>WBMW01001912.1:37699-135843 GCA_013396635.1 Penelope pileata
GCGCCTGGGCCGGGCCGCTGCCGCTGCCGCTGCTCGCCCTCTGCCTCCACTCTTCTCTCGTTGCAGTTCTACGATGAGGTGGAGGCGCGGAAATACACGCAGAAGTACGGAGGGGCGGGCTGAGGGGCTGCCGTGAGGCTGGCTAAGGGAGTGGGCTCGGCTGAAGGACTGGCGTGAGGCCGGGATGGGCTGAGGGGATCTGAGCCCGGCTGTGGGGGCTGACGTAGGCACGGGTGCTGTGGGGCCGGGCAGGGTTGGGGGGCGAAGGTCCCGGTGCGTCACTCTGAGAATCCCCCCCCATCCCGCCCCGCAGCTCACGCGTGGCCGAGATCCAGGCGCAGATGGCGGAGAGGGCTGTGGAGCTGCTGGGGCTGCCCGAGGAGCGGCCGTGCCTCCTTCTGGACGTGGGGTGAGCGGGGAGTGCTGTGGGGGCTCCCAGGCACCGCGGGCAGTCAGAGAGGGGTGGCTGTGGGGTTCAGCTGCCCGGGGTCAGCTTCGGGCAGCGCCCGTGACCGTGTGGCACCGCCCCTCCCTGCAGCTGCGGCTCTGGGCTGAGCGGGGATCGCATCTCCGAAGAGGGGCACTACTGGGTCGGCATTGACATTAGCCGTGCCATGCTGGGTGAGTATACCCTGGCCCTCCTCCTGCCTCGGGGCGACCGCAGAGCTGTGGGCCAACCCCGAGCTGCCCTTCTCTCTGCGCAGATGTGGCTGTGGACAGGGAGGTGGAAGGAGACCTCCTCCTTGCAGATATGGGTGATGGCATTCCCTTCAGGCCAGGCACGTTTGATGGTTGTATCAGGTGAGTTTGTTACCTAACTGAGCTCTCCTGATGGTGTGCATAGCTGCATGCTTTGTGCAGTGTACAAAGTTTGCATGTGTTGCATCAAGATGAGTGTGGCTGCCTTATATCTCGCTCTGTTGGCTCTGTGCAGCCTGACCTGGGATCCTGGATTGTAGAAGTGACTGTTTCCTGAGAGATGTTTGACTGCTTGTGGTAGTGAGCAAGGAAGATTATTGAAATAAATAAAATAAAGCTGGATATATTGTCAGAAGTCTTGAAACACACACCTGGGAGGAAAACCAGAGTATTTCATTGCTGTTGCTCACAGCTGATTTTGTGAGGAAGGGCCAGGTGAAGAGGAAAGAAACACTTTTCTTAGAGAATACTTCACCAAGGAGCAGGGACTCTCTGTTACTGATCTTAATGGTTACAGGCAAAACTTGTGTGGCTGCCTGTGAGCTGTGCAAGGGCCCAAGCACGAACCAAGTACTGAACTATTTGAGCATGGGGCCTAGAGGAAATGTCTGACGCTTCCGTTGTGCTTAAATAACTGCTGTGCCAGGGTTGTGGCATAACGTAGTGAGCCTCCCAGAGGGATTATTTTAGTTCCTTAACTACAAAGGAAGGCAAGGTTATGTTGAGAAAACAAACTAGTTTCTCTGAAGCCTAGCACATGTTTGGTGCTATAAGAAAGCCCAAAGGGCCTTTGAGATGGTAGGCTCTGCTGAAGGATTGGTGGTTCAGTGTCTTGGGGTTCTTGCTTTCTTTTTCAGTATTTCTGCGGTGCAGTGGCTTTGTAATGCTGACAAGAAGTCACACAGTCCTCCAAAACGCCTTTACCGGTTCTTTTCAACTCTTTATACGGCCTTGGTAAGTGTTATGATCTCCCAGTCAGGCCTCTGCCTGTTTTGGTATTCTCACTGGTGGCTTTTAGCAAGACTTTTTGAGTAAACACTACTGAAATGTAGGATGAGCTGGAGCACCTATTTCTCATCTGCTTTCCTGTCCGCATGGTGCCCCATGCTGTAATTCTCCATGCCTTGCTGTGCTGCAGAGACTCCAGCTCTGCCATCTGAGCTGCTTTCCTTGGAGAGTTCTCCAGGAGGTTTTGTGGGGCGGGGGCTGCGGACTGACGACTAGAGGAGAGGCCTGCTATAAGCTTGGCTTGTGACTGACTTTGTTTCCTTTAGGCCCGAGGATCCCGAGCCATCCTGCAGCTGTACCCTGAGAACTCAGAACAGGTACAGGATGCCAGCTGGTGTGCAGGAGGGACAGCAGAGAAGCTGTGTGCTGTTTGAGGCTCAGGATGTATCAAGTTTCCCCACATGGGGTCTTTGTCTCTGTCCTTTGTGCCATCTGTAAAGCTCTGCAAGAGTCAGAATAAGAAAAGTAACAAACAATAAGGAGAATGCCCTACACAAGTTCTGCTGCTTCAAAGTTTGTCTTGGTCTGAGCCTTAAAATCAAAGAAATTGGCTGGACATGATCTAAATCTGTTGTGCTCTATGTTCCTCTATGTGACTGGGTTTGAAGGCTGGGCTGTAGTCATCAGCACTGTACTGTAATTACCCAGGGCTGGAAAATCAAGCCCTGTATCCCTCTCCTGGAGATTGCTGTTCCAGTTAACCCAGGCTAGGCAGAGGAGCAGGGAGAACTAAGTGAATGCTGCAGACTGGTGTCTGGATCGTACCACAGAGCTGACGGCTTGGTACGGGGTTTAGCAGAAGCAGGGCTGACCTGTCTTTGGCATGCAGAGTCAGCCATGGATGAGCACAGAGGTCCAGACATCAGCAGTTTGTGACTGCTAAATGACTCCTGCACATTTCTTTTTCAGCTGGAGCTCATCACGGCCCAAGCCATGAGAGCTGGTTTTACTGGGGGAATGGTGGTAGATTACCCCAACAGTGCCAAAGCCAAGAAGTGAGTCCTGTAGTTTTGTGTATGGGCATGTGTGGGGTGAAGCATGGCTTTAGCAGTGATTTTTATGAGCTGTGTTTCTCTCTCCCATGATACAGTCCTGGGCAGAGGTGACAGCTTAAATCTGACTCCACTATAAAAGATCTGTCTTACTTGGGAGCTGGGAATCACATGTTGAATCCTAGCTTGATGCTCTTGATTCTTGTTCTTTCAGGTTCTTCCTTTGTCTCTTTGTTGGGGCATCTGGCACGTTACCAAAGGTAAGGAACTTGGGCAAGCATCCAAAATGCCTTCCTGGCTGCCAGGTGATGTGGAAGATCTGCAGGTGAAGGGCAGTTATGCCAGACAACTCACTGTATGCTGATGTGGCTTCACTCAGCTTTATGTTTCTTTGCCACAGTTTTTGGGAGATCAGCTTGCTCCTGCCCCAGGCCCTCCCCTTGCAAAGCACTGTGTTTCCCCTAATTTAGATGGCAGTGACCATTGGCTCTGTCTGCTTCAGATTAACATTCTTGATTTTGCTTTTCAGGGCCTCGGTACTGAATGTGCTGATGGAGAAGATACACACCAGGCAAAGTTTACCAATGAGAGGTATTGTGTATGGGGTCCTCTGCAGGTGTCAGGGGGTGTAATTGCTCAGTTCTGCTGACTGAGGACCACAGTGCTGTCATGCACATGCAGCTGGACGGGAGAGGGCTGGAGGCACAGAGAGGACCCCCAGCAGTCCAGATGGGCATTGCTTTGTCTTACTGAAGGGCCCCAGAAACAAGGAGTGGAACATGTTGGTTTGACTCTAGAGGGCTTTGCTGTGGTGTCAGGGAGTTGTCATTGATGCTCACTGTGAAACTGGAACTGAGCAATTAGTTTCAGTTGCACTTCTGTCTGGCACTCAGCTCTTCAGCTCAGCGCTGTAGCATAGGCTAGTGGTGGTGGGAGAGGGGTTGTTCACTGGTTTGTGCCGAGCATAGCTTTTTTGGTGGGGAGGCTGTGTGTGAAGCCTTATGTTCCTTTCCTTCCTCTGCCAAATCTTTTGCTGTCACTGCATAGCTGTCTCTTCAGTAGTTTCTCCTGCTGGCCAGGTCTTCTCCCATGGTAGTGGTGCAAGGAGGAAGCCCTCTTGCAGCCAAAGGGAAGAGACAGAGAACAAAATCAGAGGAAAGTCGTCATGGCTGCCAGAAGGTGGTGGCTGTCATGTTTTCCTGCCTCTTACACTGCTGTGCTCTGCTTACTTAGTCCAGAGGGTGCCTCATCTTGGGAGAACCAAGCAACTTGTTGGGAAGTCAGGGGCTTTGTCTGCTTTGATCAGAGTAGAGCAGACAAGGGGAAGGTGGCCGTGCTTGAGTCTGTATTCCTGTGAGATCTCAGAGCACAACATGTGTGTCAGATATAGCACAGGGGGGTGCTGGCCTGCTGCAGCCTTTGAAGGGCTCAAAGCCAGGGCTGGTGGCAACCTCCCTCCTGCAGTTGTGTCTGGCATTGGACTGTGTGGCCGTGCCTCACTGTTTTTATGAGGCAGAGGGCATGTCCAGGTCTGGGTGGAAATCTTCACACAGAAGTGTGCCCTCTCACTTCAGTTCCTCCCTAGCTGCTGTCTGCTCTCTCTGTAGGACACGGTTCAGAAATGCCAAGGGCAAATCTGTGAAGAAAAGCCGGGACTGGATTCTTGAGAAGAAAGAGCGCAGACGACGACAGGGCAAGTAAGTTTAGCTGGGTCCTGCCTCAGCTGAGGCTGCCTCTGCTGGCCTGGCTTGCTGCCACCCATTCAAACTCCTGCCATGAACTAGCTTCCCTTCCCGTCCCAGAGTGACCTGTGGATCACGCTGAATTGCTCTCTGCTTTTCTCCACAGGGAAGTGCGAGCAGATACAAAATACACAGGTAGAAAGCGCCGCCCTCACTTCTGAATTGCTGCGGTCATTGCTGACTTGGAAGACAGTGTGTTGGCCTCACCGGTGAGACTCGTGTGGATGGCACAGATGGGCACCCCAGGCCTGAGACTTGCCAAGAGCTATGGTAACCTGTCTCAACAAGTGTAGACCGGCTCAGATGCAGCCAAACTGCCAACTACAAAGCTTCAGGCTCTGTTTTCCCAGTGAAGGCAGAGTGGAACAGTGTTCTGGCCACTTGGTGTCTGCCACGCCATTGCTTATCTTCCCAACAGGGTGGTGAGCACAGAACATGATATCCAGACTCTTCTCTAAACAGTCAAAAGTTAAAAGTGTTGTTGGTCTCCCTTGTCATGTTTCCAGTGCAGGGGAGCACTGAGGTGGAAAACAGAGTACCTGGTTCCCTGCCAGCTTCCCCTCTTCCTGCAGGCAGGTTGCCAGGCAGTATAGAGGTGTGTGTCCCATGAGGGCAAATCTTCCAGGCAGATGGGCAGAAGTGTTATCTGAGCTTTCCTGTGGTGATTCCTCCTGCATGTTCTTCACATCAAGCCTACCTTGTATGTGTTTATGCTCTGAGGGTGCTGGAATCTGCCCAGCCCTTGCTCCCTGCCACCTCCTCCATTCCCCTTTAACAGAGGCGCCAGCCAGAGCTATACAGTTACAAATGTTTATTCTACATAAAAATTCCACAAAATGGGAAGCTGTTTTGCAACCAAAGCTTTTGGGAGAAGATAGGCAGGCTAGCAGGGTGGGAAAGGGTGGAAAGGGTGAGGGAGATAAGAGGCAATAATACAGTGTCATCCAGCCCAGTGAGACAGAGCAAGCCAGGGTCAAGATCCACACAGAAAACAAGGACACTTAGCTCACAGTACGGCAACAGTACAACTCCACAGGGGGCTTGGAAAGCCTTCAAGTACATTACTTACTAAAAAAAAACCAAATGAACAAAAAAACCTAAAAAAAAAAGAAAAAAAAAACAATCCTCTGAACTGAGTGCAAGCTGTGTGTGCCCCACACTGCTCATAAAATACTGCATTGACATGCTGCTGGCGCTGGGAGGGCAGGTGGCACTTGGAACAGAGGTGTTGTAACCCAAAGGACAGGTGGTATGAGCTTGGAGGTTAGAAAGAAAAAATGAAATGTTTCCCCAAAGCACAACCACACTGTTGGTGATTTGGTCTGTACATGCAATGACAGGCAGGTAAAAAGGAACTGAATGGGGCTTCCCGTAGTGCAGGGGTAATTATTGCACCAAAACACCCTCCCCTCACAGCGAGGACAGTGTGAGACGGCCTGTGGGGGAGTGATGGCAGCGTGCTCCTCTGCCTCCCTCATGTCAGAGCCTGCAGCCATCACTGTCTGAAAGATCCTAGCAGAGTGCCAGTAGCAAAATCACGGTGCTGTCTGGCTCTGCTGCTGGCAGCAGTGGTACTCCTGAGGAAGGAGCAAGTATCAGTTCCCCCTCCAGTGCTGTTCTTGGTCTTGTGCCTTTACTGGAGTGGGCCAGCCCTGATGTCATGTGAGCCTGTGCCACAGAAACCACTTCTTGGAAGAAAAATGATCCCCTTGTGCTAGCAGTGGGCATTGCTGCAGGGTGAGCCTGAGATGAACTTCTTGCCTGCCTGCCTAGGAGCAGCCCTACCAGCAGTAGTGTTATTGCTTCCCAGAGGAGGGGGCCCAGTGCTCTTGCTAGCTGAACAGCAGTGCAGGCTGCAGTGGCAGGCACCTGCACTGAGGCAGCAGGCTCTCATGCATCACTCCCAGCTATGTTTCCTGTAGCCAGAGGTGCCCACAGAACAAGGGCACCTTGCTCCCTGACTCATGCCCTGGAGGGGAGCTTCAGACCCAGCCTGCTCCTGCTGGCAGGGGTCCCAGGCCCCCAAACCGTTGTGCCCACAGGGGCTGCAGTGCTGGAACTCACATCAGTTGACAAAGGACCGTGAAAGAAGGGGGCTCCAATCTTGGATAGTCTCGTGGCCACAGCTGCTGTGGGCTTGGGCTGGGCAGGACAGGGGGTCAGACTGGACACACTCCCCAACAGCAGCCAAATGCAAGCAGGGGCTGCATGGTGGGACCTTTGGTAACGGTGGCAGGGAGGGCTGTGCTCACAGAAAGCAGGGCTGTGTCCTGGCTACAGCCTGCCGCGCTGCACCCTGTGCCTGTGAGCATGCTGCACGAGGCTGGTGCCAGCACTACGGCAGCTAGACAAGATGGAGGAGTGCAGGGTGGGAGCAGGGTGCAGCTCCGGCAAGACCTACCCTCACTCCCTGGCTTGAACTCCTTAGCCCTTAGGGAATTAGGAGGCTGGGTGTGCTCAGCTGGCCCTGGTTGGAGTGGGGAAACAGCATGCTGCCTGCAGCTGAGTACTCGCTGCCATTGAGTGCTCTGTTTCTGCCACGAGCACCCAGGCTCTCATCCTGCCTCCACCCCAGTGTGTGGCTGCATGCTTGGCCTTGTGCACCTGCCCTGCTCAAGCTCCTCCACGGTGCTTTGGCATTTCATGGGCAAGCCAGAGCACCAGAATCTCCTGAGGAATATGAGAGCAGAGCCTGGCAACTGGCCTGAGGCAGCAGCAGAGCGACAACAGCATGGTGGCAATGCAGAGCCCCCCAAGCTACCAGTGAGCTTGGGCAGCCCACAGTGGCTGCATCCATGCAGTGGATACGGCTGACAGCAGAGGGCTCCTCAGTGCTTGCGCTGCATCCCACAGTGTGCAGGTGTCTCACTGATGGCCTGGGGAAGAGCGGGCAGCAGGGCACTGTCCCAGGAGGAGGTGGCAGGCAGATGTTAGGATGTGACAGAGTTGGAAGAAGCAGTCAGGCACTGCCCTGCTCAGGAGCTGGTGGCATTGAGGAGAAGGAGGAAGGCTGCTGCTCCAAGTCTACAGGGGTGGATGCAACAAGGGCTGCTCCCTGGGACTGTGACAGGAGAAAGCCCTCCTGCCTTCAGCCCCTGGCCCAGAGTGCCTATGTGGAAAAGCGAGGCTGGGAGCAGCCTCACTCCCAGGCAAGCACCACCTGGGGCTGTGGGTGTCAGAGTTATCCCCAAACCCTGATGACCAGAGCCCAGGTCTGGGGTGGCAAAAGCCAGGGTCACTGTGCCAGAGCTGAGAACAGAACACAGAGGGTTTGGAGCAGGGCAAGCAGCCAGTGAAATGTGCAGTTCTTAAACCACCTGTGGCCTCTCGCCCTGCTGGGCCAGTACTGGGGTGAAGCACTGAGCCCCATGTGGCTGTCCCCATCCCCAAGCATCAGCGATGGCCCCAGGCAGCAGCTCCTCACCCCACACGGCTCCATCGGGCAGCGCTGGGGCAGGGCCATCCCCACGCAGGACCCAGCAGCCAGCAGCAGCACATCCCGCCCTGGGCATCTGCACGGGGCGAGGGCTCGCCCAGGTTACTGGCAGCTCCACCAGCAGTAGGGCAGCAGGGATGGAGCCCCACATGGGGCCATGGGGAGGGCAGGATCTGGCAGAGCGCACCCCCAGGGGCGTGACCCATAGGAGAAGCAGCCTAAAGGAAGTGGTTTACTAGCACAGATGTGGCTGACAGGCATGAGAGCTCTGGCTGAAGGTAATGGGAAAAGCTGGTGGGGGGGGCGTTGACTGGGCTCTGCACTCCTGAGGATCCCGTGACAGCCATCATTGGTCTCATCTTCAGGTGTCACTAACACAGACTGCCCTGCACAGGAGGAGCAGCAGTGCCCAACGGGACCTCCATTTCCCCCAGTCCCAGGCAGCCTCCCAGGCTGCAGCAGTGATGAGCGCTTGAGTTTCCCCCAAAGGTCCCCCTTGTGCCCATCACCGTCCCCTGCACCCCACCTGCGCCCCAGGGCCAGTGCTCCCTCCACACAGACGCATTGCACACACAGCGTCACAAACAACCATGCATTAGAAACTGAAATGCTGCTGGGAGGCTCCGGGGCTGCGTGGTTCTCTTTGGCCCCAGAACACACAGCTCCGTCCATCGCACACAAGCAGTCCTGTCGGGTGGGTCTAGCCGAAAATGCCGCCGAAGGTGGAGGCGATGACGATACCCAGGATCACGCAGCAGATAATGATCATGATCTTCTTCTGCTCAAGTGTCCCAGCGCCGGCGGGGAGAGAAGGGAGAGGGGACCATGAGTGCCAGGGGCAAGCTGGGGCTTGTGACCTGCCCCATCCCCGTGGCTGTGGTGGGCTCTGACCAGCACCACAGGGGCCAGACAGGCAATGCCTGTCCCTGGGGCATGGTGCCAGTGCCGGAGCACCGCCCTGCCCTGGAGCCGGCGGCTCGCTGAGTTCCCCGAGCTGCCGGGCTGCTGCAGGGCTGTGGGGTGTGCTGGCTGGACCAGGCTTGGGGAATAGGGCAGGCAGCTGGCACTGTGCTCAGGGGCAGAGCTGTCCCATGACTTTCTCTACTGCCTCCACCTCTTTTTGGCATGGATTGTGGCTCCCACAGCTGGCCTGGCCCTTGGGGTCCACCCTGCCCCTTTTTCTCCCCTCCAAGCAGCACCCCTTCCCTGTGGCTCTTCATCAGTACTTGGGCAGCCTGTGCCTGAGCTCTGTCTCAGCGAGTGCCTGCGCTGACTCACCCGTCTGGCTTTGCTCTGGTACTTCACCGCTTTTTTGGTGTCAGACACAGCTCGCTCCACGTAGTCCACGGAGTGTTCCACGTTGTACTCAATGCGGTCGATCATCTCACCCTGAATAGCAGGGACAGAGCCCGCACACCCATGTATGCAGATGTGAGCCACTTCCTTCCCTGCTGCTCCCCAGCACCGTGCAGACGTCGCACCCTGCCCATTGGCCCTGCACAGAAGAGAGGGACTGTCACCTGCCTGCTGCAGGCACGTGGCAGTGGGTGCCCCTGGGGTGGGGGCTCAGACCACAGGCTTTGTCTGAGAGGGCTGGAACATGGGTGCACAGCCCAACACAGAGGCAAGCAGGGGTCAAGCGGGTTTCCAGTTGCACACGTGTTATGGCCCAGGTGAGCATCATGGCCATGGAAGGGTTTGCACTGCCATTGTGCTGCATGCTGGAAAAGCAGGAGGAATAGCGGAGAAGAGCAAAGACCACACCTGCAGCACCATGAGGGATGCTCACAAAGCCACGAGCATGCAGAAATGACTGCTCTGATCTGCACGTGCCCTGCGAAGGGCAGATGCCCCTGGAGGCGAGGCTGGTGAGCCTGGAGCACCAGGTCTTGCAAGGACTCCTGCTCTGCCCCAGGATGTGGGGACATGCTCCTCCAGCCCACCCATACCCTTCAGCCCCTGCTCACTGCCCGTGAGGAGCGGCCAGGTTCTACACCAGCTGCAGACTGAGTCTGACAGTTTGTATGAATGATGGGCTTTAAGGGGTGGGGAGGAGCTGCCAGCCCACCACCGCTCCCTGCCTTCCCTGTGCCAGCAGCCCAGAGCCTCCCACCCCACAAGGCGATGCAAAGTGCTGGCATGGTCTGGTGGTGACACCAGCATTCAGCAGGCTTCTCACATGGCTCCCTGCCTCCACTGCTTCCAGGGACGGCAAGCAAAGGCTGGTGGTGCCCCTCTCCACACAGGCACAGTGCAGCGCAGGGTCCTGGGTCCCTACACCACCCAGACCTGCAGGGCTGTGGGGCGGCAATATGGGGGCTGGCAGCGGATGAGGCCACAGGAGCAGGCAGGGTCAGGAATGGTTGCGGTGCCCTCTGTCCCCCCAGGGGCACTCCTTGTCTCCATTATCTGTGTGATGATAGGGGAGGCACCAGCCATGGGCCCTATGGGAACCAGGCTGTGGCGATGTGACAGTGGTGACAGGCTCCCAGGAATGGTGACAGGGCCTGCTGGCAGAAAGAAACCAGGGGCCCAAAGTAATGGCAGTGTGGGGACACGGGACCTGGAGTCTCTGAACCAGGTGGTGGTGGCCCTGCATGGACTGATGCTCCACACACACTCTGGATAGTGAGAGAGGACATAAAATTTTACAGAGACTCTTCTCTTGGGGGCAGAGAGGTATGGGATGGCACTGCCTGACCCTACACCACCTGTCCCAGCCTGTCCCAGAGCTCCCAGCCCAATGTCCTGCAGACATCACAGCAGAACTGAGGCCAGGCACAAGGCCAGGTTTGCTGCCCCGGGCACCAGCGCCTCTGCCCCACAGCTGTCCTTCCCCCAGCATCACTCGAGAGCCACAGACATGCAGAATGCAGCCATGCAGAGCCAAGCATGCAGCACTGGCAAGGGCCAGTGGGGCTTTACCTGCCACTGACGTCTCCTCGGGCCGCGGCAGCATGGCAGGCAAGAAGGGGGGTGAGCAGAGACACTGAAGCGTGCACCCAGCCAAAGGGCCAGGCCCCACGGGCCAGTGGCATGGGCTCCCCGGGCTCTGCTGGTGGGGCCCAGTCCCCCCATGCGCCCACGCAGAGCTCCCCAGGCTCTGGGGAGGACATGTCCACACCAGGTGACAGACACCCGCTGTCCTCCTCCAGGGGCAGCACTGCACCTCCTGCCCCCACACACAGCAGCCCCAGGATGGGCGGCTCCAGCTCCAGAGAGCCCAGCTCAGCCCTGCTCAGCACCACGTGGCAGGAGAATGGCGTGGAGAAGTGCTCTCACAGCCCACAGCCACCCCCCGGGCTGCCCCGTGTCCTTCTGCGCCAGGTGGAGTGCAGCCCTGGTCCCCCTGGCCCCTGAGGCGCGCTGGGCCCGAGCTGCAGCTTCTCCCTACCTGGCTCTCCACCAGCATGGCCATGTCCATGAACATGTCATGCAGCTCCCGGATGCTGTTCTCCAGTTTGATGATCTCGCTGTGCCGCGTCTCGATCTCATTGAGTGCCTGCTTGGTGATGTTCGAGTCCATAATGATCTGCAGGAAGATGAGACCATGAAAATTCACACACGGCCCTGCAGCACTGCTCCAGGCACTGTCCCTCACTGCTGGGACCGGGGGCACCCAGAGAGGCACAAGAAGGACTGAAAAGGAGCGCTTCTTCCAGGGCAAAGGAGGAGATGGAGTGAGATCCCAGCAGCAGCCTGGGGTCTGGCCCCACAGTGTGCAGCTCACTGCTGGCATGAGGCAATGGCCGGCCCCACGGAGCCAAACAAAGGCCCTGGAGGCTGCTGCAAGGCAGGGACAGGGCAGGGTCTCAGTGCACCCTCCTGAGGCTGTGGCTGGCACTGGAGTGCAAAAGGTTTGGCTGCCCCAGAGCCACCCCCTAATAGTGCAGAGCAGGGAAAGCCCCTGGCCACCCACCACCCCGCTGTGCCCAGGCTCTGCGCAGGCAGTGCTGGGGCAGGGCCATCAGAGATCTGCCCGAGGGCCAAGGACTGGCTTGGCTGTGGGCTGAGCTGCGGCACTTACCCCAGAGGAGAAGATGGCTGGGTTGCCACTCTCCAGCATGTCCTCCAGCTCCTCGCTGGTGGTGGTCCTGCCAGCTGCAAGCAACACACTCGGGTTAGCGGTGGGTCCTGTCCTGGCTGCAGGTCCAGCAGCCCCAGCACAGGGCTCTGCTGCACCTCCAAAAGGCAAAGCCGAGAGAGCAGAGGGCAGTTACAGGATGGAGAGCAGCAATCCAAGAGCAAGGACGGGCTGCAGGGCTGCGCGCAGCCCCTGGCAAACCCTACCCTAGGCCAACTGGAGTCCACGAAGACACCCAGCTCAGTCACTGTCTGGGCACTGCTGCAGTCTCACGGAGCCCTGCACAGCTGTCTGAGCCCTTAGGGCTGCGTGGGTTATAGCCCTGCAGCTGTTCAACAGAGAAACCAGGCTCGTTCCTTCCCCCCTGACACAGCCACATTCCTCGGCAGCACCCTTGGCCCCACGGTACCTCCAGCACAACAGCTCCTTTGGCTGTACTCTGCCCCCCGCTCCTCACAGACATACTCCTCACAACTATGGAGGAGAGAGGTACTGCTCACTGCAGGCTGCACCTCCAGCACCGATCAGAGCATGTTCTCCAGGCTAACAGCCAGGCACTGCCAAGGAAACAATCAAAGCGATACACAAAACCCAGCAAAGCCACAGCAGCTCAGTGAGGTTTGCTCAACCATGAATGCATTCCAGCCTGCCCGAAACCAAGAGAAGGGCAGGTGAGGAAGGGTTGAGGTCTGCATGGCACCCACCACATGCTGCCCTCAGGCTCTTTGAATGAGGATCAAAAGGGACAGTAATGTTCTCTGGGACGAGTCCAGGGCATCTCCAAACGGCACCACACCCAGGCACCAGCCCCTCCCCTGCAGCACAACCAAGGAGACACGGGGCAGTTTGGGGCTGGCTCCAGCATCACAGAGCAGGATGGGGATGGGCTATGCTCCGCAGCACTCCTGACCCTGGAGACTGCCTTCACTGCTGGGAACACACGAGTGTTGCTGCCCCACGTCTCCCTTCCCGATGGACAGAATGGCACTCTAAGTCACGCTGTGCAGCAGCACGGTGAATGCTTCATCCCTGCCTGACAATTTTCTCCAGAAAAGGACACATTCGCACTTCAGGTCACTTTCTCTCGCTCCAAGACAAAGAGCTGAGACCACCTGGGCTCCTAGGCTCTGCTCCCCCACCCACACATGGGCGCATCCACAGCAGAAATGTTCATTTCTAGCTTTGCCTCAGGAAAGCAGCACCGTGTCAGCAGCTACTGACGTGAGGGCACTCAGCAGCACATGGCAGCCTGCAGGCGAGCAGGAAGCTCCCAAATAAAGACTGCTTGCCATCGGTCAATGCTCATTAGCTCTGATTCCCCGCCAGACAAATGGGGCTAATGCACACAGCTGGGCCAGGGAGGTGCAGCCTCCCCACCGAAAGCAGCCAACGCAGCAGGGAGCTCTCAAGGTGCTTCCTGGGTCATGTGAGAAGCAGTGCAACCAGAACGAGAAGGGGGGAGCAGAAATGTACCAGGGTCCCTTGCAAACACCCTCTGGGACTTGAAGCTTTTGTCATAATTGAGAGATGGCACCAGAAAAGAAGTCATTTCCTGAGATGTCCAAAAAAAAAAAATTACAGTTAGAAGATGGATAAAAATGAAAAAAGAACGAGAGAAAAAACAACGGCCACAAAGGAAAAACGGAAATTCTTTAAATGTCTCTCTTGTGTTGGTTTTGTTGAAATGAAATACTTTCTTTGCAAGTTAATCGTCTGGATCCAGAAAAGAATTTCCCTATTATTTGTGACTAACATCTCATAATCTAAACAGTCAATGGAATTTTTATTTTCATAATTGACAGGAACGGTCCAGTAGCCCGCACACCACCTAGCTGGCTCCTGCAGCAGGAGGGCACGGCGTTGGCCGCATGGGAGCAGGCTCTCTTCCTGGCATGCTCCGTGTGGCCTCGGGAAAGGCAGCACGGGATTTAGGGGAAGATACAAATCCAGTTGAGCTTATTCGCACCACATCTGCACACTGAGCTTTCATGACAACAGGACAGCTCCTGGGCTATTGGTCCAGGTCACAGTGAGCTGTGCTGCCATGTGGGCACGGGAGCACCCACATCTTCCTGGGGGCACACAGAGAGCACAGAGAGGTGGGGAATTACAGCCCAAATCGTCCGCTGATTGCCCACTGCTGAGCTGAGCAAGCAGCACATCGGGGCAGCACAGCAGGCCTCCCAGACTCCAGGAGAAACTTCTGCTGTGCCTCCTGGGAGACAAACAAGCTGCTGGAGGAGCTCCCTCTCGTGGTGCTGAGTGCTGGAAGGATTCTGCTGGGCTAAATGGCTGAGAGGGGAGTGCAATCCACAGCTCACCACTTCTCGACTGCAATGGAGTAAACCTTCAAATCTAACTGCATACTGCAAGAAGACAAAATCCCAAACAGAGCAGATCTTAGAGATCAACATGAAAAAGCACAACAAAGCTTAAGAAGAAGAAAAGGAAGCATATGACAGAGCAAAGAAATGGCTAACCCGTGAGGCATAAGTGCCAAGAGCCAGAGAGGTCAAGGAGCATCAATCTGGTCCTCCATGTTTCGTCTGCATCCCTGAAGAGAGGAGATCAGAGCCACATGGCAGAGATCCAAGCCTTGCCGCAGAAACTGTCCACTAGCAGAGCTGTGATGAAGCTCCCAGCTGCAGGTGCTGGGACAGGTGTGATTCTCCGTCCCCACACCTCCAAGAATATAGGACTGGAGACTGGTACATCTGCCACACAGCTCAGACACGGACTGGATGGCCCAGGCCTGATCTTATACAGATCCTGGACCCATGAGCAGAGGTGGAAGTCCTGGGTGAGGCTGCTCGAAACAACTGAGAACTGTCTGCGGCCTCAGTGTCCTGGGACACTGCCACTTTGCAGCAAGGGAACAAGTCCTCCTCCCAGCTCTGTCTGTGCCAGGGCTGGCAGATCCAAGAAGCAAAACCTTCTCTGCTTCAGCCCTGTGTAATTAAGGTGTTTTCCCATTACCCGTAGAGTCCTTCAGCACTCCTGCTGACCTCCAACCCCTTTCCCCTCCTGCAGCAGGGCTGGGAGCCATGGTTCACCATGTTGTGCAAGTGCCATCGCTCAGAGAGAAGTCCCCAGCTGCCTGCTGGGTTCTTCTACACATTCATAAACAGCCCAATTCCTTCCAAGAACAAGACAAGGGAAGCACACACCTATTTTAATTGCAAGCAAAACTACCCCCAGACAAAACCTTCTGCAACTCTGAAAAACAGTCCAAAAAGGCTTTTTTGTTTTGGCAACTGGAAAATTTCTGGCAGCCAGAGATTTCTGAAGATTGATATAAATTAGGAGCAGTTATCAATCCTTCCAAAAAGACCTCTCTGAAGACAGAAGCTCTGCAAGCACTTCTTTAATTTTAGTGGGAGATCATCTGCTTGCGCCAAGCACGACCCAGCCTCAGTCTGCAGAGATGTCTGTCCCATGCCAAGGGACCCAATTTCTTCATCAAAATGTCTGATTTTTGTCAGATCTTGTCTTGTGTTTGAATTAATATGTTCTTTTTAATGGACCACAAAGATGAATTAGCCCATGTGACAAGGCCTGTTTTGCAGAAAGCCGTGCTGGCTCCTCTCTAGGGCTGCTGTTGGCTCCCTGCTCATGGCTGAAATTGACCCAGATCCAGGAAGGGAAAACAATGGCTGGAACAGCACAGTTACTGACCAAGCAGTCACTGGCACAGCAACAAGGAGGACAGTGCCAAGGACAGTGCATCTCAAGGGCCCTCTGCTCTATCTCGTTCATGTCCTGGAGAAAGCCTGGACAAACATCAAGATCAGCTCCAGGAGATGTTGCACCCTGTAGGCAGGGATGGGACAGGATGCAGGGTAAGCATTCTTGCCCTGGCTCTCACTGTCTCCTTGCTGCCCCATTCCCCTGTTGCAGAGCACAAGTCTGGTACTATGGCTCATGCTGGTTACACAGCTCATGCCCAGCATCAGTTTGCAGAGTTCTGCACTCTCTATAAACAGGAAAGACTTTGGGGTGGGCACCTCTGGGCTGCAGCAGCCAAACGTGCTATGGCTGCACTACCTGTACTCCTTCAGCTCATGGCCCCTTCTCCCCAGCTGCACCCACAGAACAACACAAGGCTCAGGCAGGAAACACAGAGGAGCAGACACCTCTGCTGGGGGCTGGGACCCTCTGTTCGGATCAGGCTTTCAAGCTCTCTGTAAATACAACTCTATGCCATTCACACAGGGGGATAACGCTGCCCTGCCCACCCATGCATGCAGAGCAGCAGGTACCAGTGTCCCACACAGCTGTCCACCCACCCAGAGAGGCCCAGCACTGGCAGCAGCGGTCTCAAAGGAGAGCAGACTTCAGCCATAGAAGCCTGAGTGGGATGTCACCAACTGCCACTGCAGCCCCTGACCCACGATCCACAAGGAGGGCTGCAGTGGCCACCTCAGAGCTGTGCCACCATTCTGACCCAAGGAGACACCTGCAGTGCAGGTGAATGAGTGCTAATCCATGAGATGAAAGTGCCACAGGAATCCCCCATGGGTCTGCCCAAGCTCCCGGGCAGCAGCATGCTGCAGCACAGTGTGCTGCCTCTGGGGCCACGTGAGGCTGCTCAGAGCTGCCCGGGCCCGGCCAGCTCCAGGCTGCCCTGCACCCAGGGCCACCTGTGGAGGGCCCGCAGCTTGCACTCTGCACAGCAGTTCCCAGGGGCTCACCTGGTCTCACACAGTGGGATGGGAACTGATTAGTTCTCTCTCTGCCAATGGATATGTTATTTTTGGAGCCTTGGTCTTGCACGCAACTGAACTGCTCATAATAAAACGTCTCTGCACAGCGCATCCGTGGCATCAAAGATATACAACTGGCACAGAAAGCTCCTCCAGGCCTCAAATCCAACTTTTCTGTGATCAAAGCCTAATGAGATTTAAGATGTTATTCCTCACAATGGCCAAAATGGGGAGGAGGAAGCAAGGCAGCAACACCTCCCACCAGGCAGCAACGGCCCCAGCAGCCATGGATGGCAGCACGGTGGCAGCAGCAGCCGCAGGGACACCGCTGGGGGCAGGCACGGCCCAGCCAGGCTTGGGCACGCTCCTGCAGCACATCCTGAAATCCCCCCAAGTCATATTCTGTCATGGTGTGTTTGGAAGAGAGCAATTGAGCGGGAGAGATGAGGACAACTGCAAGGACCAGAACAGAAGTGGTGAGAGAGGAGGGGACACCCACTTATCCACATCAGACTCAGGGGCTCGGACAGGCTCAGCACACGCCGTAGGGGGAGGTGACAGTGAGCACCACTGAGGCACAACCTCTGGCACACACCAGGTGCCTGCACAGGGAAAACAGGCAGATCCTGAGAGGACTGTGAGGAGCCCCCAGGGGTTCACCATTTGCTCCTTGTGAAAAACAGCATTGCCCGTGCCTATGACCCACAGAAGCGCCAGGGCAATTTTCCTACATCACTGTTTTTTCTGCAGCAAGCAGACTCTGAGCTTTTCCCATTCACAATGTCCCTGCAGATCCCATCCCCAAACTTCATCCGCTGCTGAGTGCCATCCAGCCACGCAGCAGAAAGGCAGTGCTCCTCTGCAGCCAGCAGCACTTTGGCAGAGGTGTTGCTGTATGTGCCCACTGCCATCTCTGTGCCACGGGGAGAGGAGGAGTAAGGCTGGCACATACCAAACAAGCGTGTCACGAAGAGCAGCAGACAAGGTTGGAGTGACTATCCCAAAGCAAGAGGCAGGTGCAGTTAGGACAGAGAAGCTCAACAGCTGCTGGAAAGCCTCCTCAGAGCACCTGAGAAGTCCCTGCTCATACTGTCAGAGTCTGAGTGATTTACTGGCTTCACTTGTCAGAGCTCCCAGAACAGCCGTCAGCTGAAAATGAGCGCTGAGGATTCCAGGGAGCTTTGTGCAGTCATCACATATGCTGAGCTCAGTTCAGTGGAGATAGAGGGTGCAGAGCAACACCAAGGGAGAAGCATAGCTCTGTTCCAGGCAGCACTCCTGACAAAGCCTCAGTACCTTGTCACTTTTAACAAGCCAATAAAGATTTTCTGCTGCCATAGGCCACGGGAACCAAGCTTTTGTAAAACGTTGTGCACAGCGCTGTGTACCTTCCCAGCACAGATCCCAAGCACATCTGCTTGGCAGGTCCCTCACTGTCACTGACGGGACACCTCCTCTGCACCCAACAACAGCATCACTGCGAGCCGTGAACAGCATTTTTCTCATGCCCTGTCAGCGTTCTGTTGGCATGAAATGACAGCCCAGTAGGATGGACAAGCGAAGACAAGTACTGTATAATTTAAGCAGAGTGGTAGAGTCATTCCAGAATCTGACAAATGAGAGGAAAGTTTCTTTCAGGTATCTTTCACAGCTTCTCTGGAGGTAATTAAGGATCTGGGTAAGTCCTTCCAAATCTTCTCCTCTCCTAAGAGCGAGGACTTGGGATACTTTAAATGACTGCTACAAGACATCCCGTGGCTGCGTACCTCCATAATGATGTGAGCTACCAAACGAGTCACAGTCAGCTGGAGCAGTGACACATGTTCATCATCCTGCTTTGCACTAAACATCAAGCTCTTGTTGAGCCTCATGTCAATCAATCTTCCATTCAGCCAGTGTGAGACATTTCTATTATTATTATACATCACAAAGACTAATCTTAATAGAGGAAAGATTTGCACAGTTGAGTCTCCTTCTAGCCTTCCATAGAAGCTATCATACCAGCATCCAGATTCACAGGCATTTGCAAGCCTGGTGACCTTCAAGGAGCCCGTTCTGACCCTAAGATCTACTTTATTATTCAAGTTGAGTCCTGAAAGGAAAAAGTACTCGTTTGTGAGGGAAAAAAAAAAAAACTGGGCTGTACTTCATGCTTTTACATTTTGATCACAAAAACCCATGCAACCTCTCTGCCAATGAAATTATTTGCAAAATCTATTTCAATATCTGCTTGCCCTGACTTCTCCCTCGTCTGCTTTATTCCCTTGATTGTGGTGGTGGTATGGTTCTTCTCTGCTAGGAGACAACCGTGTTTCTCTAAAGCTAACTATGTACCACCAACTCCTCAGAGCAAGCAATTGTCTCTGGGTTACCCAGGGGGCTCTCAGTGAGGTCTTAGTGCCACAGTTGCTACAGCTTCAGAAGTGACACCTGGGGCCCACCTTCAGCCAGAAGACACCGCTGCTGCTGAGAGCAATCACCATTCTGGGTCAGGGTTACTCTGAGGGAGAATGTTGGGAGCATCGAGTGCCCAATCTCAAGAGCTCACTCATCTGGTGTTAATTATTTTAGTATATCTGAAGTGAAAGCCGCTCAGAGGAAAGGACCACTGCTACTACCTGAGCAGGCAGTGATGGCACAGGAAAACGAGGGTCAGGAATTCCCACTAGCTTGTTTGAAGTCAGAACTAGTTGCAAAGAAAGAAGAAATTTCACTCGCCACCCTCCCTCTCTACACAGTATTTAAGAAAACCTCAGGGGAGTGTTTGCAGTTTGCAGGATGCGGGCACTCCTCAGCAGCCCTGCAGTCAGTGCAATGCTCTCAGCACCTGCAGCAGAGATGTCCCACGCCACGATGCCATGATTGGGTCTGCCTGCACCACTGAGCAGCTTCCAGGAGGACACCCACCTCATGCAGCACTGGCAGGATGAAGCTGGGCCCCAGCAAGGTGCAGCTATTTGCCTTCCTTGATCAGAACAGCTGAACAAGCATCAATCATAGCACTAAGCTGAAAACCCTCAGGTTAACAGTGGCTGTCCCCCACTGCCCGTGGCCATGGTGTGATGCTGCCAGAGCTGGTGCAGCACATGGCCCCGGGGCCCCACTGTGCTCGCCGCTGTGTGTACTCACTGATCTCCAGCTGCCTCTGGATCCTGCCCTTGCAGCGCTCCCGGTAGTCTGTCTGCGTGGCATTGTATTCTGACATCACCTCCACAAACTTGCGTGACAGTGTTGAGTGCTGCAGAGGGAAGAGCAACAGAGGGGGTTCACTGCCCACTTCCAGATACCAATTCCAGGCCAGCAGCTCCTGCACCTCAGACCTGGCATTTCCCTCAGCCCCAAGTGGACAGCAGCCCCCTGGTCTCTGGGCTGGCCCCAGTGGGGGCCATTTGCCATCACACAGCAGCACTGGAGCTGGGACCCCTGCGTGGCCCAGCCTGCCTCCCTGGCTCTGCCTACAGCATCACAGATCTGACAGTGTTTTGGTGATCTGTCAGAGCAAACAGGTAATTTGCTCTTAGCAGAGCAGGTTTAACACAGCTGACAGACAAAACATCACTGACCTGGTTTTGAACTGCAGCCCCCAGGTGTGCTGCCCGACCTCTCCTGCTCACTGCAGCCCAGGAAGGCCAAGTGCTGGCCAGGCTGGCGTGAGGGAGAGTGGGCTGGGCCAGGGCCTCCCCACAGTGCAGGGCCAAGACACACCCTGCAGCCTCCCCACAGCACTGCCCCACTTTAGGAACCTCCATTACAGCAGAGCCTTTATAAGTTGTAATAGAATCACAGAATGGTTGGGATTGGAAGGGCCCTTAAAGCTCATCCAGTTCCAACACTCTGCCATGGGCATGGACACCTCACACCCTCCCAGCTCAGGCTGCCCAGGGCCCATCCATGGCATTGGGCACCTCCAGGGATGGGCACCACAGCTCTGGGCAGCCTGGGACAGGGCCTCACTGCCCTTGTAGTAAAGAATTTATTCCTCACATCTGACCTAAATATCTCTTCTTTTAGTTTAAAACCATTCCCCCTTGTCCTGTCACTGTAAGATTGTGTTTTATACTTGTGTTAAACACTGGANCTGCTCTCAATCCATTAATTCTCCAGGCCATACTGATGTTTGGGATTGCCCCCACCCAGGTGCAGGAGCTTGCACTCGGCCTTGATGAACTGCATGGGATTCACAAGGGCCCACTTCTCGAGCCTGTCCAGGTCCCTCTGGGTCGCATCCCTTTCTTCTACTGTACCTGCTGCACCACTCAGCATGGTGTCATCCACAGATCTGCTGAGGATGCACTCAATCTCACTGCCCGTATCTCCACTGAAGGTATGTAACAAACAGACCCCTGAGGGATGCCACTCGTTCAGGTCTCCATCTGTGCAACTCTTTGGATGCAGCCATCCAGCCAGTTCTTTACCCAACAAGTCCATCACATCCATGTCTACCCAATTTGGAGACAAGTATGTTCTGTGGGACTCTATCAGAGGCTTTCCACAAGTCAAGGTAGATGACACTGGTTGCTCTACCCTTGTCTAACAGTGCTGGCACTTTGTCACAGAAGACCATCAGGTCAGTCAAGCATGATGTGCCCTTTGTGAAGCTATGCTGGTTATCTCCAGTTACCTCTCTGTCTTCCACATGCCTTAAAATAAGCCTGGAGTCTCTGCTGGGAGTGCTGTCTGATCCAGCTACCAGCATACATAGCAAGCAGCCTTGAAGCTATTCCAGATAGCTAAGGAGAGAGCACCACATGCATCCTACATCCAAACATTTATACCTCTTCAACAAGCCCTTTCTCCAACAAGCCAGAAATCAAGTTTCTAGAAGAGGCAAATCTCATGCACAAGTCTCAAGGGAAACTAAATCTGTTGCTGTGCCAAGCAAGAACCACGCATGCCCTTCTTCAGCCCTGCAGAACCAGCACGTGCCTGACAGGACTGGCCGCAACTACCACACGGTCTGAGCAGTCAGCACCACAGCCACAGGGCATCTGCAAGCAGGAGCCAGAGGATGGTCCTGTAAAGCGGGGAGAATCATAGAATCATAGAATGGTTCAGGTTGGAAGGGACCTTAGAGATCATCTTGTTCCAACCCCCCTGCCATGGGCAAGGACACCTCCCACCAGACCAGGTTGCCCAGAGCCCCATCCAGCCTGGCCTTGAACACTTCCAGGGAGGGGGCATCCACAGCTTCTCTGGGCAACCTGTTCCAGTGTCTCACCACCCTCACAGGGAAGAATTTCCTCCTTAGATCTAGTCTAAATCTACCCTCTTTCAGTTTATAACCGTTACCCCCTGTCCTGTCATTATCTATCCTTGTGAAAAGTCCTTCCCCAGCTTTCCTGTAGGCCCATTCAGGTCCTGGAAGGCTGCTATCAGGTCCCCCCGCAGCCTTCTCTTCTCCAGCCTGAACAGCCCCAACTCTCTCAGCCTGTCCTCGTAGGGGAGGTGCTCCAGCCCTCTGAGCATCCTCATGGCCTCCTCTGGACCCTCTCCAACAGCTCCACATCCTTCTTGTATTGGGGGCCCCAGCACTGGAC
Organism: Penelope pileata; assembly: GCA_013396635.1. Lineage (NCBI taxonomy): Eukaryota > Metazoa > Chordata > Aves > Galliformes > Cracidae > Penelope > Penelope pileata. The sequence continues at coordinate 59,901 of WBMW01001912.1, forward strand.
ACAGTGCTCCAGGTGAGGTCTCATGAGAGCAGAGCAGAGGGGCAGAATCAGCAGGTTATGTCACCCTAATCTCAGCCCTGCAGACCACCTGTGCAGCCAGACCCCAGGAGCAGGGAGCAACAGAAATGGAAACAGATACGGAAAAATGGTTGAGGGAAAAAGGAAAGGAGGAGATGGAAAAGGGATCAGAAAATAAGATATCCAAAAAGGAAAACACCTAAGGAGAGGTAAAATTGAGTGGCTGACACAATGAAGGAACTCTTGCTAAGTGTCTCCCCTGCGACTTGCAGGGCCACCAGCACAGCCAGAGCTCACAGCTAGTTACAGCCCCCAGAGATGAACCAGAGGGCTATACTGGAGTTCTGCCCAGCTGGAGGAGGCCTCAAATGTGGGCAGGATGGGTGCAACACAGCACCTCCCCACACTGCCACTCCAAACATGCCTGATGCACACAGGCACTGATGCTCCTACCATGTGTCCGCGTGTCCTGCACCAATGCAGCCCCTGTCCCTACCTCCTCGGCACAGCGTTGGAGACATCTTCAGAGACATTTGCCTTTGCTTTGCAGCTATTCTAAGCAAGCAGCAGCTCAGTATTTATGGCAGAGCCTCAGGCTCAGGCAGTCTTCCTCTGCTGGCAAATCTCACATAAAAGCCCCTGGCAGCTCCAGCGTCAGCAGGCAGCCTCTGCTCGAGGTGCCCATCCCAAAGCAAGGTCAGAACAGCTGCTAAGCATCTTCAGGTCACAGCTAGAAATCCCACACAGACGTGACACACAGCCCAGGAGACTCCTGTTTTGCCTTTTCGAAACTGTTTTCTCAAAATCCAGTTCATTCTCATTCAGCTGAAAGCTATCAACATATGTTGATCTGAAGCCAAATATAGCCTTGGGTGAGGAATAACACTCCTTTCTGCTTATCTGTATACCATACCCTCTCTTTTACTTAAGAAGTTACTTAACTTAGTGTCTATTTTGTCAGATCGTTATTTTATGTTCCCATGGGCATCCCACATGTCCATAAAATGCAACTGATTTTGAAGGAACATGGAGTTCCCTGAAAAATGGGCTAGAAAAAGCATTTAAAATGGCTTTTAGTCATTAAATAAAAACTACCTGAGTATTCAGAGTAAATAAAAAGCACGTCACAATGTATCTTGCATTTGAAATAAATTCATTAAACAGAAAATGTTAACTGAAGTTCTGAAATGGAGCTGTTTCACCTAAAGCCAGCAACTCTTTACTCTCCAAACATGGGGAAAGCAGCCCACTGTGCTGCTTTCTACCAACTTGAAGTTCCAAAGAGCTGAGGCAGAACGGGCAGTTTCCAGGCACCTATGGGGTGCTCTGAAACACCCACAAAGTGCATACCGAAACCTGGGACCTTGTCCTTCAACATTTCTATAATTAAAAGACACTTTAATGGCTATAAACTGAAAGAGGGTAGATTTAGACTAGATCTAAGGAGGAAATTCTTCCCTGTGAGGGTGGTGAGACACTGGAACAGGTTGCCCAGAGAAGCTGTGGATGCCCCCTCCCTGGAAGTGTTCAAGGCCAGGCTGGATGGGGCTTTGGGCAACCTGGTCTGGTGGGAGGTGTCCTTGCCCATGGCAGGGGGGTTGGAACAAGGTGATCTCTAAGGTCCCTTCCAACCTGAACCATTCTATGATTCTATGATTCTATGATTCTGAAGTGCTCATCCTGAGGGGCCTCCTGTGGGGCACCTCAGCCCTCCTCCAGAGCTCCCACCAGCTGGGCTTGCTCCACAGGGCATGACCTAGTCCAGAGGGGGTGAGCATTTCTACCAGCTACATCAACGAAGCGCAAAAGCAATTAAAGCAAAACCTGTTCTGAATAACAAGTACTGACATTTAGGAGAATGTAAATACCAGTGTTCGCTCTGTTATGAACTTGAAATAACTTTCATACTCATAGTAACATTGAAAATACTGTCAACATTCCTAGGAACCTCCATCACTGGCAACACTTCTGGGCTAGGGATGCCCTCAGGAGCTGCACATCTTCCTGTGATCCCAAAACACCTCTGTCTTTCTGCTGCCAGGGAGCTCACCAAGACAGGGTGCTTTATTCAAACCACTGATGTGAGGTGGGGACCAATGGGGCGGTTCAGGCTCGTGCTCCCATGGAGGAGGCCAGCACCATCAGCCACCCCAGGACCACAGCTGGAGGACTAGCGCTGCCCAACCTGCCGGTGCGTGTGCTCACATACATCTGCTCTGCCTTCTTTGCCCCAGTGCAGCCCAGCCAGTTTAAGCAGCAGCCAAACAGCAGTGCTGCCCCAGCCTACGGCAGTGGATGGTTTGGAGAAAGCTGTTCCTATGAAGGCTCCAGGGCTGATGGGGCTCTTCTGTTTGGAGATGACAACAGCAAAATCAGAATAAAAAGTCCATAATCTTAACACCTGGCTACTCCTTATTTACAGCCTGCTAAGAGGAGGGAATCAGCTCCTCATTTCACTCAGTGTTCTGCTCAAAGTAAAATTCATACAAACCGGTGAAGCCCTCATGGCAGAAATACCAACATGAGGATTGCACTTAATGCACCAGACATCTAAAGCAGATCTCCAGTTCAACCTGTCCCAGCATCGACATGCAAATGCGCTATTCAGAAGGGTGGCTTCTCTGGGCTTCATTCTAGACAGATCAGAGCATGCTGCTGAATGTATGGCAGGAAGCAAGTTTAAAAATGACAGCTTTGATACCTTTGTAGGCTTAGCCACTGCAAAATTTTCCTCACAGACTGGTGATTTAAAATTAGCTTCAGTCTGGTTCCCAGCAATTTCCTTGGCTCCAGACTGGCATAACCAAGTGAGGGTGAGCCTGGCCACAGCCCAGGCCCTGCACACAGCCCTCTCCCAGGTCCTGAGCCAGGAAAGACCTCACACATCGCCTGCCCTGTGCTATGGCAAGCTTGGGAGGAGCTGTGCCCAGTCCATGCAGTAAAGGACACACTGAGGACAGGATCTCGGACACGAGGGAGGTGGGAGCAGGGCCGGGATCCAGGGAACACGGAGGCTGCCAAATGCCCAGAGAGGAGCTGGGAGAGCCAAAACTCAGTTGGAGTGGTGTGAGTGGTTGGTGGGGCAGCAAGGTGGGCTGCTGAAAGCACCAGTGAGCCTGGAGAAGCTGTGACCAATGGGGCCAGGGTGCTATCGACCAGGGAAATGGCCAAGGCTGAGGCTGCCATTTGTTCTTTTGCCTCAGTGATGGGCAAGGTCTGCCCTGGTCTTCCAGAGCCTTCTGAGCAGAGGCCAGTGGCACAAAGAACTGCCCACAGAGAGGGATTTAAGCTCTGGGAGTGCTTAAGCCAGCTGGTGATAAACAGGTCCATGAGACCAGGCGGGACGTATCTCAGCATGCTGCTGGAACTGACAGATGTCACTGCACCATGCCTCTCCATCATCTGCCAAAGACAGCGATCACAAGTGACTCCAGGGGGCTGGCAGAAGGCAAACATCACACCAGTTCTTTGGGAGGAGGATCTGGGAAACCAAGACCACTCAGCCCACTCTGAGTCACTGTGAAGGTCACTGAATATATCCTCTTGGAAGGGCAAGAAGAAAATTGGAATCAGCCAACATGGCTATTTCAGGGGCAGATCATGCTGTACCAATCTGACTGACATCTCCAGTGAGATGACTGGCTGTGCAGATGACAGCAGCTCAGGGAATGGTGGGATATCATGAGTTTAAGGGCCTTAGCACAGACTCCTACTGCATCCTTACAGCCATTTTGATAAGATACAGGCTGGATAAGGCAGATGGAAAACCAGACTGGTAGGCTCACAGGGTTGTGAATGGTGATACAAAGCCCACATGCACTGGAGCACACAATGAATGAGGGCAGACTGAGAGAAGCGGGCATGCTCAGCTGGCGGCAACAAAGCTCAGGGGATCTTATTGCTGACTACCACAACCTGGTGGGAGGTGAGAAGCTGGAGCCAGACTCTTCCTGGAGGTGCACAGTGGCACAGTGGCAGGACTGGGCTCGGATATAGGAGATTGCAAATTTCTTATACAAAATTTAATGGGAATTAGGGGTGGTGGGGAGTGGAGTGGTGGAAATCATCACAAAGGTGTCAAACACTGGACCAGGGCTCAGAAGACCCAGGGATGTGATGTCTCCATTCTCATGGATACTGAGAATGCACCCTGACAAGGCCATGAGCAACCTGATAAGGCTGGCACTGCTCTGAGGCAGGGGCTGAGGTTCCCTCTCACTGCTGTACTGCGATCAGGAACAAATCCAGGTGTCAGATTTCTAGTCGGGCTGTTGGCTGGTTGCTGGACGGCCAAGCCCAATAGAGACAGCCACACTCGCTCCCAGCCAGTGCCAGCTGCAATAACTGCACCACGCTCCCTGGGGCACTGCAGTACCCCAGCTGTCAATCTGTCCCACAGCAACAAAAATACAAAATTGCACAACACCAGCATGAACAAGGGCCAGGGCTGATTTCAGACTAATTTTGAAAACTAATTTCAGCCAGAAAGCTGTAAATGCAAATGATTAGCAGGGGAGATACTTGGAGCTGCCCTGTAATGAAGGTAGTATTGGCACCATCCCAAAATCTGGGACTGAACTGGGAGGCAGACACTCCTTGACTCGCAGCCAAGCCATTGCCTTGCTGAAGGCTCACCCCACGCTGTTCCCCTGCAGTTGTGTTGGCACAGCTCACCCGCTGGGCACTCACAGCCCAGTTGCTGCCTGCCAGGCCCGTGAGTGCTGTCAGCTCTGCTGACCTGCAGCACGCAGGGATGAGCAGAGCCAGCAGTGCAGCCCTGGGACCACACTGCTCTGTGCCCAGCTCTGCTCCCAGCCCCCAGCATCCCACGCTGAGCACGCACACTGCTGCGCACGGGCTCCCAGCACAGGGTTAGCATCTGTGGGGAGGCAACAGCTGCTGGAGCAGAGTCAGGAAGTGCCATGAGCACAGTGCCAAGCCCAGGAGCAGAGCAGCACACTACCTCACCCACTCAAGGGGCTCCAAGCCTTCAGCTTGCACTGGGTCTCTATCAGCCTTCGACGGAAGGAAGCCTCAGTGTCTGGGAGTACTGGGATTCAGGAGTGTGAAAGGAGGTAAAATTTCCTCTGTTCCTTCCAAGGGATGAAGAGAGATGGCAGCTCAGAGCTTCCAGCTCTGCTGCTACTCCTCTGCCTGAAAATTATCTCCAGGACTGGTCCCTGGGGCTGTGCAGCCCTGAGCTCTTGTTCCTATGGGTGGCTGGGGCACACCTGTGTCCCACCTCCGTGGTCCTCACCTTCTGCCACTGCCACCCAACACCTGTATTTGAGATGCCAAACAACTGTTGAAAGGCACAGTGTGGAGCACAGCACAGAAGCAGCTTGGTGGTGGTTTCACAGCACTGCTGTAAGCACACAGCAACAGCAGCGTCCTTGGAGTGGTGAAGGAAGAGTGTTTTTTTCCCTGTGAAGAGCTCTGCTGACACCCACATCCCCCATACACACTGCCCACAGCAGAGCTGTGCCTGTGCCACAACCCCTCCCACAATCAGAAGAGAGGAGGCAGCACACAGAGGGGTCCTGCTGCTGTCCTGCTCTGCTGCAGACTGCTGCACTATGCTTTGCTTTGGCTTTGCTATGCCCTGCTAACAGCATGCCCCAGCATTTGTCACTTCCACTTGCTCTCAAGACACAATGTCTTGCACTCGTTTTGTACAGCACTGCTTCCGCTGTGCCTCAGGCTCAGCTCTCACCACCTGAGCAGGGCCTGGAGGGTGCTGGACTCCATGCTGGAAGCTGCCCCTGCAGAGGTGATTTGTTAATGTCACTGCGGTATTGATTAGGCACTGACTGCAGCATGGGCGAGGAGACTGTGCAAAGGGCTTTCTGAGCTGAAAAGGAATCGGAAAGCCAAAACTGCTCTGGCTTCCCTGCAAAGTCCTTTGAGAGAGCAGGAATTTTACTGAGCAATATTTGTGAGTAAAACTCCGAGAGTGGAGCTGCTTGGATCCCCACCCATGGGCACAGAAGAGCAGTGCTGGTGGCTGCTATCTGCATGATCAGTTCAATGGTTTGCTAAAATGAGACCTTTGCTGTGGGACAAGGCCTCGTTTGCTCTGTGATGTCTTGTTTTCATACACATCTGCCAGTATAATCAGAGAGGAGAAAACACTGGAGCATGCCCTGAAGAAAAGGAGAAGCAAGTGCCAAAGAAGCACTGCTGGAACAATGGTTCCATTTTGCAGAGTGTTCTTAAACTACGGACATGAACAAAAGAAGCTCAACACATGAGTGCTGCAACTAAACTAGCACAGGTCAGTGAGACTGCACAGAACAAGAGGTGATTTATTCAATAAAGCTGTTTCACGCGCATTCACTCTCTCTTCGGGATTCACTCATTTTCTCATGGCACAAATTCACAAGCACAGCAACACATGAGGCCAGCAGCATTTGTGTGTGACACATCCTATGAGTCCTCCTCACCCCTTCTGGGATCTTTGCTCCAGGGGGCCACAGATGGGCTCAGGAAAGCCTTCTGTGCTCCTCAGGAGCTGACAGCAACACTGACCCCACACCCCTCCAGCCTATCTCCTTTGGCATATTCAGGCAGCCCAGCTGACACACAACTACAGAATGATTTAAATTGCATAGGACTTTCAGAGGCCCTTCTCATCTCCCGTACTGGAGTAAGTTGCCCAATGGTTTGCCATCCTAAGCTCTCTTAGAAGCTCCATGTATCCATCTTTATGGCCTTTTGGGTTAGGTGCCATTAACCCATGCCAATCTCTTCTTCCACTGTTCTCTCTGCTGCTTCCACCTGTACACATTTCCATTCAAATTATCTAAATCCTTCTATTACCTGTCTCTACAGGAGAGTCATGCAGCGCTGTGTAGCAAACCTGGACAGAGCATGGGGTCCCAAAAGCTGTCAGGGTCTGCTGGGTACGTGCCTGGCTGCTTCTGCTGGCAATCCAGTCCCAGCCTCACTGCTCCTACACCACTGGAAGGCACAGAGCTGCTGCTGCTTTCAGGAATCACCAATGCACGTCATCTACCAGCACTACAGTCAATCGGCTGCCTGCTGAATACTGAAACGGTCCCTGCTGAGGGATGGCACGCCCAGAAGCAACAGCTGTTTGTTAGATCCAAGTCTCTGAACACAGAGGTATCAGGCTAATCCACCTGAATTGGAGCACAAAGTGGCAAAGAGGTGCACAAACATGCATGTGGACTTCCCCAAGAGTAGGGGATGAGTTAATGTGGATCAGAGAGGACAAAGAAGTGTTTGTGCCATTTCCTGAGGCACAAACGTTTCCACAAGAATCTTTGTTGAATTCTGTAGCAAGGATCAAGCAAATGAACACTCCAGAGAAAAGTCACAACCAAGAGCCACGCATGAGAAGCTGGGAACAAAGGAACCCACAGGCTGAGCAGGAACCTAGGGTCACCTGGGAATGACTCCCTCACAGCACAGCCACGACAGCTAGACATGAGGCCAGAAGTGATGCTCTCAGCCCATCCAGGAGCCAGTAAGCTCTAAAGGCAAGGCTGCTTCACTGGGCTGGAGTGAGCAGCTGCACAATGCTGAGCTGTCTTCCAGGTATAAACCACAACACCACGTTAACCCCATGCTTGAGATGGTCCCTGTGGACCCGCTTCCCACTGTGCCCACAGCCCTGAGCTACACAGCGAGGACAACACCAAGCAGACACAGTGCCTCCTGCCACCTGCCACAAGTGCAGCTGGGGCTCAGCAGCAGCTAGAGCACAGAGGAAGCTGCACACAGGGAATCAAGGAACCAGAGAACGATGGAATGGTTGGGTTGGAAGGAATCTCACAGCCCCCAGCCCCACCCCTGCTGTGGGCTGGGTGCCCCCCAGCTCAGGCTGCCCAGGGCCCATCCATGGCCTTGGGCACCTCCAGGGATGGGCACCACAGCTCTGGGCAGCCTGGGACAGGGCCTCACTGCCCTTGTAGTAAAGAATTTATTCCTCACATCTGACCTAAATATCTCTTCTTTTAGTTTAAAACCATTCCCCCTTGTCCTGTCACTGTAAGATTGTGTTTTATACTTGTGTTAAACACTGGAGGCTGCAGTGAGGTCTCCCCAGAGCCTTCTCTTCTCCCGGCTGAACACCCCCAGCTCCCTCAGCCTTTCTCCATAGCAGAGGTGCTGCAGCCTCCCAGCATCCCCGTGCCCTCCTCTGGCCCCGCTCCAACAGCTCCGCATCCTTCTGGTGCTGGGGGCCCCAGGCCTGGACGCAGTGCTCCAGGTGGGGCCTCGCGAGGGCAGAGCAGGGGGGGACAGTCCCTGCCCCCTGCCCCCCTCTGTTGGGGCAGCCCAGGATACCGTTGGCCTTCCGGGCTGCAGGCACACACTGCTGGCTCACGTGCAGCGTTTCGTCCAGCAGCACCCCCAGGTCCTTTTCCTCAAGGCTGCTCTCAAGGAGTTCTTCTCCCAGTCTGTACACATACCTGGGATTGCCCCGACCCCAGTGTAGCACCTTGCACTTAGCTTTGTTGAACCTCACTGGGTTCTCACGGGCCCCCTTCTCAAGCCTGTTCAGGTCCCTGTTGCATCAACTGCACCATTCAGACTGCTGCTGTCCGCAAACCTGCTGAGGGTGCACCTGGATCCCAGAAGCACAGGCTGCTGGATGGGGGCTGGTGGAGGTAGACCCTCCCTACAGGCAACTTGGAATTGTTGCCATTGCAAACTGGTCCTCAGAGCAACTGGAGCCGAAAGCATCCATCACCGCATGTCAGCCCTCATCACTGAGTCGCCCAGGCTGGAAAAAAGCAGCTCGGTGCTGGTAACATCTATTTGGTGTGAATTCTAGAACTGGTATGGGAATCCCATCTCTCAAGGGCTCTGTGCCCTTAGCTAGAAATGGAGAAATACATCCCAAAACAGAAAGATCTGTGCGAACAGCCAAGAAACAAAAAGGCTCACCTCTTTTAAACTACCAAATACACCAGCAAAATGCCTTCTGTCTCAGGCCACTTTAGAAAGTTTTCACACATTTCTCAGGAAGAACTGAGGCTAGGGAGAGGAATGATTTACTGGCAGGCACATGGTTTTCTGCTCTTGAAGCATTAGGGTTCTGACTGCTTGTCCACCTCCAGGTAAGACCTGCAGGAACCTGCTCCTCAGAGGACAGTATGTGAATGATGGGGAAAGCTCTCATTAAATAATCCATGCAATCAAGTTTCTTTCTTTCCTTCTGGGAGATGGAGGATCCAAACTCATGTTCTTTCACAATCACTTCCCCAAAAGAAACAACTCTCATTTTCAGCCCATTACTGAGTAATATGGCCGAGTTATACCATCTGCACATGAAGCACATATACTTTGCACTCTTTTTCTGGAGATAGGTTCTCTCTCTGCTTACTGCCATTTCATCAAGCTAAACCATTTCAACTTTTAGAGCTCAGGTCATAGTTGACCACATACAGACTTGACATATGGACTGTTGTCACACAACACTAAGACACCAATCTACTACAAATTCACTCCTCTGGATCCACATACCTCTAAGTCCTGGAGCTAACAATGTGCTAGCCAGACACCACCCACCCATCTGTGCGCTCTGCAAGCAGAGTGTATCAGCTTTGTTCAGCACTAATGCTTGCAAACCTGCTGGGACCAAAGTGCCACCACGTGCCTATGCCTGATCCAGATAAACTTGCATCGCTGGCCTGTCCAACAGAGCCACTGCAGCCATGGCCTTGCCTCCATCTCTGCAACACCGGGACATCCAAGGCTGTGTAATTGCATAGCTTCATCTTCAGCACAAAATCTGCAGAAGCAGGTTCTGTTTTTCCACAGTACATTTAGGAACAAAAGCCCTGGTTTCAAAAGCAGCTGGAGACCAAGGCTAACACTGTCTTATGAGACCTTCAGTCATCAGTGGTCAAATGCTTCTGAGTTAATGTGAGACCTGTGAAAATGCCACAGGCTGTCCAAGGGGGTGTGATGTTTGGTCATCTCTTCTGATCCCAGCTCACCTCTACACCCTTTCTTTCAGCACTTTCCAGGCGTTCCACACTGCTCTCTCCCATTGTGCCTGCCTGCTGTTTCCCCAAGGAAGTTTTCTTCTGATAGTTTCTGCCAAGTTGTTGGCCTTGCCATGCATGACCCTGTTGACCGTGGTCTCTCTGATGGTGTTTTCAAAGCCTAGTACTAGCAGCCACTCCAGACATCACAGAGGCATTTGTGGCCTGCCCTCATTCCCAGGCCCTCATTCCCAGTCACAGGCCAGGACTCAAGCAGTGCCCAGCAGAGCAGCCTGCAGCAGTGTCACCAGCTCTGCGCCCTCCCCATCATCACTGACCTAGATAAGACATCTGGACTGAGTACATCCTCCCCACAGGGTAAAGGCCATGATGAAACACCAGCTGTGATAAAGAAAACCTTATAAAAGCAGGTAAGTCAAGTGGTGAGAAGTCACCGGGACAACAGAATGACTGCCCCAAGTCTCCAAGGAACTTAGGAGCAATAAGTCTGGGTTGCAAATAAAAATACATACCTTTCCACTGTAATCAGCTGTTGGTGAGAGAAGAGCATCTCTATGAGATACCCCAATATGAACTCCAACATGAATCACAGAATGACAGGATGGTTGGGCTGGAAGGGACCTCACAGCCCCCCAGCCCCACCGCTGTTGGGTGCTGGGTGCTGGGGCTGGGTGCAGCCCCCCAGCTCAGGCTGCCCAAGGCCCATCCATGGCCTTGGGCACCTCCAGGGATCATAGAATCATAGAATGGTTCAGGTTGGAAGGGACCTTAGAGATCATCTTGTTCCAACCCCCCTGCCATGGGCAAGGACACCTCCCACCAGACCAGGTTGCCCAAAGCCCCATCCAGCCTGGCCTTGAACACTTCCAGGGAGGGGACATCCACAGCTTCTCTGGGCAACCTGTTCCAGTGTCTCACCACCCTCACAGGGAAGAATTTCCTCCTTAGATCCAGTCTAAATCTACCCTCTTCCAGTTTACAACCGTTACCCCTTGTCCTGTCATTATCTATCCTTGTAAAAAGCCCCTCCCCAGCTTTCCTGTAGGCCCATTCAGGTCCTGGAAGGCTGCTATCAGGTCCCCCCGCAGCCTTCTCTTCTCCAGCCTGAACAGCCCCAACTCTCTCAGCCTGTCCTCGTAGGGGAGGTGCTCCAGCCCTCTGAGCATCCTCGTGGCCTCCTCTGGACCTGCTCCAACAGCTCCACATCCTTCTTGTGTCAGGGGCCCCAGCACTGGACACAGTGCTCCAGGTGAGGTCTCACAAGAGCAGAGCAGAGGGGCAGAATCACCTCCCTCGCCCTGCTGGCCACGCTGCTCTTGATGCAGCCCAGGATCCCGTTGGCCTTCGGGGCTGCAAGCGCACACCGCCAGCTCATGGTGAGTTTCTCATCAACAGACACCCCCAAATGGATGGGGCACCACAGCTCTGGACAGCCTGGGACAGGGCCTCACCATCTTCATAGTGAAGAATTTCTTCCCAATGTCTAATCTAAATCTCTCTTCTTTTAGTTTTAAACCATTATCCCTTGTCCTGTCCCTACAATTCCTGATACAGAGTCCCTCTCCATCTTTTCTGCAGGCCCTCTTTAAGTATTGGAAGGCTGTCATAATGTCTCCCAAGCTATTTGTAAGCTATTTCTTGTCTCTGAGGCTGTGGGAGGGGTAGTACTCAGAATTACAGCGTAATTCAGCCTAGAACAGACTTCAGAAGGAAGCCCATCCTCAAGCTCAAAGCAGGGTCAGCAACTCCCAGTTCCCAGTGTATGTTGTTGGACCTATGGGGCCCTGTGTCCCTCAGCCCTCATCTCTTGTAAAGCCAACATGTTCCACCTCCCCTGGCAGCAGACAAGAAATGAGACCAGCACAACTATCCATCAAAACCAAGCACAGCGCAGCCTCAGGATCTATCTGGAGTAAACGGTACACACCTTCATACCTGAGCCTCATTAACAAAACCCAATCAATCTCATGTAACTCACTTCATATGGAACAACCTTGCCTCATTCCCCTGGAAAAGCTTTGGCAATAAACCAAGCCTCTACCTTTAAATCCTTGGATAACTCCATTAAGAAGGCAGTGAAAGAAGGTGCATATATTTTCAGTTTCACTGGAATAAGAGGGAGAACCACACCAGCCCTTCAAGTCATTCATTTCCCAGACTGCAAGGCCACATCTCGGCAGAGCAGCAGCAGGGAAGAACCTTTCCCACAAGCTGCAAGCCCACGCAGCGTGCTCCAGCAGCACACCCATCTTCTTTCACTAAGTGAAAATGCCTCTCAGTGCCCCTGGGCAGAGACTCACCTGAGTTTTCCTTATCCTCAGGTCAGCAGATGACCTGTTCAGTCCTTCCTCTTGTTCAATATTCTGCTCAATACCTGGTTGGGGTAGAAAGACATGGATTATTTCAGGCTGTGTAGAGAAGAAAAAGAGATTGTTTGGCAAGAGGTGTTAAAAGATGGAAGCCTGTGACTCAAGGAAACGCTTGGCACTGAACAACCCCAGGCTCTGACTCCAGTCCGCGGTTCAGCCTGGACTGGCAGCGCAGCATCGTTTCATTACTGCAACGCACGCGCTCCACATTTAGCCTGCCCCCGTTCCCAGCAGGGTTACCTGTTCTGTCATGCCTGGGCTGGTATGCAAACATTTTGACAAAACTGATGCCATGCTTGGCTCCGATCTCTGCACCTTCCAGTACCCAAACAAAACGGAGCACAGGGCTGTTCTCCTGTTATGCAAGAGGAGGGAACCCAAAGCTAAAATGTCTCTGCAAAATACCAAAGCTCAAAACTTCTTCAGGGACCCTATAAATAGGTTGGGCAGCTGCGCCAGCCACAACACTCAGGTAAAAGAGTGTGCCTCATCCCACTGAACAGTCCCCTGCAGCAAAGCACAGATTTTCATTTTGCCTGGTAGTGCAACTAAGTGAGACTAACTTTTCACTTGCCCTAAGGCCATAAATCAGAGCACGCCGGAGCACTGCACAGCTCAGCGTCCCACCAGGGCCAGGCAGGGAGAGGGAAGGCATTGCAGGGCAGGAGGGCTGGCACAGAGCAAGGCAGTGCAAACCCCCACGGCCAGCTCAGAACGTATGAATTCAGAAGTCCCTGTGCTACAATCTTCACAGGAACTAAAAAGCCTGGAAGAAAGCTCCCACCAGCACTCTCCTGCCTGGGAGAGCACAGTCGCTGCTGCCTGCACATTGCGTCAGCAATTGGTCTTCTTCAGCATTTGTCATAAATTGTTCCTTGCTCCCAAGGAACAGTATTGGCAAACATTGTACATTTATGATAATTAATAAAATCACACTTTCCCAAGAAGCTAGTGACTAGAATTAGCCACTGCATGAGCAATATCTCTCCTAAAGGAGTCAATCCGTTGTGAGCAGATGGTGTTTTTGATCATTCCTGACTGTTTTCTTCCATCAGTTCTGCTGGCCATGAGGCGATGTGGGACAAAGCAAAAGGACCAATAGTCTGCTGCTCCAGGTAAATATGGCACTGATGAGTCTTTTCTGGAAGAAGGAAATGGGAATTGGAGGCTGTCCTGTCATTCTTCAGGCTCTCAAAGCCCCTTAAAAAATAAATAAATAAATAACACAAAACAAAACATACAGAAAAGGATCTCTTTTTTTTGCACAAAAGCCTGAAAACCTGTGATTTGTAGAGTCGGTTACGTGTCCTCAGGAGGAAGAAGCAGTGCTCAGCTCTTCTTCCAGTGATGGCTGTGAAGCCTGAAGTCCCCATACCAGAAGCAGCAGCTGGTGCCAGTGCTCTGCTCAGAGGGAACAGCCACAGAAACCTCCCAGAGTGACCCTTGGAGAAGCTTGATTCAGCTGTTGGGTGTGGGGAGAGCTGCTCAGGTGCACTGGATGCAGGCTTGCAGGCACCCCTGCAGCAGGACATGGCACATCCTGTTCCCCTGGGCCCCAAGGAGCTCAGCACTGCCAGGCTCCCACCAGAAGGTCTAGTCCCCACCCTTTGGGAGGGAAATCCTGGGTCTGGCTCCCTGTCAGGAGGGCAGGGGGAGTAACGGGACAACAGAGGTGCAGGTCGTCTTCCAGCATCCAGATGGGACACAGTCACATCAGCGTGACAAATCTGACAAATGGCTTTGGCCACCTCTGTGACTGTAGGGCTGTGACCTTGGGATGAAGGGGAAGCAGCAGTCCCTGGCCCAGCCTGTCAGGCACAGCCAGGCCTCACCAGTGAGCTCAGCCAAATCTCACACAGAAGGCCAGGACCACAGCCAGCAAATCCGGGCTGTGAGGGAGTTCTGCCTCCTGTACCAAAGTGCTGCTGGCCCCACAGACACATCCTGGCACCTCCTCAGGTGCAACCTCAGGCGCTGGGGCCCTCAGCAGTGCAGGCCCATCCGAGTGCTCCGGCACAACCCCAGCCCTTAGCAGCCATGTTGTCCTTTCTTTGTTTGTCAAAGAGATCAGGTCGTCTGATTGTGGAAACTGTTGGTTGCACTGAGAGAACAGAATGTGATGATGAGACAGGACAGCCTCTTCTGGCTCCTAGACCAGAGCTTCTCCACCAGCCCCCAGAAGCCCTGCATCGGGATACCACAGCAGTGCAAGCGGAATGGCAGGAACCCTGCTGCCCTGGGCCATCCCACTGCCACCAGCAATGCAGCCCGCACTGCAGACAGAAAAGCATGGGAATACGAGAGCAGCCCTGACAACACAACGCTTTTGGACTCTTCATGGGTTTGCTCAGAGCCTGGGCCCACAAGGAGAGCCCGATGCCTGCCAACACCAGCACCAGCTGGCCCACGGCATCACAGCAGGGACCTGCTCACAGCCTGCTGGGCACCTGTGGCCCTGTGTCCTCACTTCTTTCCTGGGACAGGGACACAATGGAGAGAATTCACAGAAGTAGTTACAGGATGCTAGGGGAGGAAAGGTGATGCCCATCCCCAGGTGATCCCCAACAGTGGGAGAAGCCACCTCCAGCTGTCCCATCCCCAGACTGCACAGATGGGTCCGGGCTGCGGCAGGGCTCTGTTTGCAACCTGCCCTTTCCTCCCTGGAGAAAAACAAGCAAAATTGTCTTGATCTGCATCAAACACCAGCAGCTGCCAGCACAGGGCTGAGATGACAGCCGGGGCCTCAAGGCATACCAAACCAAGCCAGGAGACACTCCTGCTCATGGCATACTCCCAACACCTATCTTACTTCCACTCTCAACATGTGCTCACACTCCAGGAATAAGAAAACTGAGGGCAAATCTGAGGGCATTCTGGGTGAGATTGGGCTCATGGGGCAGAAGAACAGCGTGCCCAAATGATGCCTGGAGCAGCTGGTGCTCACTGGGGCTTTCAAGATGAGCTCACAGGAGAGCCGGGGCAGGCAAATGTCACAGCATAGCACGGATCAGTGGAAAGTGCTGACCCCAGGGACACAGAGCATGAGGCAACACCCTGAGTGCAGAAGGGCCACAGCAGTGCACAGTGCCCTGCGCTTGAGCCTGTCAGCGCACAGGAACAGACACATCTGGGGCTGCAGGGCAGGAGTGCAGTGGGCAGAGTCCCCTCCTCAGCATCCCGCAGCAGCAGCACCCGCACATACTCACTCTTTAGCTTGGAGCGCACTTTGTTCGCTGTCTTTTTTATGTCAGACATGAGCTCTTCCAGCTCTTCCTTTGTTTCTGGGGAGAAAGAAAAGAGCAAACATAGATGTGTTGTAGACATTGCTCCAATCTGCTCACCAGTCCCATAGCACGTGGGGCCAGGAGCTGACAGCACTGCCAGGAGAGCTGGCAGAGCGCTTCCCCCCCGTGTCCCTGGGCAGAGTCTCCTCCCAGGTCTGGAGCTCTGAGCTGACTGCTGCCAGCCAGGCAGCCAGGGGCTGGAGGAGCCACACTGTGGGACTCTTTCCTGCACACAGAGCAGGTTCACCCTGACATGTCCAGGGCTTTGCAGAAGGTGGAAGGAAACAGACACACAACTGGTAATGCTGGCTCCCACAGAGCAAACAACTGCTGCACTCACAAACCCTTCTGCATATGAAGTGCTGCAGCGTGGGCCAAATTCCCTAGGGCCCTGCCTGCCATGGCCCAACCTAGGAGATTAATAATGCATGTATCTCCCTCAGGGAAAGCCTGGTGCTCCTCTGCTCATTTCCTCTTTGCTCAGCAACAAGGACTTAGCTCAGCCATGCCTACGCTCTCCTCTGCTCTGCAGCCAGCAGCTATCACCAGCACCGCCTGACTGATTTCCACATATTCACTGCTTCTGGTAAAAAAATCCATGGGCTGTGGTGGCACAGTGCCACAAATCACTCCCAGTTCCATGGCCATTCTCAGGAATGGCTCTGGGGAGAACAGCAGCAGCATGGCTGTGTAAAGCAATTCTTGGATTTCAGTGTGCAGGGGCACAGGAGATGCAAATGAAAACAAGTGCAAGCAAGTTTCCTCCTTTCTGTACTCATTCACATCCCTCTGTACCCACACCCTCCTGTGCAACCCAGCTGCATGCTGCACACAGGCTCCCGCTGGGAGGACAGCACTGCTGAGCGCCGGGAGCCCATCGCCGAGTCCCTGAGCACCACCGGGGCCTTCTGTCCAGGGCTGCGGAAGCTTTCATAGCCGTGAGCCTCCTGGGCTACCACGAGTATTGACTCAGTTACAGAGAGAAGGAAACTAAAGCGTACACCAGCTCAGAGCCCTGACACACTGACAAGGTTTGGCACATGGCTATCTATTCTCTTTCCCACGTGCAAACACCAGAAATCAGGCAGTGAGGCTCCACACTCACCAATAACAACAGTGCAATCATTATGATGTCTCCAGGCGTTTGTGTCTTGCAGGACTTTTCTCTGCACTGCAGCAGCATCTCCACGCCACTGTCTGTGCTTGGCAAACCCAGGTCAGAGTGCAGCTCCACACTCCTCTCCCATGCACCAGAGTGTCTGTGGCAGAGGTGGGGCCATCCCTCGTGGCTCCATACTGCAGGAGCTACAGATCCACGTGAGAGATGCAGCACAGCTTGGGGCAAGTCCAGCTGCTCAGCACCTCTCCTACGACAGGCAGAGGGAGCTGGGCTTGTTCAGCATGGAGAACAGAGGGCTGTGGGGAGACCTCATTGCAGCCTTCCAGTGTTTAAAGGGAGATTATAAACAGGAGGGAAATGAACAAGGGTACAAGGGTAGGTAGTGATAGGACAAGGGGGAATGGTTTTAAGCTGAAGGAGGGAAGGTTTAGATTGGATGTCAGGGGGAAGTTCTTCACTGAGAGAGTGGTGAGGTGCTGGCACAGGCTGCCCAGAGAGGCTGTGGCTGCCCCAACCCTGGACGTGTTCAAGGCCAGGCTGGATGGGGCCTGGGCAACCTGAGCTAGCGCCAGATCTGGAGGTTGGTGGCCCTGCCTGTGGCAGGGGGGTTGGAACTTGATGATCCTTGGGGTTTCTAACAGAAGTTACTTCTCTCACAGTGTCTGGTATGAAGCTGTGTTTTGTTCCCTGAAGAGAAACAAAACTGATAACACCTGGCAGTGTTGAACACAGCCAAGGACACATTTTGTTCCTCAGTGAAGCAGTTAGGAGGCATAAGGAGCCGGGAACTGGGAGGGGACAGGACCAGGGCAGCTGACCCAAACTGACCAAAGAGCTATTCCATCCCACATCACATCATGGGATTTTTACGGAAGAGAACTCTCTTGCTCGGAGGGAGGGGCTGCTGGCAAGTTGGGTATCGGTTGTTGGTCCCTTGCTTTGTGTATTACCTATTGTTTCTTATATATATATATATATGTACTGGTATTTCTTTTATTCTCTCTGCTGTCTTAGTAAATAACTTTTATCTCAGCCCACGAGTTCTACCGTATTTATTCCTTAATTCTCTCCCCCATCCCACTTGGGAGTGGGGAGGGTGAGCGAACAACTGTGTGGGACTGAGCTGTCTGCTAGGTCGAACCAGAACACCTTCCAACCCAGGCCATTCTATGGTTCTATGTCATAATCCTGACCCAAGGTGAGCCCAGCTGACCTCAGCATTCAGCTGCACACCATGACATCTCCAGATCCAGATACTGCATAAAGTACAAACAACCTGCCATCCAAATATGATTTCTCAGAAATGCTGCCACCCTAATGCTCCCTCTTGATTTTCATGAGATCAAGACTTACTCACTTAAATAAAACTTTGTTTAATAGACTCCAGGCACATTAACTGAGTCATTTCAATGGCTGTGGTGATTCTGATGCTGTATGCTTCCAGCTGGCAGTCACAGGCACAATTAGAAAATCATGATGATGGCAGTGTGCTGGGGCATGGTTACATCCTCCTGACAGTTGTACACATTTCTGACTCAGAGCTATGTAGTATTGGGAAAATGAGGAAATGAGCATGTCTGCAAGTACTCTCCCCCAGGCTCCAGGTATTTCTAAGTAAGCCATCAAAGTAGCCTCAATGGAAAAAACAGTATAATTACATATTAGACAGGCAGGGAAAGCAAGAGGACATTGTCACTTCAAGTTCTCATTTACGTGACCAATTATTTTATTTTTATCCCCATTCCTCAAAGAAACGGTACATAATAATCAAACAAGTCTGGGCTCCGTCACTGCACACGCTAGGACAGGCTGGGGCCTGGTGACAGGGAAGCAGCTCTGCACAGACCCTGCAGTGCTGCCGGCCAAGTGCTGCTGCGAGCACAGACAGCTGAGAGCTGCGTCTGTTCACCTGGAAACAGGATAGCAAAGGGGATCCCTGATGGCCCAGCAGGAGGGAGGGGAGAACTGGAGACAGGTGCTCCTTGGAGGTGCAAAGAGACATCACTGGCAGTCATGGAGCAAGCTGGGACGTGGGAAATTCCAGCTGGAGATTAGAAAAACTTGTCATCGTGAAGGTGTCCGCAGAGATAGAGAGGAAAGGGGATGTCCATCCGTACAGAGACTCAGCATGCAGCTGGCCATGGGCCTGGGCAATCTGATCTGATGGGCCTGCTGGGGTGCACTGGAGCAGGGACCTCCAGAGGTTGCTTTCCACCCATGTCCACCTTGAATCTTACGAACCAATTTCATGCAATTTGCTACTGAGCACCCTCCCCTCCCCCTGCTGCTCCAGAGCCTTGCTGCAGCAGTGCCAGTGCAGGGGCAGCCCCTCAGGAAGGTGATGGGTGGGTGCCTGTGGGCAAGGTGCTGCCGCTCCCCCAGACACTGCCAGCTGAACAGCAGAGAGAAAACAAACGCTCCTCCTGGCTTTGAGTCACAGGACTTGGGAGGGCTGTGTGGAGACCTGGCAGGCACTGGCTTCGCAGACAATTATTTTCACATCGATGGCGTCTGTTTAAGTGACTCACCCAGATCTGCGTAACTGCTCAGCAGCAGGATGCCGAACCACAGCGTTCCCTCTGCCCTGGCCAGGCTGTGCTGCCCAGGGGCCGGGCTGGGCTGCTGCACACTGCATGTGTCCCAGCGGCCGGAGCTGCTGCCTGGGGCCAGGTCTGCCCCACTCATGGAATCACAGAATATCCCACTTGGAAGGGACCCCCTGGATTACTGAGTCCATCTCCTGCTGGCCCAAAGCACTGCATGGGCACAGGGGTGTCCTGATGCCATGGGGCCATGTCCCCAGACCCCTCTGGGAAGCGAGCAGAGGCTCTGACTGGGATGAGCCTTGTCCCATGAGAAGCCCCAGGACTGCTGTGACCTGCCCTGGAGCGGGGCCCTGGCTGCCCAAACGGGCACGGGTCAAAGACAGCAGGCAGGGAGAAGGCAGAGGGGCAGACAGGTACAGAGGGCACGCTCCTGCCACTGAGCAGAGGCCCTTGAACATGTTCAGAGAAGGGCAACAAAACTGGGGAGGGGTCTGGAGCACAAGTCTGATGGGGAGCGGCTGAGGGAGCTGGGATTGTTCAGTCTGGAGAAGAGGAGGCTCAGGGGAGACCTCACCACACTGTACAACTTCCTGAAGGGAGGCTGTGGTGAGGAGGGGGTCGGCCTCTGCTCCCAGATAACTACTGACAGGACGAGAGGGAATGGCCACAAGTTGTGCCAGGGTAAATTTAGACTGGATATGAGGAAAAACTTTTTCTCTGAAAGAGTGGTCAGGCACTGGAATGGCTGCCTAGGGAGGTGGTGGAGTCACCGTCCCTAGCGCTGTTCAAGAAGCGTCTGGGTGAGGTGCTAAGGGACGGGATTTAGTAGCTTAGTGGGTAGGGATGGTGATAGGAGGACGGTTGGACTAGATGATCTCGTAGGTCCTTTCCAACCTAGTGTTTCTATGATTCTATGATCTGACCTTCCTCACTCACTCCTCATTTGGATTAACGAAACATCACCTCTTGTGACCTGGAATTCTTTGCTGACAACAACCAACCAGCACAATCAACAAAAGCACAGTTTTAAACTAATTCATTACTCAGTTACCCGACTAAGCTGGAACAAAGAGCCTTTCAGGTATAGAGTCTCTTTCAATAAAAAATAAAAAGAAGATCCTGACCACAGTTTCTCTAAGCACATTTTAAAAAACTATACCGTTCCTGCCATAAATCTCCTCCTTTGTCTCTTGTAGGCTGTCCCTGCTGTGCTGCTTATCTTGGTATTTATGTTTGCAAAACACAGGGCAGATCTTACAAGCGCCAACACGGGAAGCACAGGGCCAGGGGTGTCCCTGCCACCAGCAGAGAGCCTCAGGGCAGGCACCAGGGGGCAGGGGCACCAGGTGAGAACTGACTCACAGACATACAGAAGCAAATGTCCTGCATTTTCAAACACCTCTGGATTTTCTTGCTCAAGTCTCATTTGCCAAGACATCTGGGACACCAATAACCCCTATGCAGTCCTTAAGTTTCTGAAGACTAACACTCCTTCTTTGAAACTGAGCTCAGTCTGACACGGCAACTCACTTAACTAAAACAAGGAAAAAATGGTCACTTTGTTCACAAGATGCTGAGTCAGCCCTTCCCCAATTTTCTTGAGTTTTTGCAACTGTGACCAATACAACCATTTGCACCGGATATCACAGAACAGGGGAGCAGGCAGAGGGATGGCAGGAGGTGCATGCCTGCAGCCCTAGGCAGAGCTAGGCTTGTCCCTTCTGCACAGAAGCAATGCAGTGAGCTCCAGCTGCTGGCTACAGCCTTCAGAGAGCCCAGCTACACGTCACTAGGAGCAAGGGCAGGGGAGACATCCATCATCATCGTCATCACTGCTGGGATTTGGTGTCAGTGCAAAATGTCACAACACTTTTATAGGGAAGCAGAAGAACAATGATGTAAGGATTTGAAAAGCACTTTAAGATCCCCTGAGACACTGCCCTGAATACCACGCCTGTCCTGCCCAGCAGTGTTCAGAGGTAATATGCAACAGGTTAAAATTTCAGCTTTTGACTTTTTTTTTTTTAAAGTCACTAACGAACAAAGCAGGCAAGCTGTTTAAGTGACATTTATATTACATATTTTTACATAATTAAAAGCTGGTTACCAGTAATACCAGCGTGATTGCACTGATAAAGTGCCCTTTTAAAATATGAGTGCTGACGGCTCCTGTTTCACATATCCTGGAATTTTGTAAAGCTCCTCGCGGGCTGCCAGCACAGCCAGACAAACACACCCAGCTGCACTCACTGGGACGCATGATCGAAGGTCCACTGCTAGGACAAGAATGCTGGGCAATTTTGCATCAATATCTGGGCTTGAAGAAAAGGACTCGCAAGAATGGAGTGACCATGGGCAGCCTCACACCCAGAAATCCAGCATGCAAAGCTCCAGGGTTGTCCCTCCATGCAGCCATCCTATTCCAGCTGCTTCTGCTGCTCTGGGCTGGGCTCAGACAGGAAGTTCCCTCCAGAGAAAATCTCACATCAAAGGGAGAGTCTGGGCCAGGGCTGACGAGTGTACCACGTGCCTGAATGTGCCACATGTCAGCCACTTCGTCAGCAGCCATTCTGGCTGGCTGGGTATAATCCAGAAGCACCAACAACAGGGTTGAATTTTGCTTGCAAAAAGCATTCCGGTTTTGTGACGAACCTGTGCAAAAGGTGGAGGCAACAGACAGTGCAGCTCAGAGCCTTGGTGCATTTCCCCCTTTTGGGAGAAACTGGTGGGAGTTGCTTTTCTTTCCAACTACTCAAAGACAAAAGCAACACTTCAAGGAATATTTATGAGCCCTGAGTTACAACACAAACTGGAGAACTCAACTTGGTTTGCTTAGTGGTGAGACCCTCCTAAAGCACGGCTTAAAGCAGATAACAGCTCTGATTAAGACCACAGCAGCTTTGCACAGCAGCCCTGGTCTGCTGGGCACTGTGCAGGCAAGGGCAGGCAGCTGCCATCACCTTGTCCCAGCAATTCATCAAGCATGAATTCACCTGTGCTCATGCAGGAGCCCCTCTCTGAGGGGCACCCAATTCAGACAGCAAGATTTAGGATAACAGAGAGCTCTGCATTGCTGCTCTCCATGGCTGTGTGAACAGTGACAAGCCTGAGTGGTCTCCAGCCCAGGGCAGCATCCACTGTCCCGGGAACACTCAGTGGAAGGATGAGGGAGCTGCTCCTTCCCGACCCACCAGGCACTCAGCAGGCGAAGGCACCACACGAAGCTCATCAGATCAATTTAACAGTGCCTTGCAGAACTGCATTAATTGTATTATTCTCCCTTAATTCTCTATTGATTGAATTCCACTTCAAGGAGTCCATCATTTTGCCCAGAAGCGATGTCAAGTTAATCAGTCAATAATTACTCAGCTCATTCAATTTATCTTTTTTTAAAAAATTGACACTGTGCCACCTTCTGAGCTCCTGATGCCTTTTAGGTATTTGGAGACTTATCGGAAATCAACACTAATGGCATAGAAACCACCTTACTTAGCTCTCTGAAAGCTTCCCAGTTAATGACTCCACGTAGATTGGATCCAGCAAGATCTATTTTTGGTACCTACTGTTTAACGACCATCCAAATTACACTTGGAATGCAAGAATTTAATCATTATAAAGTGTATCACTTTTCTCAAACACTCAAAAAAGCCATTTCCCTTATATATCCAACCTTTCCACATCATTCTACTGTTTTCTTTTATTAATTCACTAGAATCACTGACAGTCTTCTGCTCTCGTTTAAGGACATTTCAAAAATCCGGACTATCCTTCGTGCTGCTGCTTGCTGGGTTTCCCATTTCCCTGCTGCTTCCAGCCCCGGCATCTCCAGGAGAAGGTGGGAATGGATTCTCCTCCTCCTCAGCCACATACAGAAAAACAGAGACAACTGTAAATCAGCAGTAAGAAAACCTCCGAAAGCAGGAGTTATAGAAAAGCAGTAAGAAAAGAATGCATTGAGAACCTCTATCATGCTTTAAATTTATT
This sequence comes from Penelope pileata, assembly GCA_013396635.1. Classification (NCBI taxonomy): domain Eukaryota; kingdom Metazoa; phylum Chordata; class Aves; order Galliformes; family Cracidae; genus Penelope; species Penelope pileata. Next base: position 83,199 of record WBMW01001912.1, read on the forward strand.
CTGTGTGTACATGATACAAATAATCAAGTCATGACCATCTGCACCAAACTTCTGGCATTTAATCCTGTCGTCGGTTCTCCTTTATATGCCGAACCAAATCCAGGAACGAGGCTCCTCCACACGGGGCAGCGAGTTTGCACTGCAGACAGACTTGCTTCTTGCTCCTATCAACCTGGAGGCCATTTCCACAATGCTCCCCGGGGCGTGCAGCACCACGGGCACCGCGTGCCAACCTGGCACCTGCATGCAGGCAGCTCTGCAGCACACTCGGTCATTTTCACCAAGCATATTTCATATTCCAATTATGCAAATCTTTCTTACAGGTCTGCACAATATGAAGTGGGCTGAATTTATGATTACAAATGAGCAATTTTAGTTCCCTGTTTTATTAATTGGTTTTGTAACATAGATGTTCGGAGTGATTAAATCATTGCTTTTTCTCCCATGCTTTAATGCCTTGATCATTTTACTCCTAGCATTCTGTCTGTAGTCCAAAGCTCTTTAACCCATCCCTGTCCTTTTGTCCTCAGCTCCTTTGGGCGGTCAGCTTTGAGCTGCCCGTCTTACTCATGCAAGTACCTCAGATGAGTGCTGTGACCCTGCCATACTCCTGAGCACCAAGACCACCCTGGCCCACGCTGCTTTTCTCCTGAGAGATCTCCAGCCCCAGAGCTCCCTACAGCAGACAGAGCTCTGTACAGACAATGGACGCCTGTCTGGTGGAGCAGTCCCAACCGGCAGAGGTAAGACCATCTCTGCTTTCAGCAGAGGGCTCCCAAAGTGAAGGTCAAGGCATGCACAAGTTCCACAACCTTCCCTCTGCCTGCCAGCACTGCCCACACCTGCACAACCCACCAGCTGCCCAGCAGCTATTTGATGTAGAACACACCACGGCTCTTCTCAAAAGCAGAGGTACCCTGAATCCCTTATTTAAATGGTCCAGGACAAGAATGCAAGTCCAGTGTGGACAGGCTGCAAGGACTGGGGGCCCTGGCTACTGAGCAGACTGAAGCGGAGCAGTGAAGCACTGCTACTGAGCAGAAGCAGTGGAGGAGCAGAAAAACAGCATCCACAGGAGAAGGGAAATCCTTCACCCCATGCACAAGGTGATGCAGATCACATACTGTGAGCCCATTTGGACAAAGAGAAACTGCGCTTGCTGCAGAAAGGCAGCCAGACAGAATTGTGGAAAGGTTATCTGTAGAGTTTCACATTTCCATGACAAAGAGCAAGTACCACCTTTTTCCTAGCATTGGTGGAAAAAAAATGACCTCACAAAGTCCTACCACCTGGAGCTTCAGCTATGGGGGAGTTCTTTAAGAGATTGTTATTCCATTCCCAAAGCACTCATGAAATAAAGTCCCAGAAGGCACTTGCTGAAGAGTTCAGACACTTCTGTTGCCCCATCCTGCATTTTTTTCTAACAAAAAAATGGCCTGCTTTCTATTTTTGAACAGAGCTGCCTCAGTCACAGCCCTTTCGCAGGCGAGCAGAAGTCATGGCCACACAGGAAGGTTGCAGTCAAGCTGCTGCTGTAGGTCTCAGTCTCCCTCACCTTTTCTCTAAGTTTTCCTCTTGTTCTTTCCATTCTGAGACATGCAGCAGCTACTTCTGGCTGTACAGACACACGGTGCCCATCCAATAGCTCCTAACCTCAGCTGGAGCCTCCTCAAGAAGATGTGCTGGTGCAATATCCTGTCAGGTCAACCAGTCACAGCCACCCGCTGCTCTGCTGGGTATTGGGGCCCGCAGCTTTGTGCACGTGAAGGCCAGACAAGTTCCTAAGAGCTATGCCCTGTCTCCCTTTGATGGGCCATGTGCCACAGTGGCTGCCCTGCTGCTCACTGCTCTGCCGCGTGGCAGCGGGGTCGGGCACAGTGCTGACAACTGCTCCCTGCACAACAGCCCAGGTCACTGAGCACCACTGAAGAGGCTCAGTTTTTCAGTAGGAAAGTAATGAGAAATGTCAGAATGGGGGAAAAAATCCACTTCACAGGACCAGGTACCTTTTTAGCTAGGATGATCAGTGAGGGCTGCAGGGCCCGCACAGCCGCCTGCTGGGCCAAGAATCCCTCTGCAGGTGCTCCAGAATGAAGCCGCCTCTCGCCAGCACTGGGAACTGGCTTCATTTGTTGTTTGGAGCCACCCAAGCCACAAAGGCCATATTCTGAGAGAGAAGATGGCTGCAGTGGCAAGGCAAAGTTTGGTTCATTCATCCTCTAACCCATGCTCTCCCAGTCCCACAGCTCCAAGTGTGCAGGCAGGCTGGCTCTGCACAGCCGTGTGGTGACGGGCACATCCCCAGCCCTGCCCACCTGCACACGATGTGCTCATGTGGGGCTGAGCCTCCTCCTGTGACCCCCCACTGCCAGGCTGCCTTGCTGCCAAGATCTCTTCTGTTTATTAATTTTCAGAAACAGGAAACAAATGGTTATTGATCAAGACCTCCTTGCAATCCAGCCCAGGCAGACAGGAACACAGGCACCTACTCTGCAGGAAGAAGACCTCTCCTCACGATGCAGGGGGAGCCCAAGAAAGACAGATCTCCACACCACGTCCCTGAGGCACAGGGCAGTCCCCAGCATCCCTTTGGCAGCACAGGAGCAGGCCCCAGCAGGAGGAGCTCCCTGCTGGCCCCCAGCTCTCCTCAGCCTGCACAGGATGGGCAACAGCGTGTGGCTGGCACCCAGGGATACGATTTCGCTGCACCCAGGCTCCATGCGGTGTGCAGCCCCTCCCCTGGCAGCTCTGCTTGAGAGCTCACGCTGCCCACACAGCTCATCCCACAGGGCAGGCCTGGGGCTTCACACCAGAGGCAGCAGGGGAGCCAATTCGGCTCCCCCATGGCCGGAGCAGGCAGGGGCCTGGCATGAGGGCTGCAACCCCCTGCTCCTCACCCGTTCCTCCCACAGCCCTTGCTTACTCAGCGCTGCTCCCTGTTTTCCCATTCAGCTCCCAGCATCCAAAAAACTCTTGCTCCACCTTCCTGCTCTCCCTGCTGCCAGGAGCTCTGTTCTGCCAGCCCAGGCCTCCCTGCTCCCTCCCCAGGACAGCGGCAGGCCGGCTGCGCAACGTGCTGCGCTGCATGCTCACCCCGCTCCTCCCATTGCGTCAGCCGCCAGCATCACCACGTGTCACTGGCTGCCTGTTCCCTGGCACTCACTAATTCGTCAGACAGAAACGCTCAGCCTGTGCTCCCCAGCTCTGACATGCTGTCATGACTGCCACGTCCAAGCACTCCAAGAGGCACGGGAACACAGCCAGCAGCTGCGCTGTGTCCTGCCAGGAGGCAGAGGGATTTTCATCTCCAGCCAAGCCAAAGCACCGTTATGAAACACACGCTTGCCCTAGGCCTGGAGGCAGAGCAAGGCAAGAGCCACAGCCCTCCGAGGTGACAGCCCCATAGGGCGACAGCCCCCTGGGGCTCCCTGCGCTGGCCAGGATGATGGGGAGGAGGCAGCAATCTGCTGCTGCCACAAGAGAAAGGCTGCGGTGGGAGCTGAGGGCGTGGGGTGACGGGCACATGGCCCATCTGCTGCTGGCAGCTGCCCTCGTGCCTGAGACAGCAGCCGTCTCCCGAAACATGGCCAAAGAGGGAAGGGCGAGCTCCCAGGCCACATTCTGGAGAAACGCTTTGCCAGACCCAGAGTTAGGGCACACCCTGGACAAGCACGCTCATCTGACAAGGAACCTGCAACCACTGCCACAGTCAAAGCTTTTGTGGTCACCTTCCAGGGCAAGAGGCCCAGCCCTGTTGTGCCGGAAGGTTGGTGCCCAACGCACTCACCCATGTGACAGCAACAAGGGGCACTGGAGCGAGGAGAATGGGAACCCCAAAAGCAGGATCACAGCAACCAGCAAACCTGGGCAGCAACTCAGCAGCCTAATGGTAAACTCACTTGCTCCCTGTCTCACAGCTGCAAACTCGACAGCCTCCTTGCTCAGCACCCACCAGAGAAGGGCAAGTTAACTCTGACTGCCTGAAATAAAAAACACCACTGAGAATGGCAACAGGAAAGGAAGAAAACCAAATTTGTCTGATTTCATCTTTAACAAGGAAGATGAAATAACAAAGATTTAACAAACACAAAACAACAGACACTATAAATTTACTGCAAAACAATGCAAGGACACAACTGGTCTCTACAGAAATGAAGAGGAAAACAGGATGGATGAAGGTCTGGGACTGCACAACCTGACTACCAAGCATTCTTTCGACCTCCTAAACTTATGCATAGGAAATATATTTGGTAACTCCACTGCAGCTGCATCTCACGCCTCCGCCTCCTCACTACAACTCACCTGCTCCCTCACATCCCCAGACAGCATCAGCTGCCTCCTAACATTGCGCTGGGCTTGCCTTGCTCCTGCACAGGAGCTGCAGCCTGTCTCCCTTCATTAGGGCTTCCCCAGCCTCTGCACACTGGAATGCACCCTCCCCTGCCACTTAACTCTCTGGATTTCTTATTTGCCAAGATTTGCCTTCCCCATTCACAGTGCTGCTCATTCTTCGCTAATTATCAAGCACAGCATCAGGCTCTGCCCTACCAGCTTCCACACTTTGCCATGAGCATCTGCTGTCGGCAGCTGTCTGGCCAAACACTGTTAGCTGTCTAATCATTTGCATGCATGTTTAAAAACCTCTTTAAAATTTAACTACTCAGCAAGCAAAGTATGTGGCAAGGTACGTGCAGCCCCTCCACAGCCCGCCTGCTGACACAGGGCTGTGCCACCCATATAGGAGCTTTGACAAATGATCCAAAAGTTGTGGCTGCAGCCTCACATCCCCATGCTCCAGAGCGGCCACCCCTGCATGTCTCCTGCTGACCCAGAAACCTTCTGACGCACTCAGCCAGAGAACAGCACGTGCAGATACACACTTCTGGCAGAACATCCTCCCATAAGAGTGCTAACCAAAGCCCAGTGCCCCCAGGGATCTCAGCAACCCCAACAGGGACACAGGAGCCCTTCTCTCTACCAGCCCAGGAACGGACATTCCACTTCCTGCAAGAGTGGCCTTTCTACTTTGATGTAGCAGGTTTTGTATTCTCTGGGGGAAAATCTCATACTGGGGCATCTTCTGAATGTCTGCGGCCATGCCCTGGGCATTCTGCACATTCCTGCATCACAGCACACGGCAGTGGTCTGCCACTCTGTACACTGAGGTCATGGTCCACCCCGGTCTCCCTTCCCAAACTGACACCAAACCCTAATCGAGGCTCCTCCTCAGCAGCTGCCTTTTTCCAAGTTGTCCTTCTCCACATTTGTGGCAGCTCTGTGCATAAACCACAGAGTCACTGCCTGCACTTCCATTCCAGATGGGCGTACACAGCAGCAGCACCTGCCAGGCTTAACTCTGTGAATGACAGACAGCATTAATGCACCCAGGAGATGATCAGAAAAGACAGAGAAAACCCCCAGGTGTTACAGATGTAAAAAGGGCCCTGCTGCTGAGCACACTTCAGTAGGGCAGGATTTAACACTTCTCAGAAGAAAAATTAGGCCCAGAATAAGGTTTACACACATAAAAGCAAAATTTGCCATGAAGGTCAAGCAATGAGAAGTGTACCTTCAATTTTCCTGCAGCACACAGCAATCAGGCTAGGCAGGGCAACATGAGCATACCGCACCTGCACTGCCAGGCTGGACACAGGGAGCAGATAATTAAAGAGCCAGAGTCAGATTGGGAAAAAATGATGAACGTGTCCCATTCAGGGGTCACTCCTGGACGGAGTTTAACTCAGTATTTTCATTAAGAGCTCACAGGCTGAAAGGAAATCCACTCACTGCTCACAGACGACACACAGCAGAGCTGTGCTTGCCTCACATATCTGATCTAATGAAACACATGATTAATGACAAAATCAAGCTAAAAATCAATTACAGAGATACCCAGAAAGGATAAACCTCCGCTGGTTGCCAAGGACAGCAATAATCTAACGCCCAGATGCAACTCCAGGACCTTGTGTCTGGTCACGTGCTGGGAGGACGCTGTGTGAGTCAGTGAGGCAGGCAGTGCATGACGGCAGCGTGACATGTGTGGGAACTGATGACGTTATTCTAGGGACACAGCGCTGAGCAGGACTGAGGCAGACAGGTGCTCCCCACGAGCCAAGCACAGCGCTGCAGGAGGACAGACAGCCTGCAGCCATGCTAAGGGCAGGCAGTGTGGACAAAACGGAGCTGTGACCTCATGTCCAAACACATCAATCCTGCATCTTGACAGCACTTCCACATTTCCCAGATGAAGATACACCAAGAGAAAAATCAAGCGTTGCTGATGCTAGAAAGCAGGATTTCACTTAAGCGAGATATGGAGATGCTGGCTGACTGCTGCATATAGGTGCATACCTATGGAAAAGCTGACTATACACAAGCAGGCTGAAAGCTATCTAAACTCAGCAAAAGATCTAGCTAATCCAATTTTCTGAAAAAACTTTTGCAGTTGATGTCTGCTAATGCTTGACCTGCCTGCTTCTTGCAGCGTGCAGATAGTTAACTCCTGTTCAGCCCCTTCTTCTGGTCTCTAAGGATAACTGGGGTTTCACAAACACCCTCAGCTGAGCTGCAGGACTGCCTGTCTGCTGGTGGGACAGGGACTGCACTCCAACATTGCTCTGCAGAACACAGGGTATCTGTGTCAAGGAGGGACACGCTCTTCCTGTTTTTATCCCAGTAACTACAAAAACTTCAGTAACTCCAAACTTCATCTGAAGACCAGCCGCTATGTCTGGACACAGTCCATATGATAAAGAAGATCTGTGTCCTCAGAAGCTTTCTCTGATCCACAGCCCATGTTCAGGACCAAACTAATCATCAAACCTGCACTTAGACCATCTGGAACCTCCACCATGTCAGGTGCCCTCCTTTCATGGAGGACATGTCATTCATCTCCTTTGGCATAGGAAGATTTTGGTCTCCTGATTTTGACCTACCACAGTCTTCAGAGGTGGAGCAGAGGTCCCTGCCAACCTCAACCATTCTGTGGTTCTGTAAGGAATTGTTTTTTATTGGGAAGGTGACAAAGTACTGGCACAGAGACCCTCTATCCTTGGAGATATTCAAACACTGTCTTAACATGACCCAGGGCAATTTGCTCTAGGTGACCCAGTTTGAGCAGGAGATTGGTCCAGTGACGTCCACAGGTCTTTTCCAATCCAAATCACTCTTTGATTATGTAAAAATAAGCAGCTGCAGTGGCCTGTGATGTGTCAAATCAGACAAGCTACACTTGTGCTATTCTGAAACTCCACACGGTCTTTGGGTATTGGGAACCATCTTGTTAAATTTCTTTATTGATGACCTACATGAGGGGATTGAGTGCACCTCAGTCAGTTTGGAGATGACACCAAGTTGGGAGGATGTGTCGATCTGCCGGAGGGTAGGGAGGCCCTTCAGAGGGATCTGGACAGGCTGCATCACTGGGCTGAGGGCAATGGGATGAGGTTCAATAAGGCCAAGTGCCGGGTCCTGCACTTTGGCCACAATAACCCCATGCAATGCTATAGGCTTGGGGCAGANACTGACAGGACGAGAGGGAATGGCCACAAGTTGTGCCAGGGGAGGTTCACATTAGATATAAGGAAAAACTTCTTCTCCCAAAGAGTGGTCAGGCCTGCCCAGGAAGGTGGGGGAGTCACCGTCCCAGGTGGAATTCAAGAGACGTCTGGATGAGGTGCTAAGGAATACGGTTCAGTGGAAAATATTGGTGTCAGGAGGACAGTTGGACTAGATGATCTTGTAGGTCCTTTCCAACCTAGTGATTCTGTGATTCTATGATTTGAAGAGCAATTGTCTTGCAGAAGGTTACATGACTGCAAAGCATCAGCTGCCCTCAAGTAGCACCACTGGCACCTGAGCTGGGGAGCTCGAAACAGCACGGGGGACAGCCTGCATCTTGCTGGACACAAACAAGGGGAGCTTTCTCTGCTGGAGATTGGCTGAAGCAGATGGGAGGTGACCCAAGAAATCGAAGAGAGAGCTTTTTAACATAGAAACTGCTCAGGAACAAGAGAAAACGCCTTACAGAAGGGGATTACAATCCCCATTTTGCTTAGCTTAAAGAGCTAAACAACCTGTTACAACCTGCTATCACCTTACAAGGAGGAAATGCCGAAAAGCGAAGAACTGGTTCATCTCAGCACGTCTCAGAATCATGACCATATGACCTTCTGGGCCACCTGCTCAGTAAAACTCAGGTTCGAGTTCATTGGAAAGAGAACCAGAACAAATGCAATGGCTGAAGGCATGCAGGAGCCTGAGGCAGCACCACTTGGTGACACACGATGTAACACACAGTGCTCTTCATCTCCTACTCCAGACAGTCCGTGCACCACAGGAATAAGGAACAACCAGGAATAGGCAGTACCACCATCAACAGGAACACAGCAGGAAAGGCCTTGCTGATCCTGCAACACTGTACACAGCCAGCTCTGCATGGATGAATCTGTGTAACATTGTTTGGCAAAAAGTTTCAGTAGTTTCCCAGCCAAACACTGTCTGCAGCAGTAACAGTTACAGTTGGCTCTGCCTTTCCACACTGATTACAGACACAAATGCCAGCAACCAGAGCTGTTCATTCTGGCACACCCAGTACCTGGGACAAGCAGACTTCCTCTTATCGTTAATTATTGCATGTTCTACCAGACATAACAAGGAGCATGCAAAGTTTTAATAACTACTTAAAACTCTTCCTTCTTGCTCAGCACCTCCCTCCTACCCACAGGAGGCCCTCTGCCCCCAAGATGCTGAGGGTGCCCTGCCTGCCTCCAGACAGGCCTTCCCATGACATGGAAGCCAGGAGAACCGGCAGTGGGACCTCTGCCCACAACAAATCTGCTTCTAACAGACTCGGGCACAAGGCTGGGTGCTCCCATGCAGGCAGCCAGACATGACCAGGCTCTCCCTGCTCTGCAAGGAAGGGTAGGCAGCTTGGCAGCAGCTTTTATTCAGTGCTTTCCCAGTGCTTGCCCCAAGTCACGCTGTGACAACTTTTAAACAAGCTCTCAGCAGGTGCCACATCCTTGTGTGACAGCTGAGGACACTTCCCCCAGCGGTGTGCACTGCAGCCGTTTGTCAGCACTGCAACAGCACCAGGATGGGCTTTGTTTGCTCGCTCTGAACATTTAAATAGCTGCTGCAGAAGCTCTCTGTCCATCCACCATAGGCTCCCTGCCAAAGGCAGAGCTGTACACACACCAAGAGAAGGGAGGTGACCGGGAAGCGGGAGCAAAAGCCTCCATCAGGCTTCACCCCCCTTCACCGTGGGCAGCAGCAGCCCCACTCACCCCAGAGCAGGCAGGCGCAGGGGGAGCTCACGGCAGAGCAGGAGCTGGGGCCAGGATGAGACCCTGGGGCCATGACCACAACAGGGCTGGTGCACCGTGCCCCTCCAAAGAGTGGCTTTGCTGCATGCCAAGCAGGATCACTTTCACATTCCCACGTTTTCAGTGCTGTTAATTGTGACCCTCAGGCATATGCCATATATTAGAGATTTCCAAGCCCAGCCAAGATAGGATTGGGCATTCAGGTGACACGTTAGGCAAACTTGAAAGATTCAGGTGTTAGGATCTCCACGTAACTTGATTTGGTCTCTTACTAAATTCAAAGTTTGGAAATAGGAAGAGCTTACTGCCTGACTACTAATCCTGACTGCCAAACATCACCAACACACAGCATCTTCTTGTGAGAAACAGAGCAGCACAGGCTCGTGTCAGCAGAGACACCGAAGCAGCCATCTGCCAGAAGGTACCACCAGCACTTCCATCAAGTAAATTCAGTTTTTCACATAACAAGTTACCTCAATCACAAAAATACAGACTTATCTCTGCTCCTTCTGTTGCTCCCAAGCAGCCAGCAGGCTTCCTCTTTGCCAAGAGCGGAGGTGAGGCCGCTCCCACCGCTGAGCCATGTCAGCCACCACATGTTCACACAAGGGCAGAAGCTCGTTCTGATGGGGATCCATTCAGCTGCACATTTAGTACTTTCCTTCACTTTGTGCTGCTGGAGAAGGCAGCTGAGAGCTTGTCTGGGAGGAGGGCAGGAGCTCCCTCGGGTTCGAGGCACAGGCATGGTGAGCAGCACCGTGCTCCGAGCTGGTACAGAGATAGGTCCTCAGTGGAAACAGCTGCAGTGACAAACACTGACAGCTCTGTTGAGATGGTGTTTTTTCACTTAAAACTGAACAGCAAGACAGTCAAAAAATATGACCGAGAGTTTAAATATTGCTTCATTTTATTTGCAACTAAAAACAAAAATTATGCCACCTTGCATAACTACATCTTGACGTGGCTTCGCTGTTTAAATTAAAATTCTTATCCCCAAACACAGAAGTGGCGAAACAGAAACATAACAAAACACACAAACAAGACTGAATTATCAGTCCAGCAGCTCCTGCAGTTCTAGGAAGGGGAAAGAGGACGTGTAGAAGTTTCTGAGCCTTCCAAAGTTCACCCAGGTTTAATCTAGTTTTACACAGGAAGAGAAGATGGGATGGCATTTGACACCTGGACCCACTGCGCTCACACTTCAGAAGAGGGACTGCAAATAGTTAAGCAGAATTTCCCAAAAGCTCAGAGGAAAATAAGGTGGGTGAGGTTCTGCTTATGTTCTTCAAATAGCTTTCTCACCAGACTGCTTTCCTGTAGCATTACAAGCTATTAAAAGCCCTTGCAGCACTCTCAAAGACACAGAATTATCTCCCAGATTAGGAGCTCCAGATTCCTTTTGGTCCCAGTGAGATACATAATCCACACATGGTGCCACTACCCACTCCAAGCACCGCCTTTGCAAGAACCCAGATGGATGACAAGAATAAGGCACTTCTTATAGCTGTAGCATTTTAAGAGATGTTAAGATGTCTTGCATAAAACTGTCCTAATTTCTGACTTGGGTTGAACATGCAATAGCTGCATGAGTCATTCAGCTGCATTCTTTAAAAACCTACACTTGGACAGAAAAATCCTGACTGCTCTCTCACGCACTCAATGCACTTTGCAAAAAGGGCACTATAAAGGCACGGACAAGCCAGGACTGACAGCAACTTCTCCATAATTGAAAAACTTTAAGCTCTAAGCAGAAAAAAAAATACTACACGCATAATTTCCAGGAGCTTCACAAAGAGCACTCCTCAGCTTAGGATGCTGTGCTCAAGGACACAACAGTGTCACCTCCTATCATCATCAGAGGCTTATACTTCTACAGAGGACATGGCACTCAGGTGGGCCTTGGCCCCAAAAACCTGGGAATAAGAACGTGCTTTGGACTGTCTTTAATCAAAGAACAGTGGCTAGGACAAGAAGCGGAGCAGAGATTGCAGTGCTCCTTTCCAGCTCAGGAAAAACAATGAAGGTGCTTCTCCACCACACAAGGATGGGGCTTTGCTGCTGGCACTGAAAGTCAGAGTTTGGCTATTTTTGATGTTCCTCCACTAAAAGGAGGGCTCCCTTCAAGTTCCAGCATTGCCACCTCCCCTCAAAGCCTTTCCACTACATTAGAAAGCATCAGAAAGGAAAAGGACCAGTGGAAGTAGCATTGGCTATCCGTTCCTTACCAGTGGCTTTGGCCTACCAATAGTTTCACAACCTTGGTCTCACCTCCTCAGCAGAAAGGCTTCAAAGAGAAGAGCTGGCTACGTGGGAGTCCTGCCACCAGGAGCAACACGGCAACCTCTGAGGTTCTGAAAAACGGCTGCATGCAGGGCTGCTCCCGCAGCTCCAGAGACGCCTCAGGGAGTCAGCTCCTTCTTGAACCTTAAATTTGAGATTAAGCCCTCTTTCTTCTGAGCCTTATTAGTGTCACACCTTTTAAGAAGGCCCTTTAAATTAAGAGATTGAAGAACAATCATCTTTTGAAGTGAAAATTAAGACTCAAAGATAAAAACACTGAACTTAAAATCCTTCAAAACAACCTGTCCAGTTGTTATAGACCAACAGTTTAGTACAAGTTAAAAAATATTAGTCTAAGTCTAAACCTTTACACATTGCAGAAAAACGTCAAGCAGCGTTTAAAGCATCAACCACAGGCATGGACTGAGTGAGTATTTCACATAACGGCCCTAGAGAAGGATAGGTGGCAGGGGACAGCACAGCCCCGGCCTGGACAGCAAGCACTGCAGGAAGCTGCCAGGGCACAGCATCCCCAGGTAGCCCCAGCTCGAAGCAAACAAGGAGACCGGGAGCACGTGACAAAAATGAAAAATGCTCTAAGAACAACCGGGCACGTACAAAGCTTTCCACGAGAAGGCTCTGTGTACACCTGCCCAAAACAGAAGCTACCCATGTTTTACCATGGGGACAAAATATCTGTGCTTTTTTTTTTTTTTTTTCCCTCTAAACCAATATGGATTCGCTAAAAAGACAAAGCAGAAGAATGGCAGGTAACAGATGACCAGCACTCACTGCCTGCTTGCTCACACTGTGGCTCCTTCCTTGCTGCTTTCTCACCTTGCCCAGCATAAGAAGTTTCCAGCATAAGAGGATTCTCACCCTTACTGCTGTGAAACAGCTGAATGCGGCACTCCAGATACCAGACAACCCCCTCAGCCAGCAGGAACAGGAGCTGTACTTCTCTTCCCATGCAGAGTTATTTCAGGTTTCCACATCCAAATGCTACCACCTGAGTGCCACTAACAGCTGTGAAAACCTCTGGCAGTTATCTGAGCAATCAGGTGATTCTTTTTATTAAAGGTACACAAATCAGTGGTTCACAAAAGGCTGTAGGCTAGTGGTAAATAATATCTGCCCAAGATGTTCTTCAGCTGTGCACGTATCAGCATTTACAGATTAGAAGCCAAGTTCTGACCTGCTAGGTTCTACACTAGTTGACTAATCATTTACCTCAGTGCTGATTAATCATTCATTAACCCTTCATGAGCTCTTTTACCAGTAGGCTACACTCATGAAGTGACTCAATAAATGCTTCTAACATCTACAGTTTTAACTAATTAAGAAGAAAAATCTTTCAGGGGACAGACCCAGGCCTGAAATCAGAGGAGACCACATCCCAGCTGCATTTTATCTTGTTTCCCTTGCTTGGCCTTGCTGATTAACCACCACATGGTGTGGGTTTTATTTTGTTTTTTTTTTTTTTTCTTTTACTTGTAACCAAAGCAGCTGTTTCATTTGCACTTTTGCTAATAATCTGATAACTTAATTAGGAAAATACAGTTCTGCTCCACCTCTATGGGGCCTGGAAACTCATTAACAATGCTATGAGATTGCAAGCTCTTAAACCTATTAAGCGTGCAATGCTGACATTAAAAACAAGCTCAAGATTTATGCTGCCTGTCTCCAAAAACAATCCTCCCCAGCAGACCCGGATGCGCTCAGGCAGACAGGACTCGGGGGGAGGTCTCCAGGGCCACGGGAGGAGCACAACAGCAACATGGAAGCCCTGGGCCATGCACAAGCTGTGCTCTCATCAGAGAGCCTTGAAACCTGGTGCTGGCCAGCTGGAGCCTCCACAGCCATCCTGCCTGAAATGGCAATACTTTTTCCCCCATTTTCCCAGCAAATACAAATTACTTTTTTTTTTTTTTTTTAATCAAATCTACTGGTAAATTGATGCTGGCATTTCAGGTAGCCTGTGTGGACTCCGACACTGCAGACTCCATGCACAGATGCTGGTACAAGGCACGTACGCCTCGCTGCAGGGCTACCAGCTGCAATTGCCAGGAACCTGCAAATCTGCCAGCTCCCAGCAGGGTGCACATGCCTGCAGCCCACCCCAAATGACTCAGGTTCCTGCTGCTTCTTCTGCAATGATGTAGTTCATCCCCTCCTGGCTTCCCATACAAAATAACTGCACCAGCATCCCTAAGCGGTGCACATTCCATGCTGCTTTTTGAATCCATTGGTATTTGCATTTTGTTTTGCCAAAGGATTTTTCTTTTTGCTTAATCTGAAGCTACAACTCATCAGATTCCCTGGATGGAAGAAATGTTCCCAAACAACCCTGTCCCCAACATCTCCCGGCCTGTTTGCACTGCTCTGACACTCATGGTCTGACACCCTCTGTGCACTTAGTCCAGAAACCCTCACATCTTGCTCCCACACAAGTGTGGCCTTTCTGCACACCATTCAGCCTAATCCGCTTATTGATTAAATTCAGAAGTCAGACTGAGATTTTTAAGGGGATTTGGTTTCCTACATCCAGCTGACAAGGCCATGATTTGAGGTCCCTGCCTGCCTGCACTGTGGCATTACACAGCTGCCACATGGGGCTCAGCCCTACTCCCTGCAGTAATACCATCAGCCTGTCCAGAGCCCAAAACACTCATTTTGGGGCCCTTGGGCAAGTGGGAGACAGAAGTTGATCAGCTGCTGACCACCAGCTCTGCAAGCTCCACTCTAGGGCAAACCTACCAGCTGAACTCCTGACAACAGTGACGAAAAACAGAAGGGAATGGGGATGTCACCTCGCTATCGTCCCTCTGCCACAGCAGCCTCAAAGCATGCCCAGCTTTCTGCAGCTGCTTGAAGAGAAAACTTCAAATAATCCCACAGCCAAGCCCTACACACGGGGACATCCCAGATACACAATAGTTCTTCTCACATGGACGCAGCTGTGGACACCCTCAACAGTTCCCCATCCCAAATGTGACTGCCATCTCTTGGTGACACAACCTGCAGCAGCAACGAGAATCAACAAAGTCCCCATTGAATAATGAGCACCATGAGCCTGCTCAGGAGAGCAGACGTAGAGCCAAGTACTGTAGCACTCATGGGCTCTGGGGGACCCCTGCGATAGCCATGACTCAACAGCCCCAACAACGCAGGGGTGCTTCAGCACCAGAAAAAGGAACCCACCCATCTCACACGTGGTTGCCACTCATTGCTCTGCCCTGGATCTTCTGGGCATGCTGCTACAGCCTGTGCTGAGGATGGGTCAAGGAGACCGCTGGCACCAAGACAAGGACAAGTGGAGCAACTGATTTGGGCAGGTATCAGTCACACTGATGAAAAAAAAAAAAAACAGGGTACTGTGATGAAAAACATAATAAAGTCAAAGTGTTGGTAAAAGGGCTACATCTGAGCATCTCCCCAAGACAACAGAAAACAAGACCAGGAAAATTATGACCTTTGTTGATGGATAAAGAATGAGCATAATGGTGAAATATTTGTGAGCGACAAATAATTGGTAAGATCCTGACTGCGTACATCACACCAACACAACTGGCATCAAAACCAAACAAGAAGCAGTTTCCTAGGCTCCAGGCTCTCAACAGAAGGCTGCGCGGTGCATCCCACTCTGCTGCCTGGCTTCCTGTTTTGCCCAGGGTTCCAGCTGGCCAAGGAAACAGGACCAAGGCAGCAGGAGGTACTTCATACATAAAAGAGCTGGGAAACAAGACGGTAGCTGCCAGACAGCCAGCCCCAGCCACACTGCTGCACATCACCATTTCCACCACAGTGAGGCCACGGGACCTCGATGGAGAGGAATCAGCATCTGCCAAGTGGTGGGAAGAAAAAACTCTCTGCTACTGGACTAGGCATTTACCCACCATAAACGACTTATTTTTTGAAACATTTCCATTTAGCAAACAATAAATACAATTCCTCCAAGCCAGTGACAGCTGGCAGGTAGGTACTCACCCCCAGCCCTGTCACAGTACTACCAGCTTTTCCAGACCCATTAAGGACATTAACAGTTAGAATCACAGAATAATTCAGGTTGAAAAAGATCCACAGGATTATCAAGCCCAACCACCCATCTAACGGTACAAGCTCATCACTAACTCATGCTCCTAAGGACCATATCTACACATCCCTTAAATACCTCCAGGAATGATAAATCCACTGCTTCCCTGGGCAGCTTGTTGTAATGCCTGACATCGTTCTGTGAAGGAGTTCTTCCTGATATCCAGTCTTAACCTCCCCTGGCTCCTGAGGCAGTTTCCTCGCATCCTATCACTTGTCACTTGAGAAAAGGGACCTACATCTCCTCACTGTGGGCTCCTTTCAAGAAGTTGTAGGGAACGATAAGGTCTCCCCTCAGCCTCCTTTTCCCCAGACTGAACAGCCTCAGTTCCCTCAGCTGCTCCCCATATGTCCTTTCCTGGTCCCCTTACCAGCTTCACTGCTCTTCTCTGAATATGTTTCAGCAACTCAAGATCCTTCTTGTATTGAGGGGCCCAAAACTGAACGCAGGATGGAGGTGCAGTCTCACAACTGCCAAGCGCAGAGGGATGAGCGCTTCTCTAGTTCTCCTCACCACCCTATTGCTGACGCAGGCCAGGACGCCGCTGGCCTTCTTGGCCATCTGGGCACACTGCTGGCTCACGTCCATCAGCACCCTCACCACGCTGTCTCTGGACGATGAGGGGGGGAAGGGTGCACGGCCACGTCTCCACTCAGCCCCCTGCACACAAGGCTGCAGAGAACCTGCAACACACACCAGCGAACACCCACTTATTGCCAATAACCTAACAGTTAAGTAGCACAATGCAGGAGAATAAGCCAAGTGTCAGGTCAACAATTTTTTTTCTTCTTCTGAATAATCTCTATGTCATAATCAGCAACTGTCCCAAATTACGGCAACACCTTCCCTTGATATTTCACTTCCCTCATTTACTCAGCCCTGCCCTTTCCTCTTCAATGAATTAACTTAAAAACACTTCAGGGCCCCCTTCCTGCAGCTCTGTTCTAGCTGAAGAAACACAGTTCAGATTCAGCAGCTACAACATCACCACCACAGGCGGGCGATGCTGGCCTGGCACTGCAGTCGGAGCACAGTAACAACGACCACACACAAAGCCATGGGCCCCTTCATGTCCAGCTGGGCCCAGAGTGACAGAAACACAAATGGCTGGGCTTGGCAGGGCCCCCAGGGTCCATCTGGTCCCACCCTGCTCCTGCAGGGACACCCAGAGCAGGGTGCCCAGGATTTTGACTATCTCCAAGGAGGATGCCCCACCACCTCTCTGGTCCCTGTGCCAGTGCTCCATCACCTGCACAGTACAGCAGTGCATCCTGGTGGTCAGGGGGAACCTCCTGTGCTCCAGTTTGTGCCCACTGCCTCTCATCTTGGCACCAGACCGAAGGCTCCCCCCTACCAGGCCACACGCCCCAGCACAGCCCAGAGCTCCCTCTGCTCCCCAGCGTGCCTGAGGTGCCCGCTCCCAGCACAGCCAGCCGCCCCACCGGGACACGACCAGCACGGCCCCTCCAGAGCCACACGGACACACGGGGCTGAGCCCTGAGCTGAGCGGCCCCTCAGCCACCAGCCCCGCAGGTAGGCTCTGCTCTCCACTTCTGAGAGGATCAAAAACAGCGCTGTGCCTGGCACTGCCTCGACGGAAAGATGCGGCGTCCCCTCAAGTGGGGCCAGGGACAGAGGGGCTCCGGTGTTGGCTGCAGCCCCAGGCAGTGCCCTGCATGTGGCAGGGGCCTGTGCCCTGCGGTGCCCTCGCAGCCACCAGCGCCAGCCGGCAGCAGCTGCGAGGCAGCCTCAAAGGTCCAGAGACGCTCTCCCAGGCAGGAGAGCTTCCAGCACACTGCCAAATCACTGCTAATGGGAAGTGACACCAAAGCAGAGCTCTCACCAGAGGCAGAGTGAGGGGATTTACGCCCAGAGGCTGCCGGGGCAGGGAGATGTGTGGGCACGGGCACAGTCGAGCGGTGACACGTGAGGGGAATTACACGCACATCACAGCGAAGGAAGGGAAGTTCATAGAATCATAGAAACACAAGGCTGGAAAGGACCTACAGGATCATCTAGTCCAACCGTCCTCCCACCACCAATATTTCCCACTGAACTACTAAACCATACCCCTTAGCACCTCATCCAGACGCTTCTTGAACACCTCCAGGGACAGTGACTCCCCCACCTCCCTGGGCAGCTGTTCCAGTGCCTGACAACTCCTTCAGAGAGAAGTTTTTCCTTATATCTAACCTGAATCTCCCCTGGTGCAACTTGCGGCCATTCCCTCTCATCTTATCATCAGTTATTTGGGAGAAGCGGCCAACCTCCTCCTCATCACAACCTCCCTTCAGAAAATTGTAGAAAGGTTTGGTGAGGAAGGCCCGCAGCTTGGCATGCTTAACAAACAAGTTGCTTGTTCGCTGTTAATTCCAAGCAGGTTGGGCTTTTACAAAGGTCACCCCTATTCAGAGCCCTCACAGCTCCTTGGGTTTTAAGGAAACCCAAAACATCCAGAAAGCCAATGTCCAAAGTGGAATTTCTTCTGCTTTGCAGCTGCACATCACAGCACACTGTCAGAGGGCCTGCAGCATGCACTGCGTGATCTGTCTGCCGAGAAGCTGCAGCAAGCTCCTGCTCACACCTTGTCCTGCATAGTCCAATGCAGGATTCTGAGGGGCTGTAACAGAATAAGCTGACTCTAAACAAAACTTAACGCCTTGGATTTCCAACACCCTCAGCCTCGAGACAGGCAGCAGGGTCCCAGCCCGGAGAAGAGCCCAGGGACTCTCACAGTGCAGAAGAAACAGCTACAGCCACCTGAATGGGCAATCTGCAATGCATGAGGCCAGGAGAGAAAGGACAGAGATAAATTCTTATTCTCTTAGCTCAGATCTTGCTGGCACAATAGCAGAACTCACCCTTTTCTGGGCTGCAGACTGAATTTGCCCTGACACCTGAAGTTATTGCCCATCCACAAGATCCCTGGCACCTTCCCAATCCCAGGCTTACGAAGCAACAGAGAGCATCTGTCTCCCCACAGGACAGAAAGGCAAGGACACTGCTCCAGCCTCTGGGTCACACATGAAACCGGCACCTCCATGCCAGGCTTGTAAGGCTTCCTCCTGCTCCTGGATCTGACATCAGCACCCAAAGCTGCAGAGCAGGGAAGCATGACTTGAGCCACCCAGCTTGGGCACCCCAAGACAGCAAAGCAGCCTGACAAGTGAAACAAAACCAACACCAGGTCCTAATCAAGATTTGGGGGCAGCTCCCAGACACAATGGATGCTCAGCTCAGGAAATCAGAGGTTGCAGTTGTACCCAGGGATTGATTCACTGACAGCCATGCTGTGTGCCCAGTGTGTGAGTGGGCAGGGTGACAAACACCCACGTGGATGTCTGCACACCCCACGGCAGGGTGACGCTCGTGTGGACACACACATACACCCATGCACAGGAGGGAGCAGGGCCACAGAGCACCTCCTCTGCCCTCACCGA
This sequence comes from Penelope pileata, assembly GCA_013396635.1. Classification (NCBI taxonomy): domain Eukaryota; kingdom Metazoa; phylum Chordata; class Aves; order Galliformes; family Cracidae; genus Penelope; species Penelope pileata. The sequence goes on from WBMW01001912.1 coordinate 102,338, forward strand.
ACACCAGGGCTGCCTCTGCTAACAGAGACACGAGCTCTGCATAGGTGTGAGCTGGGACTGGCAGCTGCCAGAGCAGCCCCTGCCACTCCGTGCTCACCACAGGCTTCCCAGTTAACAGCAAATGGGCAGCAACACCCCCTGCGGTGATTAATCACCTTCCTGGATTGCAGGCAAGTTGTTATTTCCAACTGCCACCATGCAGCTGCTGAGGCACCCATACTCCCATACAGGACATGCAGCCCAGGTGCCCGACCCCAGGGCCGGGCAGAAGCAAGGGCTGGGTGCGGGCAGCAGCCCATGGACCAGCATCACGCAGGCAGGAGGAGTGCGGCAGGCTCAGAGCCAGCAACGAGGGGGCCCCTGCAATGTGCTGGGAGAGTGGGCGGCAGCTACATGCTGCAGGTAGGCGGTGCTGCAAGGCAATAAATTAACGGGATTCGGGGGGTTTAGGAAACAGGAGGTATTTTCTATATTAGTATTTTCTCCTAAAACAAGCACTGAAAAGATTTGGAACAACATTCTAACAGTTGATCACTGCAGCAATTCTACCACTTCAGTGCAGTGTTAAGAGCTTTCTGAAAAACAAATAGGATTATTTTCCAAATCTTCCTCTAAAAATAATGTTTTTCTTCACCATGTTGAATTCACCATTAGGCCACACTTCTATATACTATTTCTGAGCACTGAATCAAATACTGCTCTTGGTCTCCAAGCTAGCAGCAGAGATTCTGTGTTCAGAGTTCCCCTTACGCACCCTGTTCAGGACCCTGGGCTTTCTGTCTCTCTGCGTGACTGTCCAGGTACAGCACAGCCCCTGGACGCTCAGCCCAGGAAGATGCTGGAGCCCCACGCAGAGTGGGCAGAGCCGAGCAGGAAGAGCTTCCCACAGAGGAGCTCACCATACCCCCTGGCACCAGGGACGTCAGCCACAGCCCAGGCCATGCGAGCAGGAACACAGCCTGCAGAAAGCAATTCTGCCCCTCTGCTCGGCAGTGAGACCACATCCAGCCTGCTCTGCTCCCCACAACACCTGAGGGACACTGATGACACACAGCGAGGTCGGCAAAGGGCCACCCTACGGCCACAGACCAGATTGCCGCCCTGGGGCCAAGGCAGCAGGGTGTGCTTGAGCGGGGAGGAGGGGGCTGCCAGGGAAGCTAACAGCAGCCTACCAGCACCTACAAAGGCTGTGGGAAGATGGGCCCAGGCTCTGCACAGTCATACAAGACAGGCAAGAAAAGCAAAACAGACATAAAGGGAAGAAAGTGAGGATCGGGTTGAATGCGAGAAGAAACCTTTTCATGGGGACAGTCAAGCACTGGACCCAGCTGCCCGCTGAGGTGCACAGCTTTCCAGCCACGTCCACTCCAGAGGAGATCACAGCAGAGGCAGGAGCTCCACGTTTCTGACTGCTGCAGCCTGGATACAACCCACAGGGTAACAGGAGCCTCTTCTGGCAAACACTGCATGAACTGCACCATCGCCCTTCACCTGCTCTGTATTAGGTCCCCTTCCTTTGCTTGGGGTGGCTGTAAAATCACAGAATGGCTTAGGTTGGAAGGGACCTTAAAAATCATCAAGTTTCAAGATGAGACAGCCCTGTGACTGCCAATCCCTCCTGCACCCAGGAGACTTCTTGCAGAGCTTTGCAGCTTCTGCTTGCTGCAAACCACCTGCAAGGCAACGCCAGGCCCCTGCCACCCACTCGGCTCCTGCACAGTTCTCAGGCACCCTCCTGAGTTCCCCCACGGCTGTCCAGAGGCTGACAGAAAATATCACCTGGCTTCCACACCACTCACAGTCACTGAACACTTCTCCCTATTGCTATAAACAATGACACCTTTCTTGTTCTTGGCATATCAGATGAAGATTGCTCTAAATAGCAATTTTAGGATTACTCCTGTTTCTCCATACTTTGAAATCTCTCAGGGTCCTTCAGTGCTCTGATTTCCTGCTCTGTCCACCTGCTTCCTCCTGCCACTTGTCTAAAATCTCCTCTTTAATCCACTCCTCCTCCCCCTCTTTCTACCTGAAATACAATCGAACACATCACCAAGCCACAGGCGGGTAACAGCTGCACAGAGACACGCACAACTGCTATTTGCCAGCTGTCCTAACCCAGATGGGTTTTTAGCAATAATTCCCCACAAGCTTTTTCCAGCAGTTTCTAATTCATCATTCCAGGCTGAAAAAGTCTGAACAAGTCAGTTACCACTTCACAAAGGCAGTGCTTGTAACCTCCCACAGCAGGAGCCCCGTGCCACAGCAGCACGGTCCCCAGGTGCGGAGCCAAGGTGCAGGTGGCAGCGAGGCTCTGGGCCACCCCAGGGCATCCAGCCGCCCTCCTCCTCCCCCCGCACTCCTGCGAGCGGCTGCACCTGGGCAAGGTCTCCCCCGCACAGCCACGGCCGCAGGCTGTGCTCAGGCTCAGTGTGCCTGGAAAGCACAAAGCCTCTCCAGCTCCGCAGTGCGCAGCAGTGCCCAAGTAATCCACAGTAACAGGATTTATGGCTTGCTCATCTCAGCCTCACTAAACTCATTTCAGCAAATAACGGATTATCCCTGTCTGTCAACAGAAGACAATGGAGATTTAGAAAGAGAAAGCCGAGATTCAGCTGCAAAGCATACGCTGCTGGGTTCGGATGTGATCTGTTGGAGAGCATGCTGTCACACCCTGGGGGCTGCCCCCCCGCCTGCACAGGCAGCACCTGCAGTGTGGTGGTCCCCAGCAAGGGTGTGCTGGCAGGCACAGAGCCACAGCTGGGCGACAGGGACGCTCGTCCTGCAGGGACACAGGCCCACCAAATGCCAGCTCTGCAAAGGCCACGTGCACGCGGGCGTGCAGGACAGGGCTGGGCTCGCCTGCCTGTTGTGCAGGGCAGGGGGACAGAGGCTGCAGCCACCCGATCGTGCCCTTTCCTGCTCCCACCAAAGAAGCTCCAGGTTTGTGCTCTTTCCCGCTTTGTCCTCAAAGCTCCCCCAGTCTGCCAGCTCTGAGCATGAGAGCTCAAAGCACAAGGCATCAAAGCAATTTTCAAGCTACATCAAGCATAGGAGGGGGTGGGAAGGGAATCCAGGCTGCTTGAAGCAGTCAAGAGAAACTCAACCATGGGCCGGAGTCAGCGCAGACGCTGCGAGCAGGTCTGTCCTCTGCAGGGCTGTGCTGCCCAGCTCCCCAGGCACAAGCCCAAAGAGCACCCACTGCCCTGCGATGCCCGCACCCCGGAGCGGTGCCTCAGCAGCATGTGCTCCCATGCTCCCAACGCTGGCCCAGCTGTGCTGGCACCATTCCTGGGCCTACCGCCCAGCTGCACACCAGCGGGGTCCTTTGGGGACAGGAGGTGACAGCTGTCCTGACAAGTGCCTCCAGCAGCCTCCCAGCCTGCTGAGGCGGTGCCGTAGCCCCAGCCTGGCCAACCTACTGGGCCAGACAGCCGAACTCTTCTGGCTGCTGCATCCCACCTCATTTTTTCTCCTCTCCCCTCATCTTCCCTCTTTCCAGGCTCCCCAGGTCAAGGAGCAGACCTGGGCTAGGACTGCAGGGGAACCCAGAGAGGAGCAGAAGTGGCACGGGCAGCAGGAATGAACTGGCAGGCAAACAGGAGTCAGTAGAGGGACAGCCAGCAGTGACAGCCAGCAGCAGCGCTGGGAGCCCAGGGCAGCAGCGGCCCAGGGTCCTCTCACCCTCAGGGCCGCTATCTGCTGGCTCTGCCCCACGGCTCGCTCATTCTTTCTCCCTGTTCACCCCTTGCTTGTGAGCCCAGCTCGTGATCCCACTCTCACACAGAGAAGACCAGAACTGAGCACGTCACGCACAAACACAAGCAGACAAAAAAGCACAACAGCAAAACTGCAAAACAGTTCTGTAGGCGTCCAGGCAGTACATGCCTGCCTGCAGCCGCACACCCATCACACCCAGCCCTTCAGGAAGGGTTCCTCAGACCCTCAGAGGCAGAAAGGAACTTGGAGACCAAAGTGTTCAGGAAGCGACAAAAGCAGGGGCAGTGTCAGCATCCTGGCAACGCTGCTGCAAACTGCACAGAATCCAGGAGACCCCAGAGCTCTCCTGCGCTGCCCCAGGGGCCCAGTGCTGCAGACAGCAGGGATGGGCTTCTGCTCCAAATCATGCCTGCCTGGGGGGCACTGTCAAGCACGAGAGCAGTGCAGCAGGGTCTGGGGTGCAACAGCACATAGCCCAAAGGAGGGAAGGCTTCTCAGCAGAAGCACTTCCACCAAAGCACCCCATCTTCAGTGAAAGCACCTTATGGCAGTGAGAGCACACCTTCAGAAGGACCACTGGTCGGTCTAAATTAAGCCAAAAATCATTGCAGAGCAGATAATTTTTTTTTTTTATGTTGCCACGAATCAGACTACAGTTAATTGATATTTACTTTGTGTTCACTCAGTGTTGCGCATCACCCAGCATTGTTCAGGATGACAGAGCAGAAAACAGGCACAAGAGATCACAAAGCCTAGGCATGTGAGGGGGCTGCATAGGGAAAGGGAACATCACCTGGTCTAGCACGTAGCATGTTGAGGGGCCATAAACAAAATAAAGTTGCACAGGCAAAGGGGAAACAGAACACGGAGAGTGCCACGCAACAGTAAGCTGCAGGAGCGCGGGACAGCTCAGGTCTGACTGCATGGACATTCGGGTAAAATGGGGATAAAATTTCCATTCCAGCAAACTGAGCTCCAGGGGCAAGAAGAAGAGATCCCAGCAGAAGGGCAGGGAGGGGGAGCAGGAGGCAGGGGATGGGAAAGGGCAAAGATTGTGTAAAGCTCTTGCAAAATGAACAAGCTGCTGCATAGACCCGACAGGACGAAGCCAGAAGGGCAAACAGCTATTTAAGCTAAATCTATTTGTTCTTGTGATGACGTTGGTATTTAAATTGATCATAAATAGACTCAGGCTGGAAATGAGAAGACGGATCCTGACCACTGGAGATTACGTCCTAGAGCAGCTCTTCAACAAGAATTACTGGGACAAAGCTGCTTCAAGACGGAGCTGAAGAAACGCAGAAATGCGTGAAAAGGTTACGGAAAGCATCTCTGCGAGACACAGGCAAGATGTAGTAACCCAGAGGCATCCCCTGAGCACACTCCTCTCTCCTCAGCACACGCCACGCATTCACGGGGTGACACAATGGTGGGAATGGATCTCGGGGTCCATCTAGCCCATCGCTGCTCCAGCAGGGACACCCAGAGCAGGGTGTCCTGGACCACGTGCAGGCAGCCTCTGCAGATCTCCAAGGAGGAGACCCCACAATCTCTGTCACCCGCACAGCACAGCAGTGCTTCCTGGTGGGCAGAGGGAATCTCCTGTGTTCCAGTTTGTGCACCCATTTGTCACCTCCCTCGACCTGTTGGTAATATTTCGCCTAATGCAGCCCAGGATATCGTGGGACTTCCTAGCAGCAAGGGCACATCACTGCCTCACAGTCACCGTGGTGCCCACCAGGACCCAGGTCTGTCTCTACCAGGCTGCTTCCAAGGGCAGCCCCCAGCGTGTCCTGGGGCTGGGGCTGCTCCCCCAGAGCAGCACTCGGCACCTCTCAGTGCTGAGCTGCAAAGGCTCCTGTCAGCTTACAGCAGCAACGCCATAGGAAGCACGGACATCATCAGCACAGCTCTGCTTGAGATACCCAGGACAAGAGGTGAGAAGCTGCCCTGCTCCAGGTGGCTGGAGCAGCATTTCCACGGGGCCTGCAGAAGAGCACAGGAGCCCTCGCTCCATGGTGGAAATGCAGCTCAGGGCATCTGCTGGCACTTCCCGAGCACCCCACAGAGGACCCAGCTCAACCTTCTCCTCCATTGCCAATTTTCAGAAACAGGATCCATGAGATCAGGTGCAGGAATATGTCCCAGAGACTGGTTTGTGCCACTCTGCCCTGTTCTTCCTCTCCCAGTCCTGCTGTGCCTCCAGGACACACTGCTGTGGGGCTCCTATCAGGAACAGGCAGCCCCAAGAGGACAACCTCCTCCCTGACACAGGCACAAGGGTCTGCAGAGAGCCCCGTTCCACCAAGACATGGTGATGTGTCCTCTTGCGCAGCTCCGAGGTCCGAAGTCCTTGGCCCCAGCATTCGGAAAGTACACTTCCCCTCAGCCACGCAGTTGCCAGGAGATGCATAACAAAACTCCCTCGCAGCCATGCAAAGCAGGAACCTGGAAATAATCTACAGAAAATGAGAAATGAGCCGTGAAATGCAGGAACTCGCTCATCTCATGGGATGGACAGCAGAAGCAGACCTCCTGCCCTCCCTGGAAGCAGGGCAGGGTCCTGCTCCCGGCAGCATCGCTTCCACCTCACCCCTTGCAGCCTTGCTCAGAGGAAGAAGCTGCAGAGGAGGAAGATGGTGCTCCCCACATCCCCTCCTCAGATAAGCAGTGGCCTTTTCCAGCAACGAAAAGCACGTGCACAGGAAGGGCACACAGAAATACCAGGCTCCTGGGCCATTTTGGCTTAGGCTCCCCAGTCCGCGGTGGGGTTTGCCTACTGGGAGACTGCCTGGGCTCACCCCAAGCACACAGCCCTTAACACGCCGGCATCCTGCAATGAAGAGCGCCATGGCACAACCTCACGTGGCTGAAGAACAGCCTCTGCTGGAGGGGAACCTGCCAGCTACCGGCTGTGCTTGCACCCTCCCCATCCCCAGCCCTGCACCAGTGGATGCAGTGAGCAACCAACCTGAGTCACTTCACATCCATCAAACCCACCCCACGCCTCACCAACCCCAGAGCAGCTTCAGGAGCTGGAGCTCCCTGCCATGCCCCCACACAGCACCAAGCACAAACACCACGGCCCTGCCTGCACCCAGCACCGCACACAGCGGGATGCTGCCTGCGGGTGAGTACCAGCCAGGTGGCAGCGGGGCTGAGGGCAGCACAGCAAGCAGCAGGGACACACCACTTTGCTTCCCAGGCCCAGGACGTGCCTTGGCATCATCCTTCGCCAGGTCCCATGTATGTCCCAGAAAAACAACCGCCAAGGCAGAGGTTAAGGAGCCACAGAAAGCAGAGCCAGGGGAGAGGCTGCAGTAAGAACCAGGTGCAAACAGCAGCCTTCCTTCCCCTTGGCAATGCTCCAGCAGCATCTCCAAGCAAGCAGGCTTCCAGCTGTGACACTGTGCAAAAGGACCCGTTCAGCAGCAAGGCTGTACTGACAGTGAAAGCACACAGCCTGCTCAGAGGCATGGAGCCAGAGCCAAGGCACCAAGACAACTCAAAATTGCCTTTTTAGCACCAGATAGCTTTGCTTCAACATGTTAGACAGAGGTGAGCAGCTACAATTTGTCTCCTTGACCACCTGAAACATCTCTCTGCCAGATGTTCTGTTAGGAAGTCAAGACCCCTCTGCAGTAACTTGCATCTCCTCCAGCAGATGGAGACCTGGGGACTGAGCCGCAGTGTCTGAAGCCACCACCGTGAGTCTGCACTGCTTCTATCTACAAAAACAGAGGCTAAATGGAGGTGCAACTGAACCTCTCCTTCTGCCTCACTGCAGAGCAGTAAGGGACCTACTTCAGGGCTTGAAATATTTATCAGGTCTACAGAGATGGGCTGAGCTGACAAGCTGAAAGACACGACTTCAGATTTGAAGACTCACATTCCTGGAGGCAATTCTTCCACCAAACAGCATCTATTATATAACTCTGCACTGAGGAATCACAAGCATGGAAGCGAGGAGGAAAGCTGTGTACCGAGAAGATGAATGGCAAAGAAGCCCTTCCTGACTGCTCCAGCAAAACATCATTAAATTCCTCTCCGTTTGGTGACTTAATCTTCAAAGCCACCTCTTCAGGGAACCACCTCAGACCAGGGAGCAAAGGAGTCACAGCCTGCTTCAAGCACCAGGAGTGGTAACAGATGCAGGAGCTCACCAGGAAGGACTTCAAGAACAGATTTAGTGGGAATTGATTCAACCCAAGGGAGCGACAACAGCAACAGCCCCTCTCCAAGGAGGAACGCATCCCCACATGCCACTCCGAGCACACCCCAAGCCTGGAGGTGAAGCTGCAGACCAGCAGCCCCACAGTGCAGAGCTGCTCAGCAGCGAGATGTTCCCCGTTCCCCAGCCACCACCCTGCCACCTCACCGGCACGATGGCAAAGCAAGCCAGATGCCCACCCACAGGGCACCAAAATAAGAACAGGGAGCAGCAGTGAGCAGATCTGAAAACAGTCTGTGCAGCTAGAAGAGAGGTGGGCATGAGGGAAGAGAAGAGTACAACGACAAGACTCCAGCCCAGCATCCCTGACCCCGCACTGGGCAGGTGGGCACACCTAGGCCTCACAGAGTCCTGGCCATCTGAACCTTCTGCAGCAGCACAGCACAGACAGCACGGTGCCAAGGCTGTATTCACCTAAGCACAGTGATTCATAACACACGCTCCAGTAGGACTGTACCTTCAAAGTCTCTCTCCTCTATTAGGAGCTCTGAAAAAGCAGCAAATAATTCAGTCAGCAGACTCTGTGCATCCATCCCTCTTCTTAGTGCTTCCATGGCAATTCCAGCCACTGTTTTATCTGTTTCCCAGCTCAACAGCCTAGCTCTGCCCTCACCTTCTGAGTCCCTGCTCCAGGCCTGTGGGGCTCTAGGACACAGTGCCTGCAGTGTTTCAGCAGTCTGCATCTCTTCATGCAGGAGCCAAACCACACACCTCGTCAGGCTGCACCATTCATGGCACATCGCCTACAGACAAGAATTACAATTCCGTACCTTTTTTCTGAAAACCAGAAGAATAATTTCCCATCACCTTTGTCATGGAGGTTTTACAAGATGCTGAAGCACCGAGGCAATGCTCCTAAGGGTACAACTCCTAAAACACCAACCAAAATGCAGGACTGACCTCCAAATGAGGTTAAAGCTGAGATTAATCCTATCATTTTTTGAACTTCTGCTACGTTTTCTGCATGGGCTGAAAGAGCACACACCAGTAGAGTGATGCCGCCTTCACTCTGGCCGAATCAACAGAAGTGGAAGAGCTACAAGCACCACACTGCCCGTTATCCCAAGAGCTGACCACTGACTCACAAGACAGCACAGTCTGTCCCTACAAGGCCAGATGGGTTTAATGCCTTTCTAGACTATCTCCTTAGAGCCCTGCAGTTACCTCCACCGTTGCCACCTGTGCTGAGAAGCAGAGGACTGTGTCCAGCGCCCTATGTCTCACGGGACAGCAGTGCAGCACTCAGATGGGCACCTGTCCCATTCCAGCAGTCCCTGCACACATGGGTGCATCTGCAGTTCATGGCAGCCTGGCGCAGGAGGCTGCTCCAAGATGAAACTTGGTGCTCACACAGCCACGTCAGGCAGCTCCTCCTGATCAGCTATCTGCTGATTTGCTATCTGCCACTGAGCACCTGATCAGCCCCACTGAACCTTCTCCACGTGCAACAGTATTACAAAACACTGATTACTTAACAACAGAGAGATTCTCCTTTGCTGCACAAATGGCTTCTGGCATTGTATGATGAATTTTCTGCAATACCAAGGCAAAGTAATTTTGTAAAACAAAACCTTCTTCTTCTGGAAGTCACATCAGTGTCACAGGGTCTTGTTCACTGCAGATCTCAAACTTTTAAATAGATCACACTTTTAGGCCATGAGTGCCCTTTGCAGGCTGAGCTGCAGCTCAGGCCCGAGCAGGCGCCACGCTGCTGCGTGCTCTCTGTGCCCAGCAGCTGGAGGCACAGCAAGAAGGAACAGCAGCACTGCTAAATCCTACAGTTCAAGCACAAAGCAATGGAGCCTAGAGGATGCGTGAACAACAGCCTGAGACGTGTGAATTCCCTTGACAATGAATTTTACGAATTTATGAAATACATGGAATGAATTTTAGCTGAAGAGTAGCTGTCAGGAAAGGGGAGCGAGAGAGTTTAGGAAGGGCCAAGTTCTTCCATGCAATGAGCAATGTAGGGCTGGGCACGAGGAAACGTACATGGAGACAACTTCCCGGGACCAGTAGAAACAAGGTAAGTCGGAAGGATAAAAGCAGACATGGAAATACACTGGTTAAGTGAAGATAAATGGATTGGATGAAGGTAAATGGCAATACAGATGCAGTTACAGCTGTGCAGCCCCCATCTCACATCTTTTATGCAGGGTAATGCAGCCTAGAGAGCACGAGCAGCATTCAGCTGCCAGCTGGCTATGAAAGGCTGCCCAGAGCCTGGCCCTGAGCTCCCCTCAGCTATGCTCGCCCCCACTCTCATAGAACCACTGAGTCACAGAGCAGTTAGGCTGGAAGTGACCCCACAACCCCCCAGCTCAGGCTGCCCAGGGCCCACCCATGGCCTTGGGCACCACCAGGGATGGGCACCCACAACTCTGGGCAGCCTGGGACAGGGCCTCAGCACTCTCTGGGGAAAGAATTTCCTCCTCACATCTACCCTAAATCTTCCCTCTTTTAGTTTAAAACCATTTCCCTTTGTCCTATCACTATCTGCCCACAGGAAAAGTCAGTCTCTCTCCTCTTTGCAGCCTAGTGCCTCGGTCCCTCCTTCTCACCAGCAGAGGGTTTTCCAGACACCAGGGCTGGAAAGTCTCCATGCTGAGACAACTGTCCAAGCCAGCCAACATCTCCTCCACCAGCCCCAGAATCTCCTTTCCTGCAATATGCTCAGCTGGCACCAAGGGCATTGCTTGCACCTGGGGACATCCCTAAATCAGGAGTGAGATATCTGTCAAGACAGAGGGGGTAGGGCCACAAGCGCACACCCGTGGGCTCAAAGGCCCATACCAATTGGCTCCTGGTGCTCAACCTGCCCAGGCAGCCCTGGGGCTGAGAGCAGGAGGTAGCAGTGCTCAGTGTCCCTGAGGTCCTGCCGCAGCCCCTGCTGTCCTCCTGCCAAGACAGATCATGGTGCCAGCTCTGCCTGCAGCTACATGTAACTGATACAGAAGGAAATGCAGAATAAGCGCTTTGGCTGGGCACAGCACGAAAGCAGCCACCTGGCCTCAAAACTGCCGCTGCTATTTTCAGCCTCTACACTGCCCTGTCCTTCAGGAATTCACCAGCAGCCTCTCCGAAACCTCACTTCTCTCTCAAGGTCACAAAGCCATCAGTAGCCCTTCCATCTCCTTTCCAGACAGGTCCCATCCCACCCCCACGTGGACCATTGTATTGGGCTTATGTGGCAAGGTGTTGGCAGCAGGAGCAGCGGGGATGGAGCATTTGGGACTGACCGCAGCCCTGTTCCCCTGTGCTGCTTGGAGGAGGCAGAAGAGGGCAGATGGAGGGAAAGTCGTTTCAGTCTGCTTTCAGTTCTCACTGCTCTGGTCTGTTAATAATAGGCAATAAATCAGAATAATCTCCCTTATGCTGAGTCCGTATTGCCCATGACAGTAACTGCAGTGATCTCTCTGTCCTGATCTCTCAATCCATTTGTCATTTTTCATAGTTTCTGCCCTTAGCCTTTTGAGGAGGGGAAATGAGAGAGCAGCGTGGTGGAGCTGAGCTGCCCACCAGCATGAAAGCACCACAACCATCGACCACCTCAAGAATGGAGCTTGCCAGCAATCACTGCCTGATGATAAGAGGACTTCTACCTGCATCTGTCCCCCTGCAAGCAGCCATGTACAGACCCAAGGCCCGCAGAGACACAAGTAGATCCCAGCTCACTCACTCTCATCAGGGTTGGGCGAAGCAAGAATGGCACTGTGCTTCCTCTTCACTTCCTCCACATTCTCTGAGATTTTATCAATGAACCCTCGAATTTCTTCCACCTGTGGAGACAGAAAAGAACAAGACAAGTAGTCTGTGAGAGGCCTGGAATTTTGAAAAGGGGAAAAATTGTCAAACACTATCCAAAGGCAACCATGACATGTCTGAACCTTAACAAATGTTTTTCAGTTGGATTCTCAAACTGTAGGGCTCACATGAAATCAGACTTTCCACACCACAGCAACCAGCTTTGCAGTCAGAGCAAGGTAATATGGACTCTGGGTCCTGTATGATACACTCAGAAACACTGGGGGCTTGTTTAAATGAGCACCAGATCTACTGATTTCCAGGCTGCATCTCCAGCGTGAAGTGCATTGCCCAGGCTGCACAAGCTTGGCTCAGCCCTGGCTCAGTCCTTCAGTCTCTGCTTCAGGGGCTGAGGAGTCTTTGCTTGTCCCTCACCTACATGGCAGGGAGGCCAAGTGAGACAGTGTTTCTGCATGCTGGCATCTTCCCTGCATCACAAGGAAACAAGCTAGAGACTGGGAACCTGTACTTGTGCCCTCTGCCTCCCAGGCTGCACACACTCCAGCTCCATCTTCTCCAACTCACACCACCACTTTGCTCATCTTCATTCAGCTGCACAAGATTTTTCATTCCACACTCCATTGCACAGATACATTTCTACACCCCCTACACACATGCCATGATAAGGCTATGCGAAAAATCCACATGCATATCTCACAGCCACCCACACGCCATAAGACAACCTCTTGCTTCGTAATGAGAGACACAAAATTAAATCAGACCCATGCAGAAAGTGCTACTCTGCAGAGGTGCCTTCAGGAGAGACTCTAGAGCCCGTCTGCTTCGATGGCAGCCTGGAGGCATGCACACCACAACAAGAAAGGCTCCTACGCGGCAGCCTGCGTCCACAGCCTCCCACGCTCCCACTGAGCGGCCAGCTGGCATGGCTGCCCGGCTGCTGTCTGCAGGAGCAGGTGGAGCAGGAAAACAGTGCTTGGGCAGGTAAGCCTACAGAAGCCTCAGGTCTGTGTGGAAGCCTGGCTACCGCCTGTCAGTGCTCTGTGCAAGCCGCGAGAACCCAGAGTCAGAGCGCCAGCAGAGCAGCATCAACCAGGGCAGGACACCAACCCCGACTGGATGACCTGCCATGGGAACCCGGACCACAGACACATAGTCTACTCTAGCACTGACAGAAAGCTTTGAACTGGTTTTAAAGCTGCACTGGCTAAACAAAACTCTCACCTGTTCAAAGAACTCATCCATGAAGCGGTCCCGGTCCACACTGACGGCGACTTCATCATCGTCATCACTGTCCTTCGCCTGCAACAAGACAGAGACAAGCATCAAGAATTTCTTCCTGCAAACCCTGCAGATCCACTTCAGAAGCTTGTTTTGGGCATGTCTTCCCCTTCTCCTTCACTCACTTGCTCCCACGAGCTGGGATAAACACCAGCCAGAGCAGCACTGCTGCACCCGAGTGCTACAGGCAAATCAAAAGAGCAGATGACATCCAGCTCCAGCAATAAGGACAACGAAAATCACCACTGCAGCTGGCTGTCCCACCACTTGGCCTTCTGTGGCAAGCACAGAAGACTAATGATAGCCACACATTTACAGCACACCAGAGGGGAGAACTGCATGTGCTCATGGAGCTATCCTCACCTACGCACGAGCACAACAGCTCCATAACAACAGTAATGGGAAAACAAAACAGATGTTAAGGAGTGTAGGAAAGATGGGACAAAATAGAAAACACATCAGAACTAGTAAAACCACAGCAGGTAAATGAGGGGGTGTCCCTGCCTGGAGCAACGTGTGTGTCATTGTCACCTCACGTCCCAGGAAGGCAGAGAACACAAGCTCTGAGTGGGAAGAAAAATTGTGGTCTTGACGTACTCTGTATGAGGAGAAATTTAAAAGACATAATCCAAAGAAGATAGATGACAGAGGGAAATGGAAAATTAATGGGGTGGAAAAGTTTCTTCTTCCTCTGCCTTCACTACAGAGAAGCAGCTAGTGGAATGGAGGAGATTTAAGAGTGAGGATTGTCTTCATTCATCACCTGGTTGTCACACATTGTGAGGACTGCTACCCAGGAGCTCAGCATCCCGTGGCCCCTTCACATTTGCAGGCAGTTGGCCAATACAGCAGGCATCTGGAGAATTCCTCTTACCCCGCAATATGTCAGATGACTGCCTATCTTTTTGCTCCTAAAATTGTCTTTTCAACCTGGGATGACTGATTTGGGTGGAGCCTTCTTAAGAAGATCCCAGGTTTCTATTCTTGCCACTGTTCATGGCACCATTTGCTTTGGTAACCATGAAAGCCATATCCAAGGATGTCCAAGACCTACTGAGATTGAAGTGAGTATCTCACCTCAACAGATACAAACAAGAGTGTTGCTCCCCAGCCAGCAGCTTCTCTGTGGGTACAAAGAGTGTCCAGTATCAGAAATGACTACACAGCTCTGGGGGCAACCGACAAGGGCATGGGGCCGGGCGGTGTCCTCCTCAGCCCTGCCAGTGAAAGGGTGCAAGGAGGACAGTAACAGTGCAATTTAATAATTGGCTGTGGATCTGGTGTTGGCAGCAGGGTTCGGGGTCATGGGGCCATGCAGATCAGCATCTGCTTGGGAGGGATGGAATCCACCTCACCCTAAAAGACGTTTTTGCCAATAGGAGGACTGACCTCATAAGGAAGGCATTAAACCACGAATGATGGGAGGGAGTAGCCAGCAGCCCTGTGACTGAGAGATGGACAGAGTCACTGAGACAGGGCATGGGGTGATGTGAAGGTGGGATCACAAAATCAACAAAATAGATTTAAGCAGGGTCACCTCCAGCACTTGCAGGTAAGCAAGGAAGTGCCTACAAGGCACCAGCATGGAGAAATCCTCCAAATCCCTTCCAGGAACCCGGCATACTGGGGTCCCTCTCTCAAAGGCCTGCACATTTAGTGCATGCAGCACGAGGAACAAACATGACAGTCAGAGATGTGCAGGCAGCTGCAGTGAAAGGATCATACTGGGAGCATGGAGATGTGGTGGGATGGCTCCCGTGATCACAGCGTTGCAATGGAGGAACACAGGCTTCTTAGCAAAGGCAGTCTGGGAAGACGAGGGGAAGTGTTGCCCTTTATGTGAGAGAGCACAGAGTTCTGCCTGGGGACGCACGATGAGCCAGCTGAGAGTTTGGGGGTCAGGATTAAAGAGGGGACAGGTAAAGGTGCCATTCCAGTGGGGGTCCTCTACAGGACACTGAGCAAGCAGGCGAGGCCCTCAACAGACAGGCAGTAAAAGGCTCATGTTCACAGCGCCTACTCTTCATGGACCACCGTGATGTTTGTTGGAGGGAGCACACAGCACGACATAAGCTATCCAGAAGACTCCTGGAGTGCTTCTCCTCCAAGTGATGGAGTAGACAATGAGGAGAGGCACTCTGCTGGGCCTCAGCTGACCACGAGGCAGTAATACGCCCTTGCCAGAAAGAAGGTATCCTGGGCTGCGTTAGGGAAGGCTGGAGGAGGCAATCCTTTCCCTCTGCTCAGCACTGGTGAGGCTTCACCTGGAGATGTGTCCAGTTCTGCTTCCTCCAGCACAAGAGAAACCTGGAGCCACTGGGGAGAGTCCCGTGAAGGGACACAGAGATGCCAAAAGAACAGGAGCATCTTGCTATGAGGAGAGGCTGAGAGAGATGGGGAGACGAGACTCAGCTGGGATCTCATTAATGTATGTTAATACTGGAGGGGAGGGTGCAGAGAGGACACAGCCAGGCTCTTGTCAGTGGTGCCAGGACAAGAGGCAATAGGACACAGGAGGTTTCCTCCGAAAATCAGGAAGCACTGTGCGCATGACCAAACACTGGCACAGGCTGCCCAGACAGGCTGTGGACTCTCCCGCCTCGGAGATACTTAAAAGCCATCTGAACATGGTACTGGGCAGCCTGATCTGGGTGGCAGAGATGAGTTCAACCAAGTAACATCCAGAGGTTCTTCCCAACCTCAACAAGACCACGACTGTGTTCCCTGAAGCCCACAATTCACAAGCTGTCCATCTATTCATGTCCCACAACTCCTTCCTGGAGCAGCCAAGGCCAGGCCCTACACCCCAGGCTCAGCAGGCAGAAGCTGCCTGCACAGTCAGCCTTGGCACAGCAGAATTCACCTGCACTAGAACAGCCTGCACAGCCAAAGAGCCTGCCAGAAAGCATCAGGCCTCCACTCCGCATGACAAAAGACAACGCTGAAAGCACTGCAGTGCTGCAAGGAGAAACCACTCCAGTCCCTGGACAAGCAGCATCTGGCATTGGGCACTCGCACAGCCAGCACACGCCGAAGCAGAGGCAGAAGGCTCAGAATGATGCTGAGCACGGCTTGCTTGTGGCCACTGGAGACACGGAGCGAGCTCGGTGCACTAGCAGGGAACCCCACACAGCACCGAGCACAGGGCCGGAGCTGCGGCTCCCCAGGGCCACATGTCCTGTTATGGGACCAGTCTGAGCCCCGTGCTGGTGGGTGGCTGCCCTCCTCCCCACCCACTTGTGTGAATTCCCCACAGGGGCCATGCAGTGAGCCTCAGCAATGCTGAAGGCTCCAGCAGCCAGGCCAGCAGTGCAGCATGGCAGCTACACCCAGCAGCAACCACACTGCCCTGGGCCTGGGTGCGGGCTCATGACCCTCCTGCACCCCAATGCCAGCAGGCTGCTGATGCACCGAGCACCCAGGCAAGGCGGGCTCCCCGAGCAGGAGGGCTCACTGCTAAGGAAGGTAAAAAGCACCATCTCCCAAAGCCAGCAAAATGCTCTGGATCCATGTTTGTATTTCAGTTTACACGTGACTAGAAATCCTACTTGGTCTGTGCAGTGCATCATTTTCAGCATCAACTGTCTGCTTCTAATTAAGACGGACTGCATTCTAATTAAGACGGACTGCACTGGCAGCACAGCCGGCGGCCGGGGAAAGCCAGAGCCAGCACGCAGCCAGTGACGGCTCTGTCCCCTTTACACCTTCACAGAGTGAGGGACATTTTGTCAGAAGATCTGCAGCTGAGCACACAGAAAGGAGCACATTTTCTTCCTTCTTTGTGCTGGTGTTACCCTGAACAGCACAAACGGCCCAAAGCTCTCCTCTGCGCTCTCCCCAGGGATCTCTGGAACACAACATGCAGTGGATCTGGGGGGCACAAGCACGGTGCAGTGGAAATGGGGCTGTTCCCGTTTGCCTTCCGCAACACTTCAGCCCACCCCTTCCCTAAGCACACTGCTCCTTTTCTGTGCTCCATCCCACTGCAGAGTCTTTCCACCCATCTCCTCGCTGCCCATGCCCATCTCCTCCATACCCGGAACAGCCTCAGGTCACTGCCAACGAGGCTGCGTCCCTGCCCGCGCCCATCCTGCCCCACTGGTCACTGGACCCTGCCACTAGTCACCCTGGGCAAAGGCAGTGCACAGCCTGAGAAGAAAGCCACGAACAGCCCTGTTAAAGGCCTTCTGGCACAACCACAAGCAGCCTTGCCAAAGGCCCTTCTGCTTTCAGACCGCCTCATCCCCTCCCGCAACACAGCGCAGTGCAGCACTGGTTCTTCGGGCCAGGCCCTGCACGGGGTGCTGTCCTGCTGCTCACGGGAAGTGGCAGAAAAGCCCAGCTGGGAGCCCTGCGAAGAGGAAATTACAAGGATGGAGCCTGATGGCAGGGAGGGTATGTGTCTTTCCCGTGAAGTCACTACGAGCTGGATAAGGGCACCATCTGTCCCAACCATGGCACTGGAAACACCCTCTGTTCTGTGCCACGCAGCCTCCGGCTGACTGCCCCAGTGACAGCACTGTGGCTTCTCATCAAAAGCTGCCCCAAAAGATGGCCTGATATGGCCATCAGGTTCTCAAACCAGATACTTGTAAAGCTCTATTCTAGGTCCAAGTGGGGTCTGCTGGTCACTCGAACAACTCGCAGCCCTAAAATCCCCAGTGTGACTGCCAGCATCAAGTGAGGAGCATGCAATGCAAGGGAGGCAGAGCCAGTACCAGTACCCTCACCACAGGGCAGGGCAGGAGTGGGGAGGGTACCCAGAGCCCCAGGAATCCTGGCTCTGTGGGTTTTGCAATAGACACGCTGCTAATAAATTCATTATTGAGCAGATTACATCCCTCTGCTTAAACAAGCCTCATTTCTTCAGCAGACACTTCCTGCAGGACAGCAGAGAAGCACAAACCAAGTGAAAAGACTGGGAGCCTGCTCTCAACCAAAAACCAAGAGGCCCCAGGCACGGAGAGCTGTGACATGACAGTCACGAGGTCCCTATCAGCTCTGCAGCAGCCACACACGAGCTGCATCGCCTCTCTATTCTGCCAGCACTGCAGATCAATGTGACCACGTACGGATGCGTTTGTGGAGGCAGCAGCGGAACTGCACAAGGGCACGATGGGGTTGGTTGCCCAAGGGACAGCATGAGGCCCTGCAAGCAGCACCCCCAGCCCTGCAAGCCAAACCCTTCCTAGGAGTGCCCGCAGCAGGCAGCACACAGGAGGCAGCCGGTGCCTCCAGGCACCACGTGTCCTGCACGGCCGCAGGGCCCAGCACCACGTGCCGCCCCACGTCCCCCGAGGAGATAATGCAAGCGTCACAAAAGCACAGGAGAAGGAAAGAAAAATGCCACAACAGCTGCTACCCCCTTTTAAAAACCATTAAATGAACTAAAAAAAGGCCTCATCCCTAAGACATACAGGCTGTTGTTCTCTGCACTGATCTGCTCCAAGTGGAGAATTTCATCCAGCTGGGCTTGACTTGTTTTGTGAAGTGCCTGCACCGCATAGACTGATGAGCTGCATACGTATATCTAAAAATCATTCGGCTTTTTCCCTTTCCAAGTCCAAGAGCCACAGAATTGTACCCAGCAGCCAGAGAGCTCCTGCCACAGCTCATTCTACGCAGCTCCAGCTCGTGGCTGCGCACATCACTGTGAAGATAGATGAGGTCAGAATAATTCAGCGATGAGCTGCAAGGAAATCTCTTCTCAGCCATCTTAAAAGCCTACGGGCGCTCAAGCATACAGATGCCTGGAAACATCCCAGCCAAGCTGTACACACAGCTCTGCAACGCTCAGGAGTAAAAAAGCAGGTCACCAAAACTGCTGCTGAAGCTTCACACGAACAAGGTTCAAACCACCACGGGTCTCATACCCACCACATAACCACCCCCTCCTCCTGGGAGGTTGCACTCACCTTTACACCTCACAGCAAGCATCAGATTTGCCACAGCCCAACCGAGGCTTTCCTCGTGGTCCAGGAGCGCAGAGGGAGCAGTCCTGCCCGGGGCCATTCCAGGGAGGTGGGGTGAGGGCTGGGGACAAGGCTGGCTGGCAGCCCTGCCCCTGGAGACCACAGCACCTGAGACCACAGCACGAACTATCGACAGCCGTGGTCGCAGTATTTTGTGCAGACTATACGTGCAGTACAACCAGGAAGCACAATAAACTGAATATTTTAGAGCCCTGGATATTTTATAGCACATCGGCCATAATTTAATTCTATCCAGTTGCAGAGTTACTGAAACCAGCCCACAATTTGGACTAGCAACTTTTGATGAATAAAAGTTACAGGCAAAAATGACCGTCATTCACCACGCCTGCAGGAGTCAGTGTTTCAAATTTCCAACACCAGCAGTACCATGGAGAATAAGATTCCCAAGAGTTTTGTCCTTAGGTGTTCATTTTCATCACTGCAGAAGCATGTTACCAACCTCTGGCGTAAAGCCAAATGATTTTGTCAGAGCACTGGTCAACTCCTAAGAGTGCTTCTAGAAACAGGCATGTTAAATTCTGTTTAGCTACTTAGAACAAAAGTCAAAGAGAAGAAAGGTGCCACCAGCCCTGCTCAGGCAGGCCGCTGAGCTCACCAAGATCCTGGTACGAACAGCACCGGGACCCATCAGAAACGCAGCTACGCCACAGCTGTTATGTTACATACCTGCCACCATGGTTAAAGAATCATCTGAGTGAAAGAACAGCAGACAGATTTAATTCAGCTCAAATGAATTTCTTACCCTCCTTCTGCTCTGAGGAAGGCCTCACAGCGTATGGGTCTGTTAAGCTACATGGGAATAATCCATCAAGAGACACCGCTGCAGCAATGACTTCCTGACCCTGCATTACTAATGCCACAAAGGAAGACTTAAAAAAAAACCCAAAGATACAACGTAGCTATCAAAAACTCAGAGGAGAGGCTCAGTCATGGCATGAATGTGCTTTCAGTCCCCCAGAGCAGACCGGGCTGCCATGAATTCTGCCAGCTCAGAGCAGCCTTCTGTCCCACAGCCCCTCCCCCCACCAAGGGACCCTCCTTGCTCATCCTCCCTCAAGCACGGATTTACTCTGACATATTGGAGAAACAGAAAGCTTCACCTTCTGCTTTCTCCTAATCTACTGAGATGCAACTGTCTGTTACTCTCGGGTTTCTCTGCTGAGCACTGGATGAGTGCTCCTTGCACAGTAAAGAAGAAAGTCCAATTACTGACTCTAATGAACTACACTCCCTTTTTCCAGACAGACACCATGTCTGCAGCTGCTGTTTGAAAAGGCGTCTCCTTTGAAATGGCAGGGAGAAACTAAATCTGATGTGCCAACGCCCTGGGAAAACAGATATCATAGCAGGGGGCGAGAGGCTGCAGAGTGGCTATGTGCAAAGGGACCGGGGATGGGCGGCGATGAGCTCACCGTGCCCAGCAGCGTGCCAGCAGCCCCAGCGCCAACGGTGCCCCGGGCTGCATGGAGCACAGCGGAGCTGGGAGCCAGGGCAGCGCTCGGCCTCAGGCCCTGCGTGTGGTCAGGTGCCACCACAGAAGGACATGGACCAATAAAGGAGCTTCCAAAGGAGGGCAGCAACGGTGGAGAGGGTCTCGAGGGCACGGCGTGGGTGTGGAGCTGAGCTCCCTTGGTTTGTTCAGCCCAGGGCAGAGAGGTGGCCCCGCTGCAGCCTGCAGCTCGGAGGACCTCCTGACGCCAGAGAGGAGGCACCGACCTCTCTGGTGTGCGGGGAGAGGAGCCCAGGAGCAGCACGGAGCTGCCTCGGGGCGGGTTGAGATTTGGAATCGGGAAAAGGCTCTTCTCTGAGAGACATCAGGCGTGGAACAGCTCCCGGGGACGCTGTCGTGGCACCGGAGCTGCTGGAGCCGGAGCAGCGTTTGGACACCGCTCTCAGACACACGGCTCAGGTGTGGGCAGCCCTGGGTGGAGCCGGGAGCTGGGCTCAGGGATCCGGGCGGTCCCTTCCAACTTGGGATGTTCTATGATTCTGTGATTCTAAGAGCACAATCCACCATTTCAGCAAGAGCAAAATCCCACAGCTGAGCCTACCTTGAAGGCTGCTGGCATCCTGACACAGGTCATGTCCTCCAGCTCAGGAGACACACCGAGCTGGACATGGTGACCCTGGAGGTCCCTTCCAGGCCAGGCTAGTCCATGATTCTGCGAGTCCACCTGCTACCTTCACCGCTTTGCTTACTGAACCCTGACACACACCTCCCCTAGGCTGCCCCATGAGCACAGAACACTGCCATCTGTCCCAGTTGATGGAGCCCCGGCTCCCAAATTTCATTTTAAAAATGCTGCAGGCGCTGTTCCTGTGGAGGGTCCCCTGGAGCACAGCAGTGCACATGGCACAGCCCTGCTCCCACAGGCTCCTGCTGCCCGTCTAAGCTCTCCAGGAGCACTGGGACTGGCACACACAAAGCTTTCTGCCAGGCTCACCGTGCTCTGCCATGTGCACTGACGCAGAGCCCTGGTGATGCCCAGTGCCAGCAGGGCTGGGTCTGCACCCAGGAGCTGTGGGTAGAGCAAGAAACTTCAGGCAGAGGCAGCCCCCACCGCTCTTTCACCAGGAGAGAGATCAATAAAGTCTGCAACACCCACATCCCTCAGAGCAGACTTCGCTGGCTATAAACACAGCAACGAAATTTCTTGGGTGCTCTTGTCTAGATTGTAAAGGAAACTTAGCACCATCCGCGAGAGACATCAGTCCTCCCAGAAGGCAAAGCTGAAATGTCTTCTGGCAAAATGAAATGAACGTTTGTTTTGTACAGTGCATGCTGCACATCTGACAGGTCTCGATGGAAGATCTGAAAGCAACAGCAGACAAAAAGAAGACTTAATACTAAAGAATTTGTAACAGACATCACAGCAGAAGTACCATAGGACGGGAAATGGCCAAGGCTAACAGCGAATATGGGAAAATTCTCATGACAATGTGAACAAAAGATTTATTTGTATTTTTTAAGTAGAAAAATAAACCCGGGGCTGTAAGCATCCACCAGAAGCTGAACCACGGCACTGTTAGCAGAAAGGTGCACAGAGAACACTGAACGTTGCCTTGCAGATGCAATGCGACCCGATGGCTTGGGCAGGGCACAGCAGGGAGGGAGAACCTCTCCTGGCTGAAGGAAAACACGGGTGTGAGAACAAGCAAACTCTGAACTCCTCACCAACAATTCTAGGTGGGAATTTCGGAATTCACAGCCAGGCATGAATGCAGCCCTGCAATGACTGTCCAACAGCAGCAAAGCCAAACCACACCGTTCCAACAGGCTGAGGGAAACCTGCGGCGTGGATCGAGCAGGCTGCACGCAGGACAGGGCCTCGAGCAGCCACGGGCGAACAGAACCCGGCTCAGCAAACTGAGCAAGGTGGGCCAGTGCACGGGACAGCCAAAACACCAGGCGAGCTGGTTCCAAGACAAAGCGGACGTGACCACCATGTCTAGTTCAACGTGTGCTCACAGCGCTCCTCAGCCTGCTGCACTGACGGCCGTGTGCCCCACAGCAGAGAGCGTGCAGGAACAGCCCGAGCCTCCTGCAGGACCCGTAGGCTTCATGCCCCCAGGCTGGGCAGCTTCGCTCCCCCGCGTGATGAACTACCTCTGACAACACCACATGCTCTCAGGTCTGAGAGAAGGTCAGGGGGGTCTCACCGATGTGTACAAATAACAGAGGACAGAGCCAAGCTCTTGCCAGTGGTGCCCAGGGCCAGGACGAGAGGCAATGGGAACAAACCGGAACACAGGAGGTTCCACCTGATCACCAAGAACCACTGCTGTGCTGTGCAGGTGACAGAGCACTGGCACAGGGACCAGAGCCTTTGGAGTCTCCTCTTCCCTGGAGATGATCAAAAGCCGTCTGGACACGGTCCTGGGCACCCTGCTCTGGGTGTCCCTGTATAGACCTGATGGGCCCAAGCCTGAGAAGTGGGCTGTTCTGGTTTGACCCAGCCGATAGCTCAGTCCCACACCGTTATTCGCTCACCCTCCCCCCTCCCCAAATGGGATGGGGGAGAGAATTAACAGAAAAATACAGTGGAACTCGTGGGTTGGGATAAACGCTATTTACTAAGACAGTAAAGGAAGTAAAAGAAATACCAGTACATATATATATATACAAAAAAGAAGAGGATACGCAGAGCGAGGGCTCACAGCCAGCAGCAGCCCCTCCTCCCGGCTAACCTCTTCCGTAAAATTCCCAGCATGTCATATGGGATGGAACAGCTCTTCGGACAGTTTGGGTCAGCTGCCCTGGTCCTGTCCCCTCCCAGTTCCCAGCTCCTTATGCCCCCCTAACTGCTTTGCTGGCAGAACAATGAGGAACTGAATATATCCTTGGCTCTGTTTAACGCTGCCAGGTGTTACCAGTTTTGTTTTTCTTCTGAGATCAAAACATAGCTTCACACCAGACAGGATGAGAAAAGTATCTACATCAGAAATTAAGACATGGGCCCATGTGAAATAAATTAGGTTCAACAAGGCCAAGTGCAAGGTGGGGGCTGGGGAAAATCCAGGTCTGAGTGCAGACTGGAGGAGAGCTCCCTGAGAGCAGCCCTGCCGAGAAGGACCTGGGGGTGCTGCTGGACGAAACGCTGCACGTGAGCCAGCAGTGTGTGCCTGCAGCCCGGAAGGCCAACGGTATCCTGGGCTGCCCCAACAGAGGGGGGCAGGGGGCAGGGACTGTCCCCCCCTGCTCTGCCCTCGCGAGGCCCCACCTGGAGCACTGCGTCCAGGCCTGGGGCCCCCAGCACCAGAAGGATGCGGAGCTGTTGGAGCGGGGCCAGAGGAGGGCACGGGGATGCTGGGAGGCTGCAGCACCTCTGCTATGGAGAAAGGCTGAGGGAGCTGGGGGTGTTCAGCCGGGAGAAGAGAAGGCTCTGGGGAGACCTCACTGCAGCCTTCCAGTACTCAAAGGAAGGAGGGACAGTGACTTTTTACATGGCCTGATAGTGACAGCACGAGGGGGAACAGTTTTAAACTAAAAGAGGGGAGATGTAGATGTTAGAAAGAAACCCTTTACCCAGAGGCAATGAGGCCCTGTCCCAGCTGCCCGGAGCTGTGGTGCCCATCCCTGGAGGTGCCCAAGGCCATGGATGGGCCCTGGGCAGCCTGAGCTGGAGGTCACCAGCCCATGGCAGGGGTGGGGCTGGGGGCTGGGAGGTCACTTCCAACCCAACCATGCTGTGGTTCTACGACGCAGAGGTCCCTGCCAGCCTCAGGCATTCTGTGATTCTGTGACTGCCACACAGGTCACCTCAAGCAACTGCTGAAGCCACTTCACCAGAACAGAGTCACCTTTCACATACCAGCTATGAATCGAACCTCCAGCGCAGAGCTTTGCCACTGACTCCTGGTTCATGAAAAGAACCTGGGTGAGTTTGTCCCTTCCCCACCGGCAGTACCAGTACTTGAACACCACAGCTCAGTGACCAAAATTTGACACCCAAAGGACGATGTTTCTGCCTAAAAATACACCCTACCTGATCCAGACACACTCAGCTGTGTCAGCTTCCCTGCACAGGAGCACTCAGCTTTCCGAGGAGGTGATGCCCAGCCACCCGGCAGCTCCTCACAGCAAGGCCAGCCCATCCATGCCAGGGGTGACGGGGACAGCAGTGGGACAGCAGTCTCTTGGTGCGAGACAGGACAACACAGGCTCCTCCAGAGGTTGCCCAGCGGCGTTGCTCCCACAGATCTGAGCCCTCAGGGCAGTTTTCTCCCTGACAAGACCTGCCGCGAGCACAGGAAGGTTCAGAGAGGACTAGTGGACACGGTAGTGCCTGCTGCAGCAGTGCCAGGGGTGCCCTCAGATTCACACCGTGCTCGTCCCCCGGGAGAGGTGCTGGGCTGGCTCCCACCTGGGGACAGAGCAGCACCCAGCAGAGCTCCGCAAACCCTTTGGTCCCGCCTGCTTCGGAGAGGTCTCTTTTCATATTTCTAAGTAACACGGGCTCCACGGCCTCACGCTTGGGCTGGTATTTACGTCATGTTCTGTTTCTGCCTCCTGAGCCGCACATCTCTGCTCGCAGTTGCTCTGGGGGGGACCCTGCAGACTCCATGCTCAGGGGACATCTGTCCACCCCTGCCCACGCACGGGGCCGCCTGCAGCCAGGGCACACTCAGCCCCTGGGTCCTGTGCTCACGCTACTCCTTCTTTTTGTTAACATCATACCTAATTTTCTGGAAGTAGCAATTTATCACAGCACTTAGCTTAATGATCCTTACTGTACATATTCTGCCTGTAGCGATAATTTTGCATATTTCCTGAGCAATCTTGTTAACTGGGAGATACATGGCAAAACAAACGTTTGTACAGCTTCCAAGCAGTTCACACAAAGGCAACGACACTCACAATTAGAACAACAGGAACTGGTCTAAACCTCCACCGCACAGCAAGCGTTGATGGCACGCACACACAACGCTGTGAGGGCTCAGCCTGCCCAGTGCAGCACCCAGGAGCAGCACCGGCCCCGGGCAGCTGCAGCAGGACCAACAGGCCCCGAGGCCTGCCCAGAGCCTTCCAGCACGCTGCCACCCTCCCTGGGCCCCGCAGCCTCATTGCTCCCCCTCTCCTGCCCCTGAGGACAGTGCTAGTGGAGACAGAGACAAAGCATCCCCTCTGCGACAGCCTTCGGTCAGTGCTAGCATGACCCGGCACAGTGCGAGCGCTAAGGGCCCATGATAGCTTGGAGGAGGCCACCCCTCCCAGCCAGGAGGGACTCTGACTGCTTCTCAGCTGCTGCTGGGAGCTCACGCTGCCAGGGCGTCAGCTCTGTGCGGCCCTGAGGTCACTGCCAGAACAGCCACACAGGGTGACAGCACGGTGACAGCCACTGGGGGCCGGGAGCTGCCAGGGGGACGCTTGCCTGTCACCACCGCACCATGCCCTGCTAGGACCGGGCAGGAAGCTCCTGCACAGCCCCACACTGCGCACCGTGCCTCTGCTGCCCCAAGTGGGGACACAAAGGATCGTTCAGAGCTGGCTAGGAGGACAGGGTCTCAGCAAGGGCTTTGCACGTCGCAATCTGAGCATCACATCAGAGCGACTCCACGATTTCGGGTGCCCCGTGGCCTGCCCTGCACACAGGATCCACGGCTGCTGGGAAGCAGAAGCATGAGCGGGTGGGACAGCGTGCGCGCACTGCTCGCTGCGCCCACACTGCACCGCACCTCCGGGCATGTGGTGGGCGCCAGGGAACAGCTCCCTGTGCTCTGCCTGCTCCCACTCTGCAGAGCCTACCCGTGAGCCTGGGGGCAAGGGCGCGGCAGGGACATGGCGGGACCCAGCAGTGACAGCCTCCTGAGCAGCCCTGCTCCTTGCAGAGCCCTCAGGGGCACGGCCAGTCGCCTCCACACAGCCCCATGTGGCTCCTGAGGGAGCCTGGGCTCCCTGGCGGGAGGCAGGAGTGACGCTGAGCAATTAACATTACCCACAGGCTGGACAGAGAGCTGGAAGCATGACAGGTGCCCAGGAGGGGTTAAAAAAGAATGAAAAGAATACAGTATTTAGATAAGCAAATCTGTTCCTGGGGTTAAGGTGACTTCTGTATACCAGGAGTTGCCACCACTGTGCTACAGGAAAGCCCCGCTGCCTGGATGGAGAACGAAGGCGCACAACTCCTGCTAAACAGAACAGCTTTGGTCGACCTCACAGCTGTGTCTGAAAGAGAAATCATCCACGGCACTACCAGTGGCAGGGATGGAGCAGGGCCTGGCATGAGACAACATGTGCTGGGACTGAGTTGCAGATCCGCTGCTGCCAGAGGGACAGCACAGAGCTGCAGAGCTAGACCGCCGCTGCCCTCGCTCCTGCCCTTATTTGATTGCAAACCTCCACAAAGCAGCATCCGGAGCAGGGACACAGAGCAGGGAACGGGGTGCTCCCAGGCTGCCAGGCAGGAGGGGCCATGCAAACGCACCAGGGGCTCCAGAGAAGGGTCCTGCTCACACCACACCACGAGTGCAGCCTCTGCTGAACCCCTCCTGCAGCACCTGCAGCAGCGCCCAAGGGCTGGGCAGCTGCCATCGAGCAGCACTT
The DNA here is from genome assembly GCA_013396635.1 of Penelope pileata. Lineage (NCBI taxonomy): Eukaryota > Metazoa > Chordata > Aves > Galliformes > Cracidae > Penelope > Penelope pileata. The sequence continues at coordinate 129,369 of WBMW01001912.1, forward strand.
CCAGGTGGGAACAGGGAAGGGATCTGCTAGCCTATCACTGGTCCTTCCCAGCCCTACTGCAGGCTGACAACAAACACAGGTGCTAAAGATCTATGAACATCGGAAGCTCTGCCCACTGGCTGTATGGCACACCGACAGCAGAGCCCTGAAGCTGACCAGCCACACGCTGTCTAACCGCACACACCACAGCTCTGAGCCCATCCCCAGGGCAGCGAGTTCCCCTCAGGTCCCCATTGCCCCATCCCCGCTCTGTGGGGCTGTGGAGAGAAAATTCGGGTGTTATCTCCTATAGCCACCTCCAGCGGGGTCACAGCAGGGGTCTGACAGCTCCCAGCTGAGCAGACAGAGCAGTGTCCCCAGTCCCTGTGCTCCCTGCCCTGGGGGTATCCGCAATGTCTGCAGGCTGGGCTGACCAAGATGTCTCCCCGCAGCCCCGCATGCAGCAAGCAGAGCCCCTCCTCCTGTCCATGAGCACGAGGAAGAATTCCAGCCATGGTGGGGTGACAGTGTGGGAACCAGGGCCCAGCAGCACCCAATAACACAGCACGGGGCAAATAGGGCTGCTCCTGCCAGCCCCAAAGGCACAGAGCTCTGCCAGCTTCCCTGCACCTCCCCAGTGCTGTTCCTGCCCCAGGGCAGCTCAGTGCAGCACGGCTGCCCCAGGGCTGCAGGCACCCCAACAGCGGCTTGGAAGCAGCGGGGGAGCACGGGTTCAGGATGGACACGGATTCGCGTTCTGGATTCCGAGCGCCCACTGAGACCTGGAGCTCTCACTCCGTGCAGCAGCAAAGCCCCGCATCCCCCGGGGCTCAGCACGGCTCCGTCCCTACACACCGCGCCGCGGCCGTGACCGCGGGCAGAGCCCGCACAGCCCCGCAGCCGCTGCCCTGAGGCCACGGGCACTGGGTGCCGCCGCGAGCGGGGCTCTTCCGCGGGAGAGGGACGAAAACGCACCTTGTTTATTTTTATTTAACGCTGGAAGGAATTGAGAGATTTTCAAACCCCCCCCCCTCCTCCCGCAGAACCGCCCCTCAGCAGCGCAGAGCGGCATCCGCGCGGGCTGGGCTCCACCACCGCCATCGGGAGCCCATCTGGCAGCTCCGAACCCCGCAGAAGGGCCGCTCCGAAGCCCCGGGGCCGGGCGGGGCGGTGGCGGTCCCTCCGCGCAGAAACCCGCGGCCCTGGCTCTGCTCCAGGGCCGCCCGACATCTGCGGAGCGATGGGGATGAACACGCAGATCTAGCGGGAAGAGGAGCGCGAGGCCGCGCTCCGGAGAGACCCCGCACCGCGCCGAGACCCCGCGCCGCGGCACCGCAGCGCCCGGCCCGCACTCACCGCNCGGCCTGGCGGCAGCGAGAGCAAGCAGGCAGCGCTGCGGTGCGCACACCTCTGGCACATACAGCATCCACGGCCAGTGCACGTATGGACGGCACAGGCATAAAGCACAGACATAGAGCGCACGTACAGCACGTCTACAGCACATACATGGACAGCACACATATGGCACACACATGTACAGTGCACACACATGCAGCACACAGTACAGCGCACACACACGCGTGCACTGCAGCCCTTGGACAGGCTCTGGCAGCGCAGTCCACTGCTCCACGAGGCCTCCGCACCTTCTCCAGAGTCGCCTGGGACACAGCTCTGGGCACAGAGCGCTGTGCCCTGTGGCATCCCCAGTGCCCACTGCTCCCAGGAGCCATGGCCGCTGCGCTGCCTGCACCTTGGGCAGGGCTGCACCCCATGGTGCGCGCAGCCCCCAGGCTCCCAGGGGGAAGCAGCTGTGCCTCTCCCGATGGCCTGGAGCTCCCGCTGCCATTGCCCCATCAGCTCCAAACACCGCTCTTTGGTCAGTGACAGAAACAAAGCTGGGTCTGTGCATGGGCCACCCCAGCTCCCAGGCAGGCCCTGCACCAGCCCCACACTGCCAGCACAGGGACAGCTCTTTGGGCTGCACCTCCAACACGCACCCATTCCAGCCAAGGCCTCATCCAGAGCCCCACAGAGAATGGATACAGTTCAGTGTTCCCCGCAGCCACATCTCTCCCCTCCCACAGCCCCAGGAGGGGCCGCAGCTCCCCCCTGCAGCCCCCACCCATGCTATGTGCCACCGCGCATCCCCCGCTCTGCCCCACCGGTGATCATCAGGGAAGGCTCCAGGAGCCGGGCAGCAAGACCATCCCCAGCACCTCTCAGAGCAGCATCTGAGACCAGGAACCCAGACTTTGGTTTGGGCACCTGGCTCCCATGAGCCCGGGGACACAGGGCTGCAACAGGGGAAGCTCCAGCAGCTCATGGGGACCCCCTGCATTGCAGTGCTGCATGCACCGACGGGCTCTCAGGTGAGCGAGACAGCCAACAGCAGCTGAAAATGCAGCACAGGAACCTGAGGATTCTCACAGAGCACTCACATATGAAAAACTACAGAGGCATTTTGAGCAGGAGGGTGGCCGGGGAGGTGTGTGAGGATTGAAATCGCTGTTCTGAGGTGGTGTCCACAGAGCCTGGGCTGCGCTCACTCCTGGGATGGGGAGCTCAGGGTGCACAACGAGGTGCAGAATCAGTTCTCACTGATATGCGCAGACCTGCAGAGAGCAGGAGGCCCTCGGCCCTGAGCAAGGCTGAGGCTGCAGACATGGCTGAAACGCAGAGCTCTGCTGTTGCCACGTGACAGCAGTGGGGCTGCAGGACGTGCAGCTCAGCTGAGGCTTGGGGCTGGGAGCAGCGACAAAGCAGGGCCAAACCTACACAGCAAAGCGTGTTTGGGTTGGAAGGGACCTCCCAGCCCCCCAGCCCCACCCCTGCCATGGGCTGGGTGCCCCCCAGCTCAGGCTGCCCAGGGCCCATCCACGGCCTTGGGCACCTCCAGGGATGGGCACCACAGCTCTGGGCAGCCTGGGACAGGGCCTCACCGCCTCAGGATGAAGAATTTCCTCCTCACATCTGACCTAAATCACCCCTCTTTCAGTTTAAAGCCATGCCCCCTTGTCCCATCCGTGCCCACCTTTCCTTGGGCCCCCTTTAAGCACACATTAAGATTGAACTGCAGAAAGGAATAAACACGTCTGTATGTATGTGGAATGCATGTAAAGAACAAAATGTCAAAATAGCACAGAAGAGAAAGGATGGAGAAGGGGAGGTGGCCACAGGAACAGCGGGAAATGCAGCCCCTGCAAGCACAGCTGAGGGGGAAAATGTCAGACTTTGGCAAACAAAAGCGGAACACAGTGAGTCCCAGTCTGCGTGTGCTGTCAGCAGCAGCGTGAGCAATGGCCGCTTACCCCTGCCAGACGCTCTCCCAGTCCCTCGGGCTCACAGTGCTGCAGGCACACGGACGGGATGGGGTAGGCAGCGCTGCTCCGCACACCCACAACATTCCCTGGAGCAAAGCCGAAAGCATCCGAAAGGGATGATCTCTACTTGCCACCTTCATTTAAAGGCCATGTTGAACAAACATCTCAGACAGTATTACGTTAAGGTGATGTTAACAAAGCGCTGCCCTTGACCTTGGTGACCATCCGGCCCTCCTGGCCCCCAGGTCAGCACAAGCCATGGAAAGCACCTCTCCCGCAGCCCCAAAGAGCCAATCCCATCCTCACAGGCCCAGAGAGCATAAAACAGCCTGGAACCACACAGATAAGGGTTTCTCTTACACCGCAGAAATCCTCACAACGATTTTGAAAGCCCAATTTTCTCAACGTTGAAGTTGTGAATACAATCCAGTCTGTATCAACCCTTTCTGATGTGCTGTTCATTTAGAACAGGCTCTGGGCAGATGAGGGAACGGAAGCACCTCTGCCTGCACAGTGCTGGGTTCACCTACACAACTGCCTGGAGCACACCCAGAGCAAAGTGACTTCAGCGCAGGACAAGGAGCAGAGACTTCTCTGTGGCTGATGGAACAGAGCGCGATTGCGCTCAGGGCAGCCGTGCTCTGACTTGCAGTGAAATGTTGGTATTAGAAAATGCAGGCTGCGCCTCGAGAAGACAATACACGTTTAAAAAGCCAATTGGGGATAGAAAGGCAAAGCAGCCCACCCCTCACCTTGCTGCCAGGGGGACTTCCAGGGAGCCTCTACCCGACATCGCAACCCCCGCACACGCAGTGAAGGGGCAGCCTCCAGCAGCCATTTAATAGGGACCACTCCAATCCCACAGTGCTGCAGATAAAAACTGCCTCTCCCGCCCTACACACAGTGCAGGGACACGGACGAGGCTCTGTGGGATGTGTCAGGGGCAGCTCCTCCTGCCCCGGAGCAGGAATGCAGTTCCACACACCCACAAGTCCCCTGCAAACACACCCCCGCCCATCCCCTCCTGCTCAGTGCTCCCTGGAGCAGGGAGCTCCAGGGCCTTCAGCTGTGGGAACGCTGCAGGAACACAGGCTGCTCTGAACCCAGGACGGCTCCAGGCCTGGCAGAATGGCTGCGCAGCCCCCAGCCCATTGCAGGCACTGGGACAGGACCAGATGAGGGGTGTGGGAGGCTGCTGGAGGCTGAAGGTTGAAGCTGTCACCCCCCCCAGTTGTCCCCCGCTGAGAACCCATTCCTGGGATCTGACCTTGGTGTGGAGCCAATCCCCTACCACACCAGTGACTGATTTCTCCTTTTTCCTTTCTTCTCCGTTTGCACTGGAATCTCTGCGGGCTGCCAATTTGCATCTCACAAGCCCTGCCAACTGCCCCCAGCCCTTCCTCCCACCAAGCTGACCTTTCTGCAATTAGCCTCTGTTTGCACAGTTCCTTTAATGAGCAGCCTGGAGGCCCCGAGCTCTGAGGCGGCTCCTGCCCCACACAGCAGCAGCCATCACCAGCACTGCCGCAGGCCTTGGCCTCCAGCAGCCGCAGGGACATTCAGACAGAGCTCGGCACACCGCAGCCCCCCAGCTCGGCAGCCGCAGCCCCAGAGCCCCACAGCAGCAGCAGCAGCAGGCGGTGCTCAGCACACCCAGCAGGGCTGCAGCAATGGCAGGACGGCTCCCACACCCCCGTAGCTTCTGTCCCTTTTCCCTCTGACTTTCAAGTCAGTGTCACCGCAGAGGTGCCCCTCTGTTGCAGACAGAGGGAAAATCCTCCTCCTCACAAGGAGATCGCTGCTGCCCCTCCTGCCCGTCCCCGCTCCCCATCTGCCACGCGATCTGCACGTACCTGGCAGCTGCGTGACCCCCACTCAGCCCTGAGCACAGCCCCACATCACCTGCCAGTTTGGATTAGGAGATCAGTGACATTTCCATATGAGTGCACATCCATAGAAATTTTGAAATTTAGTTTATAAAAGGGCATATTCAAGGAACACTCGCTGAAGGTTTTCCCTGAAACATCTATTTCAGGGAACATCAGCCATTTTGTTCTGCCCGGCCAAGGAGGCTGTGAGTGTGGGTGAAGAACTGCCAACCGCATCTGGCTGGGGAAGAGCACTTCTTTGGTTACAACTGGGTTTTATTTTTTATTTTCAAATTCTGCTCTCAAGTTTCTGTAAGATTTTATCTAGTCACGGTTTTAACTATTAAAACTTGTATTATTATGTAAGCTTTGCTACATCTGTGTAACCGTAATGCTCAGCCCACCAAATCCTGGCATGCTTGGTGGATTTGCTCTGAGCAACAAGCACAAGCCGAGGACCTGGCCGGCTGACAGAAGAGCCCATCCTCTGCTTCAGAGCCACCTCAATAACCAGAATATTCTTCCACTTTTACCTTGTAACTCAGCCCTGAAACACACTGCAGAGACACGCGGTCGGGCTATTAGTGATAAGCACAGCAGAAAAACCCCAAAGGAAATTAATTATTGCTTATAAGCTCACAGTAAACATAGAGGGCTATGAAATGAACTATGATTAAAACAAATAAAATGATAAAAGAGTGAGCAGCTACACATTCTTTGAACACTTCTCATCCTGGGCACTGAGTAGGTCAATCTCTGCATTGTGACCGCATCACTAACTGTGACTGTACAACTAGACAAGCCCCAGTTCTGCTGCTCCAGAACTCAGCATTTGACTTCAGAGCCATACTGCCTGACCTGCCCCATCACATCACCAAGCAGCAGTGCAGAGCTGGATCATTCACGGGACGCCTCACCCAGCGCCGGGCCAAGGACCCCGCTCTGCCCAACAGGCCCTGCCATCTGATGCATGCTGGCAGGCTCTGCCAGCAGAAAGGAGGGAAGCAGGTGAGGCAGGCAAGCAGAAGTCCTCTTTTTAAGCAGAATTGCCACGTACATTCAAGCTGCTAGACAACTCTGCCAGGAATTATGAAAAAAGTCAAGGAAGAGCAAGCTAGGGAGTTCGGTTTTCCCAGTGAAGGCAGGTGAAGAAGCCAAATGGTAAGCAGGGGGTGAGGAAGCCAACAGAGCACCAGGGAAGGGCAGGATACTCCAAGAGCCACATGCACAGCTGCAACCAGTGGTGGAAGCCATGAGATAGTCCCCAGCCATATGGTGGCTGCTGACCACTGTCAGGACATGGCATTT
>WBMW01001912.1:135888-161012 GCA_013396635.1 Penelope pileata
GGGGGGTGATATAACCCACCTGCCAGGCATTCCCATCTTTATATTTCAGCCATCATCCACCATCCTAGAGAGGCTTTATTTGTTTGGCCTGTTTAATTGCAGCACACATTTCACATTCATGGATAATCTGTGCAACAGTGTCCATGGCCAAACCCACCCCTCAGCCCCAAGCCCATCTGCATGTTGCATCTCCTTCTGGACAGCTGTCCGCTGCTAGGGAGGAACTGCAGAGCAAGAGGGAAGGACCAGCTGCTCTTTCATATTCTGCCTGTGAACTCCAGCTTTACAGATACATTCAGACCTGCATGATCGCAGCCTGAGATTTTTCTTCCCATCTCTTTTGTTGGGAATAGAGTAGAAAAACGTGGAAATGTGACTTGTGTACAAATCAACGCAACACTGTCAGTCTGCAGGTAGCACTACTCCTGTGAACTTGAGACAGGAACAAAAATAGGGGAATAAAAAAGGATGAGAGAACAGGAGAAAATGGGTAAAAGTCCAGGAAGCAATGCAGCGTATTGCAGACATGGAGCAATGAACCACAGCTCAAATGAATAGCTTGAGCAGTTCAAAGTTCAGCTGCTGTGCAAATGTTACAATCTGCTCTCATTGTCTGCAAACCATCCAGCTCCAGCTCTGCTAAGAACTAAAGGGAATTTGTGTTTTCAGTTGTATTCTCAAAGTCCTTCTGCTCATCACTGCAGAGGCATAACAGCCAGAAGATCCACAGACACACACAAAGAAATACAGATGTAGCCCTTTTCTCCAGTTTGGAATCCACCATGCATCATTCCCTCGCTTTGATTTCAAGTTACACTGACAAAGATCCCGCTCTTTAAGAATGAATTAATCTTAAAACTCAGGTGGTCAGATTTGTTTTACTGAAAATTGACCTATAGCTACAAATGCTGACAACAATTATCAGTATTTCTCAAGAAGTTAACTACTCAATTAAATCTCAAACAGCATTCATGCTTTGATCTTCAAGATCACCCTCTTCTTTAAGAAGAAAAGTAAATTTATCAAGTCAGTAGACTTGAAATTTTTCTAATCACTTACTATTCAATATTTGAAAACGTGTTAAAAAGTTCACAGGTCCTATGTTGGTATTTTAGTCTGCTCAGCAGAAATGTGAACAATTGGCTGTATCATTAGGGACAGGTAGCAAAATGCCTGGAAACAACAGGGTTCCTTCCACAGGGACCTGCGGAAACAAAGATTCTCGATCTGGATGTGCTACTGACTCCAGCCGCTATCCCAGAGGAAACCGCAAAGGAACGGCTTCAAAAAGCTTCTGGGCACTAGGAGCTCTTGTCAGAGAGGAGATGCAGAGTGCTCCCAGCCTAGGGGCAGCGGGGGCAGTCGGTCAGGGCTCTGGTGGCTGGTGCACAGCAGAGGTGCTGATGAGGTCTTGGGGAAGGCTCTCACGGGCCTCCTGCATCCGGCGTCGTGCCCTCTGGAAAGCCTCTGCAACACAGCAGGTGACAAGTCAGAGTGCCTCAGGGAACACGAAGCCTGAGTCTGTCCAGTGAGTATCATCTCTCAAAAGAGGAGCCTCACGAAGCACCACCTGGCTCTTGCTGCTCTCTTCACTTCCAGCACTGTCTTTGCTCTGCATGCAATGGATCAGAGACAGAGCCTGTGCACCACAGCCACAAGCCATGCTCAGTGCAAGACCGGGCAGCACAGCTTTGCCCTCATGGAGCAAATCTCTCCTGCCCGCTGAGGGCTGCTGCCTCCTCCAATTCTCAGCAACATCAGCTGAATGGGAACTGTTAGGTCACAGCCAGAACCTGTGATTGAGCACCTGCAGTAAGGGCTGTGGCTGCCTGAGGAGCACAGGCAAGTCGTTGGTACCTGTGCTCCCCACCTGACCAGAAGGGATGGACCCAGGGTGGGGCTGCCTTGGGCTCTTTTAAGGGCCAGCCACAGAAAGAAGTGCATTTCTCTCTCTGAGGTCTGCTACTCACTAGAGGAGCATCATTTGGGTGGGAGATTGCTGTCATTGGTTGTTTGAGTCAAAACTTTTGCCAAACCTGTGTGTATGTCCATTGTTAAAACTTGTAATGCTTTGCCTGAGATTACAAAGAACCTGTCTGAAGCAATTTCACTGCCTCATTTGCAAAGTATCAGGTCAGAACACTTAACCTCTACGTTAACTCAGAGAGAGCTCACAGTGGGGAATCATTACCTCCAGCAATGGATTCTCCTGAAATATCATGACCGCTCTGTAAAAAGGAGGCAAAAGCGAGCCAAAGGCTCTCCACATGGAACAAGACTGAAAGTCCTACCCAAAACATTGTAGACAGAGCTCTGCTGGCTGAAGCCTCCAAGCCGGTCCAATACACTCTGCATACGATGCCTCAAGGCACTGGTTTCCAGAAAGGCTCTGCACAGAAGTACAGCTCAAGGTCAGAGCTGGAAGAACACAGCACACAAAATGGAGCTTGCACTCACTTTCTGTACTCACTTGGACTGCTGGAGGCAGTGAAGCCGTAACGTGACATTCCCTGTTGTCTTTGTGCGAAAACCAAAGCGGCTCAGACGTTCTCCCTGCAGAGACAGCACAAGTTAGAGCACCCACAGCCTGCAACCCAGTACAGCAGGCTGACTCCAGCAAAAAAATGAGCATGCCCAACTAGGAACAAGCACACCTGCAGACACAGAATCTCTCCCTGCCCTGCTACAAACAGAAAATGGCATCAGAGAGAAGGGCAGACAGCTCCAGGCTGCGCTGAGGGCAGGATCAAAACACTAGCAAGCTAATAGTACAGTGCTGGAGCGACGTTTCAACTCTGAGCACTGTGTGCTGTTCGGGTGCCACAACAGAAGAAGGACATCAGCCTATTAAAGAGCTTCCAGAGAAGGGCAACAAAGATAGCGAGAGGTCTCAAGGGCACGACATAGGTGTGGAGCTGAGGTCACTTGGTTTGTTCAGCTTGGAGAAGGCTGAGAGGTGACCTCATAGCAGCCTACAGCTTCCTCAGGACGTGAAGTGGAGGTGCCAACCTCTTCTCTCTGATGTTCTGTGATAGGAGATCAGGGAACAGCACGGAGCTGCCTCAGGGCAGGTTCAGATAGGGCATCAGGAAAAGGTTCTTCTCCGAGAGGCTATGGAACAGGCTAATGGGGACGCCGTTGCTGCACCAAAGCTCCTAGAGTTCAAGAAGCGTTTGGACAAGTCCCTCAGACATATGGCTTAATCATGGGTAGTTCTGTGTGGAGCCAGGAGATGAACTTGATAACACTTGGGGTCCCTTCCAACTTGGGATAATCTGTGATTCTAACAGCATAATTCGCCATTTCCAAGCAAGAGCAACATCCTGTGGCTGAGCCTACCTTGAAGGTTGTTGGTATCCTGACATAGGTCATGTCCTCCAGCTCAGGAGATCCACCAACAAAAAATCTCCTCATCTCAGCAACTGTACCCAGCTCTACAGGGCGCCAGGTAGGGATGGTGAGCACATGGAGACCTGACAACAGGACAGTTTAGCAGCAACGACCAGCAACCCAAAGTCACAGAGGACATCGTGGTTGACAGATACTTATCCCCAGTGTTTTCCCAATGAGTAAGCCCAAGCCACATAGCCAGCGCTGAAACTACCTCCTTACTACATGATGATGTCAGACCAGCTGTGAGCCTGAGATTCCGTGTGAACAGAAGGGGCTTACTGCTATTGTAAAGATGGACACACAGCACTACCCGAGCTTTATCACCCGCTTTTGCGACAGAACTACTGCAAGAGCAATGACAGCAACACATGATGCTTCTCAACAAGGTAGAATGGTGCAAGATACATCAAATCACTCTTTGCTGCTTCACAGATGGCAAACAAATCATTTCAGAATGCAAAGGTGAAGCCTCCCCAGAACTAGCTGCATCTGTTCCAAAGGGAACCACTCAACTCTCATTTCCCTTGGCACTTCATGTACTGCCCCAAGGATGTTTTACCTGGAGATGCAGGCAACACCAAAGAACCATATCCTTCAACACGATACCTCTGCCAGAAATCCAGGGACAGAACTTCAAAGTAGAGAACAGGCCACTGAGGCAGACTGTCTGAAAGGACATGGAGCAGATCACGATTTTTTAAATGCTGCAGAGGAAGACTACCAGTTCAACCCCGCTAGCAAGGGGTTCTTTCTGTAATTCTTCTGAAATGACAAACCTGGCTGTATGGGTGATTATTTTCCCCTGTAAAAAGTGAAACCTCATATTTGAGGATGAAAACACTTATTGGTAAGACGATAAAATTTGGGAAAATTCTTTGTTTTGATGAGTTTCCGAGACTCAAACTGGTTCCTCCATTGTCTCTGGGCAGAGAGGACAATCTTCTGCAAACAACTGATGCAAAACAGAGGAATCTTTTTATCTCTATTATCACTGTTGGGGATTATTAACTTGGATTGACCTACAGACCTCCAAGCATTTATTTTCTCCATGGAGAAACAAACTCGTATTTTTTTCTCGGCTGAAAGTTCATTAGTGTTGGTTGAATAGCCAAATCCAGTGTGTTGGTTCAACACTGGATTCAAGTGACAAGATACTGCAAAGCAGACCCTAGTGACTGCAAACCAAAGAGCAGCAGGGCTCATGAGGAAGCAGCAGCAGCAATATAGCAAAGCAGTAGGAAAAGGAAGCAGAGAAACTATGCTGAAAACAGAGCTGGAAATTTCAAAGCAACATTGACTATGCAAAGATTATACAGGTCACTGAGTGTGTCTACAAACATTAGACTCAGCACAGAGTTTTAGTTGTGTTTAAAAATATGCCTGATTCTTCCATTGCAGAGACCCACTGCTCCATGCAGTACGACAGGCACAGCAATGCAGACCAACATGCCACACATTCTGAGACAGCTAAGAGCCAAGTAGATCTGCAAATGGATGAAACGGACTATAACCTGGAAGCAGGGCAACATCAAGGAAACAGTCCAAGCAGCAATGCAATGCTGGGCAGGGCATAAAATAGCTCACGTCCAGAGGTTGTGCAGTGATGGGAAGAATGTTCGCTGAAAAAACAACATTTCTCTGAAACGGTCACAGCACCAAGCCTGCCAGTGTTCAAGAAGCATTTGGACAATGCTCTTAGAAATATGGTTTGATTTTTAGGCAGTGTGGAGTCAGGAGTTGGACTCAATGATCCTTTTGGTTCCCTTCAAACTAGTGATATCCTACAATTCCCTTTGTTTACATCTGCACTTTCACCTTGACAAGGGACCATCAACAGGCCAAATGACATGATGCCAACACTGTGATCAAGAGAAGTCAGAGTTTCACTCATTTCAGAGAAACAAGGAGACACACCTGATTCATCTGCTTGGCTGAAAAACATCTCCAAAGTGAAGGGGTAGCAGAAGTATGCCACATTATCCTAAAAACAGGACAGGACAGAGGTCAGACTCCTTGACAAGAGAGTTTATCATTGGTACTGCAGGGGGCACAGAAAGCAGGGAGTAAAGGACAAAAAGAGTAAAGGACAAAAACTAGAAAGTAGTTATGTCCAAAGGACCGGCATGCATTTTCACAGTCATGTTGATAGAAAAGTCTGTTAATGAAAAAAAGAGAACGAGCAACACTCCTCAAATGACAATTCAGCTATTTGCACACCTATTACACACCACCAGTATCTTTACAAGAGCCAAGTAGAACACCTCAAACAACATTCTTACTGAAGTATTGTATGACAAGAATTTTGTAATATGCAAATTAGTTCACATAAATATCATCAGAAAGTTGGTAAAATTCAAATGTTGCTGTCCCCAAGAGGAGCTGGGGACAGCAATTGAACTAACTACCCAGACAGGAGGAGGGGTTCATTTTGAGAAATCAGTTTAGAGGCTGTGTGCACTCCCTTCTCAGACAAGCCAGAACAGCGCTGTTAATTCTGAGCATTTAAGAACACAAAAATCAAAGATTCAAAGGCAAGCAGACAGAAGGAAGAAAGAAGTGAGGCTACAGAAATTGCTCTGAATTTTTATTTGAACACAGTGGCACCGTGAAACATGTCAAGTACAACCAGAATGAGGCGGATTCCTAATATGCTCTGCTCCTGAAAGGAGCTGTCATGCGGGTACAAATCTGCAGCTTGTTACACATTTCACCTCAGAGAGTGCCTGTTCAGTCTGCTCTGCAGGTCTGAAAGTGTCCTTACCCAGCCCACTGTCTTGGTGGCACAGGTCTGCGTCACCCCTGATAGCTGCTGGAATGCAGGGCTTGACCAATCTGGGCAAAGAAAATGTGAGCACAGTGGTGAATGCTTTAGGTGAGAGGAAGGACTCACATACCAGAGCCGCTCGAAGGAGAAAGTTGGATCCAGGTGTTCACCCACACTGAATTTCCCTATGTGTGTCCTGCTCCATCTTGTTCCAGACAGTGGCTGCTCCCCAGATAACCCTGGAACACCACCAACTCCACTTTAAGACAAGGGTGGAACCTTATCTTAATGTACACAGTAGCAAAGACAATATCTCCTCAGGTAAACATCAGGGTATAACCAGAGGGAAGCCATGGCCATCACTTCAGGGGGATTAAATACAAAGCAAAATGTGCATGTTAGTGCTGGGAACGTTATTTATCAGTTGAAATTGAAAACATCAGCGCAAAACATGAAAACAGATGTTGGGCAGCAAATTCAGACAAGGTCATTACTGACACAGAGAACACAGGAAGGCTCTTCTCTGCAGTAGCAGGAATGAACCTGGGGTAGTTTGCTAGACGCCATCATCACTAGTTAAGAAGTCCACAGACCAAATCCAGCCAGATTTGGAAGGGACAAGAAGGGAAGATGCTGACATTCTCCAGGATGTCAGCTTTCTTCAAACCACTGAATTCTGCATTTATAACTCTGAAGACCTTTGATTAGGTCCTAGCCCCTACACTAACTTTTTTTTTTAACCGACTTTTAGCAGAGCTGATCTGATGGACAGGCCAAAGCATGCTTTATTCCTGGAAATATCAATACTCACGGTTAGGCAGCTCCAGGAAGAAATGAACATAAAGGTTGTCATACTCATAGCCTTGAGCTGAAACTGAGAGGAGAGAACAAATTTCAGCCACACGCTTCCATACAAACTCCTCCAGTACTCACTGCAGACTTTTGGGAGAGGCAGCCCAAACAACCCCAGGGACAAGCAGTTGCTGCTGGAAGCTGGGAAAAACCAGGGCCTTCAAAGTAACAGAATATGACCCTCAGAGAAGATCCTTTCTCAAGACTAGCCCTGTTCCCATAAAACTAACATGATTAGGGAGGTCACACATTTAATTGATCTCTTTTTAATAGTGTCTACTAACTCCCCAATCTGTTCTCCTTTATTCAGACCTGTATCTCTGCCTAGAACAGCTGCAGTATTTGTAAACTCCAATCTGTAACTGCCACTAAAGGGGTTAGCCTGCAAAAGCAGGGGAAAAGAGAGAGAAAGTAAAGGTTTCTAGGGAGAGAATCACCTACTCTGGACCAGCCTGTGAACCAAGAATCTTTGGACTGTTCACGGCCTCATCCATCCTAGCAGACACAGATCTGCCCCTACAGTTACAGTTCATAATGAGACTCACCTACTTCTCCATTCACAAAAAGCCGCAGTGTACTGGGAAGAGTCTGTAAGAACAAGCAGATTAACAAGATAAAGGGCCCAGCGACCACTGGTGGAACCTCACGGAATTCCCCTCCTAGCAAGGTGTCGCATGGATACTTTACAAATATTTATACTTGAATGCTTCAATTTGCTTATCAAGGAGGAATCATCACTTCTCATATTATCCTGCCATCCTTTCCAGAAGTGACCAGTCCCTCTGGATAGAGGCTCCCTAGAAAGACTAAATTCCCATTCTGCAGCTGTTCACTACTCTGTAAACCAGGTCTTTTACAGACTTTTAGACAAATATAAGATGTAGTGAGAAGTAAACTGCAGGAATCATAAAATCACAGCCCTGTTTTTCCTGTAGTGTTCTTGCACTTGTCCAGAAGTGTGAAATACACAGACTTCTCCAAACAGAAATCCAAAAGATGAACCGAAAAATCACTTCTGAACTACAAGAAAGAGTATAACAACTTTCCCACTTTGGCAAACAAGACTTCAGCAAAAAACACTGCAGTATGGGTAATTCAGTGAGCAGGGAAACTGCAGGAGTTAGAGAGACCGGAAGAGCTGTTTACCTGAACAAATTGATACATTGATGTGTTTGACATTCAAGTCCACAGCAATCTCTACTCTAAAAGATACAAACCCTTTTTCCTTATTGTTACAGTCAAAGGCCTTCAGAAATGGACGCAGTCTCACAGAGGCTGCAGTGTTCAGTATGCTCTGCTGCATGCTGGTCCTCTGCAGGCCCCATACCCATTGCAACCAGTCTCTTTCAGCTCAGTTTTCAGTAGGAAGGTAAAAGCTGCCAGTACACCCCCAAGAATGAGAAAAATCTTTGGAGACTGCGGTACAAACGGCAGCCATACCTACCAGGTGAACAACCTCCGAAGGCAGCAGGGTGCCAGGTCCCTGCTGAGTGCCACTGGTACTCACCATTTCAAATTCTGAGCCTACAAGACCACTGAGGTACTCCCTGTGCCGACCGTACAGCTGAAAACAGAACAAGCGGGTTAGAAGAAGTGTCTCTTTGATTGTATGTTTTTACTTATATTACTGCAAAGATTGTAAAACTTAAAACCAATTTAAGTTGCTGACAGGCTTAGCTAGCAGTTTGTTGTTGTTATAGTAGATATAGAGAATATAAGAAACTAACAA
Source organism: Penelope pileata (assembly GCA_013396635.1). Taxonomy (NCBI): domain Eukaryota; kingdom Metazoa; phylum Chordata; class Aves; order Galliformes; family Cracidae; genus Penelope; species Penelope pileata. Next base: position 144,627 of record WBMW01001912.1, read on the forward strand.
AACAAAAGATGCGTTACTGCATAACATGATACCAGCTTCAGAGAAGAAGCTACAAAGCATGAGCAGATCTTAAATGACATTATGGGAGATCAGTGCAGGTAAATCAGGATTTCCTCATTGACCACAAAAACAATAAGGAAACTTACAAATTAAAAATTAAAACACATTAAGTACCTTTATAAACTGCCACAGGCAAAGCAATTCAGAAAGGTCAAAGCACAAAATGAGAGCCAAGTATCTCAGGTTAGTGTAAGTAACAAGAAATCATTTTGTAAGTGTACAGGCAGTAAGAAGAAGCTGAAGGAAAGAGTTTGCCCGCTGCTCAAAAGGGAAGGAAAACCACTTGCAGGTGACACTAGAAAGGCAAGAGTTAAGGTGGTCACTTGCATCAGCTCTGACTACATTTATCAACTGCACTCAGCTGCTGACACAACTAATAGCAGTGACAAATGGACAAGGTCCTCTACCTAGAGTAACGAATGAAGCACTCAGGGAATATTTATTGGAGGTCTTACATTGCTGAGCATGATGAGACTTACGCCAGCGGCATTCATTTTGCCAACTTCCGGTGCCTACAGCACTACCAGTTATGGCTATGCGAGGGTCTGAGATCCCTCTATCAAATCAGGACTGGTTAACATAATAGCAGAAGCCAGTTCTTACATCTCTGAACACACGCTGCTCACGTTCCTCCTCCTCTTGCTGCACTTGCACAGACGCATTCTCAATGGTGTATTTCCACAACTCTCGCTTCTGTCCATCCAGCTCAGTCCTGCAGAACCCAAAGTACACAGGGAAAAAATCCCCCATTACAGAGAGAACAGGCCAAGGCACCAACACCAACCATGCCATCCTGACACAGCAGTCCACCCAGCAAGGACTGTGCAGTAACACAAGGGCACTAATGAACCTCTACTCATTTTCAAGTGCCTGCCTGCCAGCATCAATGACTCAAAGATAGACTCATTTTTGTCCAGCATACACACAGCCTGCATCCCTAGGGACCGGCTTCAAAGCCCCACGCATCGCATGTGCAGCAACACCAAGCACCAGAATGTAACAGTCCTGTTTAGAAACGTCAAGAATAAATCTTAATAATATCCCTCAGTTTAAGTCCTGATCCACTGTCTGAAGGGCGAGCACAAGACAAATTTCAGCCCTCCATGCCAGTCCTATGAGTAGTACCAGCCCTGTCTCACTCACCAGTAGGCTCCTTCAGTGCCAGTAAAGTCAGGCTTCACTGTGATCACCCCACTGCCATCCACCTTGATTGTACAAAGAACACGTTCATATTCCTTCTGACCAAGCCTAATGGAAGACATTGAGAAACACAAAGTCAAAACAGCGCACATTTTCTTGCTCTGGAACAGCAGAGCAGGTAAAGGCACATGGATGTACAGAAAGGAACAAATACACCAATGCTTCCCTACATGCGTTTGAAAAGTCTTTTAGAGGGATACCGTCATGGAAAAGGTCCCAAAACTCTTACGACTACGTCATTTATCTTCTCTTTCTCTCTCCGGCTCCTTTCCAGCCTTCTCACTCTCAGGCTTCTCACCAATCTTCTTCTTCTCTCAAGCTCAAGCTTCTCAAGCTACTTTCTTCTCTGCCTGGCTGGCCTTTATCTAAGCCTGGGGCAACCCTGCCCCAGGCCCACCCCTTCCGGTCACAGGTGGAAGTGATCCACCTGTATTCCCCAGGCCAGCCACACCCCTCCACCATGTGCTCCATCATCAGTTCATGCTGTGATCAACCGTTTCCCTACAGATACATTCAGTATCTCCTAACTGACACAAGAAGCAGAGAGAAATAACAGCTGGAGTTACTGGGCTCTTAGAATTCCCTCAACTAAAGAAACAAGAAATTTGAGTAAGGAGGGGAGATAGGTTTGCTTCTGGGAAATGAGGATCGCTCCAGGGTTTTGCTTACTTCCCGTAAGGTCCCAAGTCCCCCATGATGTACATAGTCTGAACAGGAGTGTTAATCACGTGATTGTTCTTTATAAATTCTTCCGAGGGCTCCCAGGTGATGATTTTTGACTTCAGACAGCTTGCTTCTCTGTCAACAACAGAACAGCACAACTCATAGTCAACAGAATTCACCTCAGCAGCCTGGCACAGCCAGCGCTGAACTCCCCACAACGAGGAGCCAAACTGCCAGATTCTGAGCCCAGCCACCAACTTCCACAGACCATGCTGCTCTGCAGCTGGGGCACAAGGGAACCTACATTAGCGAGCTCTGAGCCTCAGCTGGAACTCACATTGGCTTACGGTCTTGTCTTCTCCTCCTCACATTGGCCATCCTCTCTGCCAGATACGATGGCATCTCACAATCTGAGTCAGTTACCTTCTGGCAGTGCTGGAAGAGAGAAACAGAATAGAACTAGCATAATTACCACAGGACTTCTTTCTCAAACACAGCTCTGCTCTTGAAAGACAGAAGAGGTATTTACACTCACATGCAACAAAAAGCTGCTTGAAGACTGTAGACTTCCTTCACCACTCCTGTGGCAAAGCACAGCTGAACTTCACCCAGCAAGCTACCGACAGGTGCGATGAAAGTTTCCCTCCCTGACTGTTGTACCAACCAGTCTTTGCAATAGCAAGTGTGTTAACTTTGTTGGTATGTACATGTATATTACATATATATATTAGTTTGCATTTTACGCTCATCAGTGGAATCAGCTTTTGCTTGGTCATACAGTACGCAAACTAAAAGACACTTGCTCATCACAAGGACCAGAAAGACAGCTCAACCCTTGGGATATAAAACCTTGCTACTCTGCTACTTAGGAGATCAAAGAAGCAGACTTGCAGACAACCAAGATCCTAGCATCCTAGCCCTTCTAACATACTCTTGAAACCTCGTGCCCTCTGATGCCTGGCAGCACAATTTTTAAAAGGCTGACCCCAAGAGTGACTGGAGTAATATGCCAGAAGTTGTTTTGTTAAGTTTCACTCAAGCAATATTATGAAACAAATCATCCATCTAAATGTCCCCAGCTTTACAGGGAGGGTCATGCTGCCCCTCACAATTTCCTGCCAGTGAGACTAAACAGTAAATAGGACAAAGCGGTATCCCATCCTTGAGCCATCAAGATAGCATGAAGAATCAAAACTGACAGAAAACACTGTGCTATGCTTCAAATACACGTGTGTCAGTTAGAGATTACATAACCATACATAACAATGTATTTGAAAACATAGAAAACCTGTACACAAAGTCTGCTCGGGGTGGTCAGTTCCAATTTAGTCACCTCATGAGCACAAATACTTATGCCTTGTAATTACATATTCTGCATCCAGAATTCTCACCTAGCTTGGCAATGAGCCAGTTGTGAATTTTTGTAACAAAGCAACTCTACAAAGTCAAATGCCTACAATCTGTCCCTCTCCATTTTCTGAAATGAGAATAACTCATCCTGGGTCTGCGACACCAGGCAGAGCTGCCTTGCACAAGCAGTATGTTCTGCTATTCCCAAGATAGCTGGCATGTTTCTCCATGGCCACAAACCGACAAACATTCCTTCTGTGGTGGGGCTGGTGCTGCTGACAGGCACTGTTCTGTGTATTACAGAAAACTAAGAGCTGTTACCTCCTCCAGATTGGTGAACCGGTCATGATCAGTGTAGGTGAAGATACGATAGTTCTTCCGTCCTCCAGCCTTCTCTAGTTTCAGGATCTCCTCACGGTATTGCCGATCCAGAGGAGTCTGACAGGCTGATTCATTTTGGTATAGATCCACCTCAAACTGAGAGCATCACAGGGAAAGTACAAAAGCTGCATTTCATCAGCATAGTCAGCACCACACAAGTTTATTCAGCAGAGATTTGCAGAGACACCAAAGTGCTGCACTTGGGTCCCAACAATCCAGTGCAGCAACACAGGCTCAGGAAAGTGCAGTTGGGAACTTGCCTGGCTGAAAAGGACCCAGGGGTGCTGCCTGACAGCTGAACACAAGACAGCAGTGTGCCCAGGTGGCCAAGGAAGCAACTGCCATCCTGGCCTTCAGGATGGTGGTCACCAGGACTATGGGGAAAAGACATTCAAGATTACCAAGCCCAACAAAGGGACTGTCACCTTGCATGTGGCATTGGTGAGACTGCATCTCAAGTACTGAATTCAGATTTGGATCTTGAGTTGCTGGAATGTGTTCAGAGAAGAGAAGCAAAGCTGGCGAAGGGACCAGGAAAGGACATATGGGGAGCAGCTGAGGGAACCGGGGCTGTTCAGTCTGGGGAAAAGGAGGCTGAGAGGAGACCTCATCACTCCCTACAACTGCTTGAAAGGAGCCTGCACTGAGGAGGTGTCAGTCCCTTTTCTCAGGTGACAAGTGACAGGATGTGAGAAAATGGCCTCACACTGTGCCAGGGGAGGTTCACATGGGATGTTAGGAAGAATTCCTTCACACAAAGATGGTCAGGCATTGCAACATGCTGCCTGGGAGGCAGTGGAGCCATTACCCCGGGGGGTATTTACGAGATGTGTGCATGTGGCACTCAGGTACATAGTTTGGAGATGGACTTGTGGTGTTAGGTGATGGATGCACTTACGATCTTAAGGGTCTTCTCCAACCTAAGTGATTCTGTGACCCTTTGGGAACCCCAGCAAACACCCTAAGCTCTGCCACTGCACTCCAGCACAGGGGCCCGCGGCCACACACCCACCTGGCTGAAGAGCTTCTCCTGCCACCCCACCTCGGCCTCCTCGTCGCCGTCCGGGGGTCGCCGGGCATCTGCGGGTCGGGGCGGGTCACCTCGGGGAGCGCGGCCNCATTTCCTGCTCCTCCCTGGCCCTGCGAGCGCCGCAGGACGGCTGTGTCTGCGCTCCGGCGCGGTGTCCCGCTCTGCCCAGCGGGGAGCCCCGCTCGAGCCGCGCCCCGCAGCGCTGAGGGTCCGCGGCCATGTCGCAGCCACGCGCCCAGCCCCGGCTGGGCCTGGGGCAGATGCGCTGGGTCTGCCCTGCTCTCAGCTCATCAGGCGATGTGCGTGCACCGTGCTAGGAGCTAACACCTACACGACCCCTTTTAAACAAACTTGGCGTTATGTAGCTCGCCTTTCTGAGGAGCAGAGCTGGCGGTGCCCGGGGCTTTGCCTCCCCAGCATGGAGGCCAGAGCCCGGTGATACCAAAAACTTAATTTAGAACAGACACACAGTGTTCCAGAGAGATAAGAACAGGCCCCTTCGTGTACAAGGTGGGCAAGAATGGGTGCCTTTAGTGTTAGGGTGCCGAGGAGCAACCTACAAGACAAAGAGGTGCCAAAGAGCACTGTAGGTGCCTCAGAATCTTCTGGGAGACGCAGACCTCTTGCAAGAATTCCTGCATTGAACACTGCAGGTGTAATGTTAAATTTTAATATGAATGACAATAAGCAGGAACTTCGTGGAAATGGTATGGATATTCATATGCTAAGTGTGTATAATGATTGTGATTTACCTCTGGGGTATGCATGCTTGGTAGAGGAACCCTGTGCACCCAGTGCTGTAAAAAAACGGTGTCGGCTTTCTAAACTATACTTTGGTTTGGAGAGTTGTCTTGTTTAGGATTTTTGGTAAGATGGGGATGCTGCAGGAGCACGATGTCTCCTGGCAGACCTGAGCCACATCCCCGCCGGGCACCCAGCGCTCCGGAGCAGATCAGTGTGCACAGCACCACTGTCCCAGCCCCCAGCACCCTGCGCCACCACACTGGGTCTCAGCATCTCACTGAAACCTGTCCCGGATTTACTTTTCATTTTTTGCAGGACTGCTGCCACTTACTCCCACTGCGAGGGAGCTGCCATGGCCTCACCTGAGCTGCAGCCGCTCGCTCCTGCCACCTTTGCCTCTGCACAGAGCTACCAGCAGCACACCAGGCTGGGGATTGCTTCCTGCTGCTGTTACGGGGGTGTTCCTGTCAAGGCAGGTTTGATTGCTGCAGGAGGGCATTCTCACTTCCATGTGTTGCAGCAGTGACACGACGTGTGCCATGGTGAACTGGCACTCTGACAGTCTGGTGTGTGAAGTGTGGTGGGGTGCAGATCCCTCACCTTCTCGGACCATTAACTGTCAGAATTCTCTCAGCAGACCCTGCAGGTGCTGTTGTCCCTTGCATTTTCAGATCTGGAACACAAATACTGGAGATTCCCAAGTCAGAAAAAGTCATTTATTACACAAATGCTCGTAGATTTGTACAAGACTCAAAGTAAAATATCTTTTCTTTTTTTTTTCTTGGGCAAATATGTCATCGTGCCACTACTTATTCAGCTATTTAAAATCTAATAAAGTAAGCAATAATAGGAACTATGTTACAAGAAAAACATCAACAAAGCACTGGCAACAGTTGGCAACAGAGAAAGAAGACATAATTGTGTGGCAGATTCTCAATGGGTTTCTGCACGGAGCTTGAATAGCCATACTGCTTTTGACACATTTGACATGGCATGAAGAATCAGGCTGTCAACGTACTATATTGCAACAGCTCATTAAATTCAATGGTCCCAGTTAGAATGGGGAAATTTGGGTGACTCACTGCAGTTCCTATACAGCTTGTTTGGATAGGAACGCAAGCAGCTACCAAGAGAGGAGCAGGGTGAGCAAAGGAGCTGGGCGGGATGGAGCAGCGGGTGGCAGGAGCCTGAGCAGCTCCGCACAGAGAGGTGCTGCCCTGGGGGAGCAGCCCCAGCCCCCGAACACGCTGGGAGCTGTGGTGCTGTGCTTCCCGCACACACCCAGCATCCTCCTTCAGCGCGGGCATTGTGCCCACGGCCTTGCTGAGGCAATGAGCACAGCACTGGTACCAGCTGAGGCTGTTACACAGGCAATGGCCATGAATGTGCCTCAGACTGGGTGCTCCAGGAACAGGTGGACACCTGGTCCAAGGGCTGAGGTCACCCGAGCACGCACCTACACTGTGACTGAGCCAACCGTGTTACCCATGAACAGTGACTGTTAATAGTGACTTAGTAACGTTATTAATAGTGGCTTAGTAAGTAATGGTGATTATCATTAATTAATAGTAGTCATTAATAGTAATTAATGGAATACTATTAAGTCATTATTAATAGTGACGTAATAGCACCCCATAAATAATCAAGGGACTCCTTGTCCATACAGATCCTCAGTAAGCAACTCACAGTTTGTTAGGCTTTGTTATCTTCGCTAAGATTATATCACAGATGGACTGTGTGTATGTAATCCCTCAGACAGAACCCACTGACCAAGTCTGGGACCAGGAGTGGGTGCAGCCACACCTGGGCTCCTCACCTCCATGGTTCAAGGAGTTCAGAAAGAAACGAAGTTCTCTCTGAACCCTGTGACTCAGTGGAAGGGCTCCTGGATGAGCGTCTAACCCTGCCCTCTATGCAGTACGGAGTTGCAATATAGTACGTTGCAGTACAGTAACGGAGTGTATCCAGCCATCTCAAATCTTCTTAAATCACTTTCTTATTCATGATTAAGCTTTGTTAAATCATTACATTCAATCAATAAATATATTACTGCTTCTCTTTTAGGAGCAAAGGGTGGTTTTCATCTGTGACAAGTTGGCGTGGTTGGCAGGATGGCAAGAGGGGACATCGGTTGTTGGCAGAAGCAAGGAGTGAACCGAGTCCCAGTCTTTCACGTGGATGGGCTGGTCGCAGCTGTTAGATCAGAGAGCACCTTCGAAGAGCACCTAGAGGTAACAGAGCTAAGGTCATGAATAGAGAGAAAAGAGTTATCTGCAAAATGCTAAGCTTGGAAGTTGGGTATCAAGCAAGGGAGAACAGAAGTAAATGGGAACAGGGAACAGAAACTCACGCAAAGGAGAATAAATCTAAAAACCTGCAACCAAATCTCTGAAAATGGAGAAATGAATCATGGAAAAAAATCATTAGCCCTAGGCATTCCTAGAGCCAGGATTTATAGTCAGCCTACTGGCATTATCTTAATTGTAGCATTCTAGAGATGAGCTAACAGCAAAGGCAATGAGGGTATTTTGACTCCTCTGCTGTCTGGTCCAGCACAGAAAACACCCCCTGCCCCCGGGAGAAACCCCAAGGCCTGAAGTGAGAACAGAGACCAAGAAGGGCCCAGGAGGTGTTGGGCCTGCCTGCCCAAGCCAATCTTATCACTAAATGAGTAAGAATTGCCCATATATGTATTAATTCCAATTGCTCTATAAGTACAAATGGCAAAGTCTTTTAATTAAATATTGAAGCACAAATTTTGTTGTCAACCCAACTTGGTTCTGGGAAGCTGAGTGTGCAACTCAGACAGCAAAGAGTTAAGATTGCCAATGTAAAGGGAACACAGTGCTGTGTGCCAAACTGCCAAAGCCAATTGCTGGCTCCTGTGCAAGAAATTTATTTCAACCACTGGCTCTGCAATTACAAGCTGTCATGAAAAATATTTTGGTTTTCAATGTTTTAAAGGGACAATGACCTCGGAGCTCAGCCCTGCGGTTCAGACATTGATCCCACCCCCTGCAGGAATGGGGAGGCACTAATGCAGATATTTCACACAGCCCTTACACTCTTTTAATGCAAAAAAATTATTAATGTGCCACAATGCCCAATTTCTGCTGCAGGTTGGGGTGGAATTTCTGAAGTTATAGCAGATTTAGAAAAACAACAAAGTATCTCTCTCACCCACAACTGCTTATGCTGCACATGCTAAACTTCTACAAACAGTTTCACTCCCAAAAGACCAGAAACTGCCCCAACACAAAAATAGCACTGATTCAAGGAACTCCCCCTAGAATGGTGGGGGAAGCAGCGGCAGCAGTGTGACTACTTGTTTTCTAATTTAGCCACATTTAAAGAAACAAAATATATTCTGAATGGGAAAAGGGATTTGTCTTTAGTCCGACCAGTTAAACAACATGAGAAAAATATATCAGGGCCAACCTGCGCAAATGAGAGGATCATTAAATTTACTAGAAGCAATCTTAAAGGGAGCGCTCCCTCAGAATTTGTTGCATAAAAACACACTGTTAGAAAATGGTAAGCCTTCCTAACAGGAATTGCAGAGAATATTTAACTGAAGGACAATCTGAATGCACCCCTCATCCTGCTAAAGCACCACCTCCATGTATCAATGAAGAGAGAACCCTATGGTCTCCATGGGACATTGATTATATTGGAACATTTAAATCCTCTGTGGGATATCGGCATGGGATATTGACACATCCTCACAGGGGTGGAAGCAGTCTCGGGTTTCCTTACAGCAACTCAGTGTGCGAAAGCTGATGGGTGGAATACTGTGCCAGGGCCATTGCTTTGGTTCTCAAACGCACCCACTCCTGATGCTGCCTGAAGTGGTAACAGCTGGCATTCTTGGTGTATTGAAGTGCAAGTCTGAGTAAGACAAGGAGTACCATGGGTATTTCACACCATCAAATGGGACAATAGAAAGACCTAATGTTAATTAGTTAATTCTAATTAAAAGATAATTCTTCACCTACTGAGGAGAGAGAATAGGTCCAATCACCATCTGTACAGAAAAATTTCGATGCCAGAATTTAATGTTCAAAGAGGAGACAGAGGAGTCCTAAGAAGTAACTTTATTCAAATAGAGGGAGAGGCACTTCCTGGGCGTTTCTCTGTAGGGTCTCTCGAATAGTTGGGGTACACAGACCCCTTCTGATCCCTGAACCCTGATGCTGTAGTGACCTCCCCCTTTCCCCATTGGCTGAGGTATTGGGGTGACAGTTCCTCTCAGTCCGCCTGCCACGTGCTTATCCCCAGCAGTAGGTACCCCCCTCGTTTTCTTTACTTTGTAATCTGGATTCAGAGTCTGTTGTTTTGCCCAATTTATATCTTGTTTGTGAGAATCCCTCTCCTCTTTATCTTGTCAAGCAAGCAGGACTGACAGGCAGGTGCTATGCTGGCCTCTCCTGCCACGTGTCTCAAGGTAAGTTTGTTTAACCAGATCCTTGTGACCAAAACTCCTTCTCAGCTTTTCTTTATGAGCTTTATCCTGTTTTGCAGGGACCCCCTATTCTTCTAAATTTCAGTTTATTTTATTTTGCAAGGACACCTAATTCTGCTTTTCCTTTCACCATCTATTGATGCTGTGCTTATGATTTTTAACTAAACCTTGTAGCTCACTTATCTGAAAAGTATTGGTACAATGGTGCAGCTGATCTAAGGATTAATTTGCAAAAAAAAAAAATAATGTTTGCAGCTCACTGCACTGTTTCATACCCAGGCCCAGGCCTGCTTATCCTGCTTATGAGAGGTATGTGACGTAGTGCTGGTGTGCTGGGGACAGAACTACCTCTGTTGGCAGAAAGCTGCATTTAAAATGGCTTAATGTGACAACAAAACCACAGCCCCATTTCTGGCTGAAGTGAAGACAGTCATCACCGCCCTGAAAAGCAAAGCCAGCTGTGGCTGTAGGCATTCGTACCTGCAGCAGCAGGGATGCAAACCAGCATGGCCCTGATGCATTCCCAGGCAGTGTTTCCACTCTGTGCTGAAACAAGACAGAATATGCAATCAGATAAAGAGCAGAGGAATTTAAAGACTAAGTCTCCTAACTCTTCTATGATTTATCCAAGAAGGAGCCTTTCCTTCCTTCCCGCTGCAGCTTTTCTGCTAACAGCTTTTCTGTTCCTGTAAGCAAGCCAGAGACTGCTTCTGCTCCTGTGAGGAGGTGTCAATATCCCACAGAGGATTTAGATGTTCCCATATAATCGATTTGCCATGTAGTCTGCAATCAAAGTCTCTCTGGCTGCAGACGTCCGTTAATTAAATTCAATTTTGTGAAATCCTACAGGCCTGCAAACGATATATGTGAAACTACATAATTTTTTGCATATATTACAGAATCAGAAAAATCTTAAGGCTGCCCTAGAATATCACTGAGCAAAAAATGAGGGAAGCATGCTGGTGTCTATAGTCATAGGAAAAAGTTAATTATCTAAAGAAATGTCTCTTAAGAATGTTCTTGCAAATGTGGTGTTGGCTCTGGATTCTGCACAGAGCAAAAGACGGAGCTGTCTCCTCTTGTGCAGGGGTAGGGTGGATGCCGAGCACAGCCCTCCATCCTAGGGCTGAGAAGTGCTGGATGCTGCCAAGAGCAACAATGTTTTCTAAAACATACTTGGCTGGCCCAAGGAATAACCTCACCCTGCATTTCCTTATTTGTCTTTTTAGCTCAGGTTCTAATACCTATCTGAACTCCAGGGCTGCACACTGTGTACTGTACAGGATTGCAATAGCTTTGGGGTAGCATTGCTGGATGTAGTTCATGCACTGCTTAGTCACATAATCATTTATTTCAGATGTTCCATATATTATTTTTAATTATGTAGTCACCTGGCAAAGATTGGGCACATCTCACCTCTTTAAACAACTCTTCCAGCACTTCACAGGGCATATCTGCTTTGAGTTTTTGGAGAATTTTCTCCATTAGAGTAAATGTGGCATTGAACATTTGTTCGGCAGTATGGGCCGCTTTGGTCAACCATGCCTGAGGTCTGAAAATGCAGGACCACAGCCACATGGCTGAGTGGACTGGAAGAAATCCAGGAAGATACAGAAAATGCCACTGCTTTTTCCAGTTACCTCCCGGGTATGTTGGTGGCAGTTTTCTTCAGGACAAAAAAAGTTTTCTTCAGGACAAAAAAAAAATCCATCAACCACAATATGTTTAATTTCTGGGGAACACGTCACAAGGACTGGCAGATCTCATTTCTTAAACAAGCAAAAATCCCATAGGGATAAATATAAGAAGTGGTGACCAGACAAATCCATATGTACTTTCTCCATTTGTTAGTGTTCTTGCTTGGGAAGCTATTGCTATTTACTGTCTAGAATTGTCTAAAAATGCAAAAATTCCCTCTGCCTTGCTCTCCCTGGCCCATGAACGCATGGCCCAGACTCCAGCAGAACTGGAGAGAATCCTCTATTCTCCAGAGTGAGCAGGGACCAACCAACTTTCACCTGTGACTTCCTGACAATTTTACCTATGCGAATCAGGCTGTGATTTCCTGACGAAAAGCTCCTTGTGCTCTGTGGCAGCTTGCTGACCTCTCTGCCAACACTGGTGGAAATGTGGTGAGAACAGGACTGGGGAACTGCTCTGCCTGAAATCCTTGAACAAAATGGCATTCATTTCTTCTCTGCTTATCCAGGTGGCACCGGTCCAAGATCCAGTCTGTAGCACAGCTGCACAAGAGCTGGCATCAGCCCTGGCACGGGCAGCGTTGATGCAGCAAGAGAGAAAGGCAGATGGATACTGGTGGTGTCAGCATCAGCCTTACAGAGCATTTTAACGCAGTGAGTGACTGAGCATGGCATGCACACTGTGCTCAGTGAATGCTGTATCTGCAACAGAGCGCGGCTCATTCAGATTTTCATTCCAGTCCTTTCTATTTTCAACATTCACACCTTTCTTGTGATGATTATTTCATGTTTGTGACAGCCCAAGTTATATATTTGGCAAACAGCTGTAAAATCAGCAGAGCTTATGCTGTATATACAGAGGATGGAATCAAAAAAGAAAGGGGAAATACACGTTTCACATGCTTCCTTAAGCTCAGTGCTTAGTTTAAAATTAGCTGAATCTAGCAATTTCAAAATTGAACTGACCTTTAAACAACAAGCCAAGATAAAAATAATTGAACCAAATTTTCGTCCAGGTCTATGAATGCTTAGAATCAATGATTGGTGGTTATGTATATACCTCCTCTTCACGGGCCTTGCATGTGCCAGACAGGACATGGTGCAGACAGCTGCCTCCTCTGCCAGCACCCACCTCTGCCTGGGTTGGGCAAGGCTCCCGGGCTGCGTCCAGCTGCCCCAGCCCCACGTGGCCATTTCAGCCCATCCATGACCCGTTTCTAACCTCCATCTTAAAGCTCTGTGCAGAACACAACCCAGAGTCTTGGCTGCACGTGAGGCTGTTGTAGGTGAACAGATACAGGAGCAGCTTCTTCTGGCTTTTCAAAATTATCAAGCATAGCTAGAACTATAGTGCAACCTTGAACTTCCTTCTCACCACCATTAAACGTAAACGCTGCATTTTGCCACAGGACTGCAGCAGTGTTGTGGGGTTGTGCAGCACACCGCTGCAACGAGGCGCAGCTTGCAGAAGCACAGCCTGGAGAGCTCGGTGGTGGGGCAGGAGCAACGTGAGCTGAGCCGCTATGGTGAAGGCAAGCAGCCTCCATGCTGAGCCCCTTGACTTAGCCATTGTGGGCAGCATCACTGCACCTGGCAAGGGCAAGGTCTGCACCCTGCTGGGGAACACCAGGCCCAGTGGGGACAGGTGGCAGGAACACCACAGTATGGGACATGGATCAGAGTGGTGGAGTGAGGGACACCTGGCCCACTCTGGGCAGTCGGGAGCTCCACACCAGCTCAGCCCATGGGGCCGTGGGAGACGTGCGCCCCAGCACTGCCCACCACCTGTTCTCAAGTTCCTACACCCGTGTGTCTCCCACCCACTCCCACAGTCAACAAGTGCTGTATTTCAAATAGTTTAATTTTAAAAATATTCTATTCAGTGCTAAAATATCTTTCCACTTCCACGTGCGGCCACGCCTTCAGCTTCGCCAGGCTCGATCACAGACTCGGCGGGACATGCAGTGGCGGCGGGGGAGCCCAGCACAGTGCCGGGATAGGGAGCGTGGGGACAGGGGCATGAGAGGGCTCCCTGGGGGTTTCTGCACCCTCCTCTGTCCTGCTCAGCTAGGGATGGGGCGTACCTGGGGTGTGAGGCAGGTGCAAGGGGAGCAGGGCACAGGCCCACCCAGGACATGGCCACACCAGCAGCCCTGCTCCCCTGCCAGCTCCACCACGTGCCAGCCCCTGACCTCCATCTTGAGAGGGCAGTGGGGGCTCCATGAGGGTCTGGCAGTGGAGAAGAGGCTTCAGTACCTGCCCTCCACAGTGGTAGTGCTCCTCTCTCTTCCTATACTAATGGCTTAGACTAGCAGCTTATTGCACAGTGTCCCAGCGGCATGGAGGGCCATTGTCTCCATTCCCAGGGTGCTTTCCCCCTCCCCGCTCTGCACTTTGCACCTATAGAAGGAACATCCCAGCCTATGGTCACAAGGGAGCACACAAATCTCTTTGTGCTGGTGGAACACAACTTTTCTGTTCCCAGCACGCAGGGCAGGGTGGACAGTGGATCTAAAAGCAGGCAAACAGCATCTGCCAGTGCCTGAGGGGTGATGGACAGCAAGGAGCCCGAAAGATCCCTCCCCCTGCACATGCAGACCACACACCAGAGACCCCACACCACTACAGTACAGGTCAGCAGGGAGAGTGGGAGCCAATAAATAGAGGCAAATTTGCAGGTACTGGTGGCAGCCCCATCCAGCTAGGGGAATCGCTTGCAGGCTGCCTCTGCAGGGGCTGGCAAGAGGCTCCTGCCCCTGAGGGCAGAGGAGGCTGGATCATGAGGCAGCAGGAGCGCCCTGTCCCTCAGGAGGGGCAGGCTGGGGGGAAGCATCCCACTCCCTAGGGAAGGGCAGGCAGCTCTGCAAGGGTCTGGCGAAGGCTCTCCCCGAGGACGGGCAGGCTAGCTCTCCGAGGCTGTGTGGCACACAGAGTTCTGATCGGCACAAAATCTCTTCAGAGGTGGCGCGCCAGAGTCCTCCTCCTCTTCAGTTACCTGCAAAAGCCAGAGGTCACCAACAGCGACAAGAGTTCAGTGCACCCACGAGGCCATGCTGAGCTGCTGGATGAGGCTGCGTCTCACCCTGTGGGGACAGCTCTGTGAGTCAGAGCCCTTGGGCATCAGGAGTGAGAATTCACTCCAGCCCTGGAGTCAGCTATAACTGTTTTTTGACTCCATCTCCACATATTTTCTGCACACATTTAATGCCCTCAAACCTGAGCTGAACCATAGTACTCCTCAGGAAGCCAGGAGGTTTAGGGAGCTTATGGGGGCAGTCTGAGACTTTTTGATGTTTTGATGTTTCTGCTATGATAGCAAGCCAATGGAAGAGTAAAGGTGTCCTGGGGAGAGGGCCAAGACAGGTGAATATGCAGTTAGACACGGTTTCGATCCTCCTTCCCCTACCTGAGTCTCAAGGGGGACCGGCTCTTCTTTTGTGAGAGTGGGAGGCTCATCTGCAACTTCCGAGGAAGGCAGGGAGGGCTCTGGACAGAAAAGAGGATTAAGAGCATGGCAGACCCAAGCACACAGCACCACCCAGCCCACTGAGCTGGGAAAGGAGCCCTCTAGCAGAGCTTCCCCAGCCACCCACCCCACAGGCAGCACACACAAGGCAGCTATGCCCCAGCTCCAGCAGCACTTTCCCTGGGCTCCCTGGCCCAGCTGGCTGCTTCCTCTCTTCCCAGCCCAGCAGCTGTGTGTAGGCGCCCCAGAGCCCACCTTCCAGAGTCTCCTGCCCCAGTGTGGGTGGCTGCGAGTCGTCCGTGCGGAAGTCAGATGTGTGGGCAGGACTCATGGACTCACTCTGCTGGGGGCTGGGGCTGGAGTTGGGGCTGCTGTCCACCTTGAGCTGGTAGACATCTGACAGGGAGCTCTGGTTGCTGTTCTCATCTGCAGAAACAGCACCTAGTGAAGAAGAGGACCTTGACCCAACGGCACAAGCAGCCAAGGGCAGCATTGAGAGCCAGGATCTCATGGAGAAGGAAAAGCGCAGTCAGTGGCATCTAGGGTACAAAGGACTCACAAAGTCACCAGTCAACAGTAGGAGCTTCCTAATGTAGCCCTCCCCATCAGGATACAGCCGGCCCACATGGGACAAAGGGTGATTCTGCCCAGGACTCCGGAAAGCCTGAGCAGAGAAGCGACCCTGAGCTATTCACAAAAACAAGCACAAGGTGCAGGGGCAACACAGAGCTCTGCACTACCAAATCTCATGTCTGCAGCTCGTGTAGGGCCCCTGCAACCTCTCAGTAGTGACTGGACATTCAAGGGTATGAGGCCTCTTGCTTCTGCACCAGTTTTGTGCTTCTGTTTGCAAGACAGCAATCCAATACCAGAGCAGCACTCGACTCCCAGCCCAGAAGGGAAAGTAACCCTGGTTTTCTTGGTAAAGCAGGGGCCAAACTACAGACCTGCAATGCTGGCCTGCTCACTGCATCTACTGGAAGCGCCAACACAAAGCCCGATGTTCCTCAGCCACACTGAGGGCTGAGTGGGGAGGCTGAGAACAGGCGTTCCTGTGTACGCACGCCGCTCTGTGCAGGGCACACAGGGAGCTGGGAATGAGCCCACGCTGCCACTGCAGCGCATGAGGCAGCAAGGCAGCGCGGTGCTGCGCTCCCAGCAAACCTCCATCATCCTGCCCTGCCCATCCTCAGTGCAGCAGCAGCACAAGGGCCCCCCGCAGCCTGGGCTCTGGGCCAGCTGTGCTCAGAAGCCAACGGGAAGCTCCCAGCCCCAGTTCCCGCTGGGCTTCCTCAGTGCAGATCCTGCACCCCGTGCTGCCCTGCCCACG
>WBMW01001912.1:172182-195393 GCA_013396635.1 Penelope pileata
GCTCCCACCAATGCAAGAACTGAGACCCTGCACTGTGGGGCGGCTGTGGGGCTGCCTCAGGGTGGCTCAGAGGCGTGGGTCGCACCGTCCCGCAGCCCTAGGGGACGGTCCCGCCAGGGTCAGGGCCATTGTTTGTCTCCCTGCCCCGGCACTGCCATGCGTGCAGCCTGCGGCTAACCACATCCCATGGCCTTCCCGAAGCCGA
The DNA here is from genome assembly GCA_013396635.1 of Penelope pileata. NCBI lineage: Eukaryota > Metazoa > Chordata > Aves > Galliformes > Cracidae > Penelope > Penelope pileata. Next base: position 172,388 of record WBMW01001912.1, read on the forward strand.
GCCCCGTGACCCTGCCGCGACTCCCGCTCCCTTCCTGTCTCCTTCCCACAGCCCCGATGCTTCCGCAGGCCCAGACACAGCGGCATGGAGCGCTGCCCTGGGCAGCCGCCTCTGCCCCGACACAAACCCCGCGGGCGCATTGCCCCTGCACAACCATTGCCATTGCCTGTGCCAGTGCTGCTCCATCACCACCAGGAGGGTTTCCCCGTTGAGGATGACAGTGTGGTGTGGATAGGGCTGCTGGATGGACATTTCCCTCTGAGATAGAGCGCTGGATGGGTTTGCAGGCAGCTGCCCAACAGCCTCTGGCACGGGTTCTGCATCCAAGCAGCTGCTCCAGGACATGAGCACCCACATCACCCACATCTCCACAGCTCCAGGCCCGAGCCCTCAGCTGATGTGAGCATCTCAGCCCCTGGCTGCTGCCGGCAGAGCTGGCCTTAGGCACTGGGCTGTCCCTGCCCATGCACTGCACGCCAGGCACTGGCAGGGTTGCAGGGGCTCCCCTGGGCTCCGGTGCAGGGCCCAGGGTGCCCTGGCTGGGACAGGCAGAGTCCTTGGGCCTGAGACCCTTTCAAATCTACAGCCAAAGAGCAAAGAGCACCCACAGAGAGAGATGCCACGATGATCCCAGCAGTGCCACACAGCACAGCGTGCTGCTGGCCAAGGCGGCACCACTGTGACATGGCCCTGACACTGCCCCTTCCCCGTAGGCCCTGCTGGCATGGGCCTGCCACCCGTGTGCCCCTGTCTGGGGATGGCATTCAGCTGCATGCCCCTTGCAGGGATGGGCAGCAGTGCTGCCACCCTGCTTCTCCCAGCCCACGGCTGCAGGCAGTCGGCTGCAGTCTGTGCCAGCGCTCCCGTGCTCAAAATGGCCTCTGAGGTGCTCAGAGCCTCGTGGTTCTACCGTCCTCTGAGGCTGCAGCCCCTCCTGCTCCTCAGCACTGAACTCTGCTTGCTCCCAGTTTCACCTGGACCAGGGCTGGGGACACGGGGAGTTCCTGGGAACCCAGCAGAGCCACCCACACTTCTCTGTGTGGGCTGCAGCACAGCCGGGCAGGGTCACAGGCCCCGCCGGGAGCAGCACACAGTCCCACGCTGCCTGTTGTCCTCCTGCCACTGGCACCAAAGCCATGCGTGTATTTATATTTATAGGCGTTTCTGGTGCCCAGCTCTGCAGATTCAATTCCTCTTGTGCCGCTCGTTGTGCTGCCAGGATGGATGGTGGATGCTGCGCAGCGGCTGGCAGCTCTGGGTGCCCTGTCCTCACATCTCCCAGTCCTTCCTCACCCTGCAGCTGCCACCCACGCTGCTCTCTGCCATCACATTGCCCCAGTCTGCTCCCAGGCTGCGCGGTGTGCCCAGGGCATGCTGCTGCTGGCGGATGAGAGCACTGCGCCCTGGGCACCCTGCTCAAACAGCACTGCTCTCCAAAGAGACCCAGGTCACAGAGCCTGTTCCCAAGCCCGGCACCCTCCCTGGGCCCATCGCCCTGCAGTGCTGTGGGGTGGTGCCACCCCATGAGCTGTCCCCCAGGACCCCAGTGCCCAGTGCGGGTCCTACCTGGAGCGCAGTGCCAGCAGTGCTCAGGCACCAGGCCAGGCTGCTCCCTCGCCTCTGCCATCTGGACTTCTCCATCCGCCCCACACCGTGCTCGGGCGCCCGCCGGGGACACGAGGTGGTTCCTCATCTGAGGATTGGCCTGTGCTCGCTGACTGACAGGCACCGAGTGGTGACAGTGCCTGAGCACAGTGGCAGCCCTGTGGCCCCAGTGAGTCCTGAGCCCTGGCTCTGCCCTGCTCGCTGTGTTCTCGAGGCACTCACACCCAGTGTGCAGCCCTGACTGCTGCCAGGGATCCAAATCCTTATGCATGCTGCGAGCAAAAGTGGCCTTGGGGACATAGGTCAGGGCTGGCTGGCACCCAGCACTCGGCACCCTGTATTGGGCAACCTTCTCCCCTTCCTGTGGAGGGACCCCCACGGCCTCTCCCTGCTCACCCCATGGTCACAGCCGCAGCCCCGCACAGCCTGGCATGTGGTGCACACACCCCTCTGCTCCCGCACCTCCACCCCACATGCACACCCCGAGGCTGAGGCTCTCCTGCCATGTAACAGCCTGTGGTGAGGACCAGCCTGCTCCAAGGCAGCACCCTGGAGAAAATGCAGGCCTCTTCCCCGGGAAAAGAAAGACAGCGCAGCTGCTGACAGAAGTGTATTGCTGCAGGTGGACACTGCAGTGCCACCTGACATCTGCTGAGCTTGAGGCCCTGCCGCACCGTGCCCACGCCGGCAGCACCAGTGGCAGCACGGCCCCTGCAGAGAGGTGCAGGGCTGCCATTGTGACACTGCGGCACTGAGGTGCTTCTTCAGAGGGGTCAGCGCAGCCTTCCGGTGCTATGCAGGGCCTCTCTGGGAAGGGACACTCCTCAAGTGTCATTGTGACTGCGTTGGCACCGTCCCACCTCCTAGCGGTTGGTGCCCACCAGGGCACCTGGGGACAGGAGGACGAGGGCAGGCTCCCCTGAGCAGCGCTGCCTACCCCACCAGGATGCGCGTCATGGAGGGAATGCACTGAGAGGGCTGGCAGGAGCCCTCCCACCCCCTGGCCCCGGGCATCCCACCTCGGCACTGCCCCGCTGCTGCCCTTGCTCCCCACCAGCATCTGGTCTTGCATCAGCCAGTGGCCATATGGTGCAAGCTGCTCCGCTTCCTCCAGCAGAGGGAAGTGGGAAGTGGAGGCAGCCATGGAGCTCTGGGAGCCCTGGGCAGGCTCCACTCATGGGGCGCTCACAGATGCACTGAGGGGTACCAAGATCTGGTGCTGCCCAAGGCTGCTTGTGTGGTCCCACCTCACAGGTCCCAGGGCATGGCTCCAGCATGTCCAAGGGCAGAGCCAGTCCCTGGTGCAGAGTGCACCACAGCTCCTGGTCTTGGTGCAGCCCATGGGTACGCTGCACAGTGCAGAAGGGACAGGGATGCATTCCAACGAATGCTACAGCACTCATGGACACCGCGCTGCTTCAGCAGAGTGCCCTGTGCTGCAGGCAGGCCCTGGTGGCAGCTCAATGGAAGAGGCTGCATTGCCTGCTCATCCCCTTGGCAGCCCTTCTGCCTGTCCAGGTCACCAGCAGCACTTGTTTTTTGAGGCCAACCTGACAGGAACAGGGTCTGTCCTGCAGGGACATGGCACAGCTCATCACAGGGTCCTGGCTCTGATCAGCTGCTCTGCATGGGGCAGCAGGGAGAGGGACGCAACACAGAACCTGCAACACAGAATCTGCTCTCCAGAGGTTTCCTCTTTCCTGTGGGGACAATTGTCCTCCTCTGCTTGCAGCCAAACCCAGCTGGTTTCACACAGCTCCTGGCCAGGCCCTTCCCATCCAGCTGCAGCCCTCACGTGCTGCTTTTCCCATGACAGCAGCTGTGCTTTCTGGCTGCCCCTGGCACCCCTGCTGCTGCCAGGCCTCCACTTTGGGCTGCTGTGGAGTGCGGAGCTGAGCTGCACAGCTGTGGTGCTGCACCTGGGCCGGCTCTTACCTGAGATCTCCATGGTGTCATCCAAGCTGGGCTGCAGGGGTGCCAAGTCTGGATGGATCATATCAGCATTCCCGGTATATGCTGGAAGAAGGCAGAGCTGCAACATTAGGGCACTGCACTCCCAGTTCCCCACCTCAGGGCTGGCCCACCACTGCCCCCACAGCTGCTCAGTGGCCCCCAGCACCCCAGCCTCACCCTGCATTGCTGCGTCCTGCCCCATGGCACAGCGCGGCCACGCGATGGGCGCCCTCCCTGCAGGGACCCATCCTCCAGGGCTGTCCCGTTCCCACCATCCTGCCCAGCAGCTCCTCTGGGGCCTCATCCAGGGCCCAAAAACCTCTGGGCGAGGCAGCAGCTCTCGATGCGAAGCTAAGAGGCAGCCATGTGCTGTGGGCGAGCTGTCTGCCTGCACCTCCTCTTCCACCTGCAGCGAGAGCGTGGCCTCGTAGGGGCACCTACCATCCTCAGGATGCTCCTGGGGAGCGCTGGGCATCTGTGTCATGGTGAAGAGGGTATCAGAGATGTCAGAGAGGAAAGTGTCCAAGTCGAAGTGCTGCCTACCCCCCGGCTCCTCCTCCTCGTCCCCCAGCAGCATGGGCACCACGTTGCAGAAGAGTTGGTTGCACCATTTCTCCGTTGGTTTCCAGGCATCCTCGTCCTGTGCAAGACGGTGCAGAAATGGGCACCCCTCACAGGCAGTGCCTGCGTGCCTGCAGCCTCTCCCAGCCCGAGGCCTTCAGCCCAAGCACCAGCATCCCAGTCAGCATCTCAAGGGCCTCCCATGAGCAGCCGCCACAGCCGTTGGGGCCATCACTGACTTCCACCTGCACTTCTCCTGAGCTGCCAGGTACAGGGATCTGCAGTGTGTCCCTCTGAGCCCTTCCCCAGCACACTCACCTGCTTCGGGCTGGAGAGCTCTCCCTCCCGGCTGGACTTCCGGAGCTGAAAGAAGTAAGCCTGTGTCAGCCCCCAGCAAGGGCGGTCGGCTGGGGCACAGGGCAGAGCCGGGGCAGGGCGAGGGGACAGCGGGCCGTGCCCTGCTTCCCCCCGGTCGCCTCCTGCGAGCCAGCAGGACCGCGCACTGCCTGCTCGGACTCTGGCCCAGGCCACCACCACTTCACATCTGCCTGCAGTGCGCAGGGCGGAGTGGTGCGTGGTGGTGCAGGGCTGCCTGCAGCACCCCGGGCTTTTCAGGCTGAGCAAAGGAGGAGGCTGGCACCGTGCTCCACCCCACATGGCAGGAGGCCAAGGATGGTGCCACCTAAACCACCGCTAGATATCACGGCCGGGAGTGACGCCAGGGGTGACTCCAGGGCACCAGGCCTGGCTACACGTGCAACCTGGCTGAGCGGCGGCTGCCAGCGAATCCCGGCCCGGCCTGGGCGGCACAGCGAGCCCTGCTCATCCCACTGCAGCACGTGTGCTGCAGGTGCGCTGCCAAGCCTAGCCTTGGCCATGCAGCACGCAAGGCAGAGCCGGGGTGGGGAGCGTGGTGCAGCACTGCAGGTGGCCAGGGGACCAAGTCCTCTCCCATGTCGCTGCGGGGACAGTCGTCAGCTCCTGTGTGGCCACGGCCCTGCAGTAGGAGCAGAGCCACTTACCCGCTTCTTGTAGTAGGTCCTCCACTTGTGGTACTCCCTCATCACCACCTCAATGCGCCGCTTCCAGTAGTTGCCCTCCAGCACCACAGCCTGGAGGGGGAATGCTGGGGGTCACGGCCAGGAGCACCCTGGGGCTGACCGCCCTAACCCCACACCACAGCCAGGACTGGTTTCCTAGGGCCACATCAGAAACACCTTCTCCTGCAAATCTCACAAATGCATCGAGCTGGGATGGGGGCTTTCAGCTCCCAGCTGTGCTCCCAGACCCACACCCAGCCCTGGAAGCCAAGAGAGCCCAGACCCTACCTCTGGTTTTCGGTGCTCATCGGCCTCTGACCCCTGTAGGGGGGTGATGAAACCGCACACAGGGTTCTTCCTCTGCTCCACATCTGCTCAGGGGAAAACACAGGTGGCTTTGCCCACAGCTCTCTCCCAGTGGCATCACAGTCCCCACACCAGCCCCATCCCACATGGCACCCCCAGCAGTCAGCAGGAGTGGGCTCTGGCCCCATACTCACATTGTATATACCACGCTCTCCAGATGGCATTGTTGAGACGGATTTTATCCCGGCAAAGCAGCCGCAGCCCCTTGAAATTCTTCCATTTTGGTGACACCAGCTTCCCACTGAAACACCACGTGAAGGAGAGGCTGAAGGGGACAGTCCTGGCACCCCCGGGAGCACCCCAAACTCCGAGCACAGCACAGTCCCAAACCTGGAGCTTCGCAGACCTGTGCGAGGCGTCCAGAGTCCCTGGGGTTAAAGCACAGCAGATGGAGGAACTGATTGCCCGAGGCTCCAGAGGTGGGACCCCAAATCCCTGAGTTGTGTCCCGGCCTCATAGTGGCATTGAGACACTTGTTTCCGAGCCTCCAGTAACACGGAGCGAGGCTGCGGGAGCTCTGCTTTCAGCAGGGGGCGAGCACGGGCAGGGGCAGAGTCTGGGTGAGTCTGGGGACAGCGGGACAGCCCGAGGGCATCCAGGGGTGTGCCCCTGGGCATTCCTTGCCCTAGGAAATGCAGAGAGCAGGACCAGCCCTGCCCTGTGCTCCTCTCCCCCCTCTCCTGGCACCCAGGGCCACCCTGTGCCCTGATCCCAGCTTCCAGCCCGGGCTGGGCTCCTTCCTTCCCTGTTTCCAGGCTCCAGGAGGCTGCGGTGTTTGTTTTGCAGCGGCATTGATGTCTCTTGTGCAGCCGCAGTGCCGGCAGCCTCCCTGCACGATGGATGGCTTCCTGCCAGCCAAAGAACCCCTCACCCTCCCGGGCACCCAGAGGCTGCATGGACAGTCCCAGAGGTTGTGCTCCCCGCTGGGGCAGCTGGGCTTCCTCTGTCTTGCTGCCCTGCTCTCCTCGCTGCAGCCTGCAACAGACTGGGAGTCCTGAATGGTTTCTTTTCACCTCTCCCCATTCTCCACACTCCCCTGGCTGATGCTGGCTTCACCCAAGGCTGGGCACCATCTGCACACAGAGCACAGCGCATGGGAAATGCCACAGCTGTGATTCCTCCTGTTCCTCCCTAGCCAAAAGTTTGTGCCTTAATGATCTCGGTGCTGCTTTGGGTCCCACCAATCCTCTGTGTGTGCAGAGAGGAGGAAGGTAGGTGCTGGGCTTGGTGGGTGTGCCACACTCCTGTGCAGCATCTCCCCTGCTGCACCCTGCAGCTATGGGCAGCACGTTCTCAGGGAGGTGCTGGGGGAGGAGAGTTCAGCTGTGTCCCTGTGCTGCTTCCCTCAGGAGCCACCCACAGCTGTGGCAGAGCCCCTGGGGTGCTTCTGTCCCTCAGCCCTGTGGAGCAAGGTGGCATTTTGGGTGACAGGGTGCTACAGGCAGACACTGCTGGGCCAGGAGGAGCAGGGCCCCTGCAGTGCCTCCCAGCTGCAGATCCAGGGACACAGCTAGGGGCAGAGCTCCCACCCACACAGTGCACAGGGAGGGATGCTCTCCCCAGGCTGCTGCCCAGCCCTGACCCCACAGGCCAGGGGCCAGGAAGGACGCATGCCCCACAGCTCTGGTCCGCAGAGGGTTAAGGATTTGTCTCCTTGCTGGCCATTCTGCTATCAGCAGGGATTTTGAACTTTCCCCAGTGGCACAGAGCAAACAGCGCAGTGCTGCCAAGCAGAGGACCAATGGAAAGGACGGCTTTCCCGGGCACGCGGCCAGCTCCTACTGGTCAAGGCTACACAGCAACACTCCCTGTTGGCGCTGCCCACGCCACCAGGCAGCTGGAAGGAGCAGCCCAAGCCCCGGCCCCGTGGCCACAGCGGGCTGCGCTGGTCCTGCATGGCCTGGTGGGGGCTGTGGAGCACTGAGGGACTCAGGGGCAGAAGGGAGATGCCTCTGGGCCCCACCACTAACAGCCTTTTTTCCCATTAATGACCCTTTCAGATTTGGAGCTTATCAGGCTGATCTTTGCTCACTGGTTTGCCTTGAAAGAGGCCCCACCCTTTACTGAAATTATATCCAGAGGAGGAAGATGCGCTGAGCCACAAGAAAGGTCTGGGACATCCCAGCCCAATTCTGGTGTCCTGCTGCCCTGCAACACCACAAAACGGGGACACAGACCCACAGCCCGCTGAGGGACATGGGGCTCAGCCTGTGCCCAGCTGTCACGGGGCAGCTCCAAAGCCATTTCAGCCAATTGCTGGGATGCATTCAGCCTACCCAAAAGTTCAAGCTTTGCAGCTTCTGCTTTCATGGTAAAACGGGGCTGTAACAGATAGGAAAGACAAGCTGAAGCTCCTCCTGTGGGCATGAGCCCACCCGGCCTTCCCAACATGCAGGGACAGCAGCCAGGAGCCCCAGAGCCCCCTGTTCCCCGGGAGCAGGGACCACACTGGCCCTGGGCTGGCTGAAGAGTGACAGACTTCCCTGGGTCCTGAAGGGTCCCTCAATTCCTCACAAATTCTTGTGTCAAAATCATGGTTTTCTTGTTTGCTTTTTTTTCCCTCTTTTTCCTCAATATTAAAAACCCAGAATCTGGGAGATAAAATTACAGCTCTAGCCACAGCTGTTCTGAAAAATGCCCCAAAGCAAGAAGTGATGGTGCTCAGGTCAGACGGTCATGAAAACATCCTTAACATCTGAGCAAGCTTTTTCTTTACTGTATTGCCTTGGTGTACAAACAGTGCCACCAGCCCCTCTGCTGCCCTGCCTGCAGGGAGCTGTGGGGGGGCTGGCAGGGCTGTATGGGGGGCCTGGGGGCAGTGTTATGTCAGAGGTGTTAATGGTGTGGGGTGCTGTGGGGGTTAGGTACGGAGGTGAGCTGTGTTTTCTCCCTGGATCCATACAGCTCTGCCTCGTGGGCAGCCTCAGCATCCCTGATGAGCAGGGAAGTCACCTGAATCCTCTCGCCAAAAACCACCTGGGAAGCACTGCAGCCGAGCCGGTGCCCCTGCACAGCTGCGGTTCAGGCATCTCCAGAGGCGCGTCCCTGCTCTGCTCCAGCATGGGAGAGGATCTGCACTCCCGAGAGTGACACTGACCCTGGGGGAAGCAGCTCGCGCCACGGGGCAGAGGCGTGAGTGGTTCTGGAGGAGCTCAGCTCTGCGGGGGGACCTGGGGAAGATGGGAGCACTGCAGGGAGGTCTGCCTGGGACAGGCTGGAAGGGCAACAGCCAAAGGAAGGGAGCCAAGAAACACAGTGGGCTGCAGGACAGGAAGGAGTGGATGGCAATCATTAACTCTGTGGCAGGAGAGCTGCTGCAAGGAGAGCGGTGTCCTGGAGAATGATTACAGAGGGCCTGGGAACTGCTGCACACAGCCTCCAGCACCAGGAGTTGCACCTTGGTGGGGGCTGTGCTCTTTGAGGGGCTGAAGAAACAAGGAAGTGTTTCTCACCCATGGAGGAGGTGAAGAAGTCTGACCCACAGAGAGGTGATGTGAGCGATCCTCAAGGCAATGGCTCGGGCTGAGAAAGAACTGCCATGAACATAAGTGAAGCGCTACAGGGAAATGCTGGAGAGGGGAGGAGTGACAGCCACCCCAAAGAAGGGTCCATTGCAGTCATTTAAAACCACTATTTAGACAGCAGTGCTGTTTAGAGAGAGTTAGCATACTTGCCTTTGAAATACTGTGGGCCAGGCATTGGACAAACGTGTGGTAGCAGCAGGCACTGCCCCCAGGCAGGCCGAGCAGTGACAGCTCCTCCTGGCTCAGCACCGCTCAGGCTGAGCCTGAATATTGCACCCAGACCTGCCCCCCACCCCGGCCCGGATAGAGGAGGGAGGTCCGAAAACTGGAGTGGTCTTGGAGGAGGGTGTTAAGGTGGTTGGGGACTGAAGTCCATGGCTGAGAGGAGGAAGCTGACCCTGAGCTCTGAGCAGTGCTTCTTGTCACCCTCCTTGTAGGGTGCTGGAAAGCTGCAGTGTGACAGCCGTGGGATGGAGAGGGAGAGCAAGTAAGGATGGAAAGGCCTCCACAAGAGAAAAGAACCGAGAGTGAATTTGGGTACCTTCTAATGGCACAATTTCCCTGGCCAGATTCCACGACCCACAGCTACCCTGAATCCAGGGCTGATCTAAACCTGCTCCCACAGTGAGCAAGATAATCAGGAGACTCTCCTGATGTCCTGGGCTCTGGGGTGGCCATCAGTGGTGGCATCAATGCTTTGTAGCTGGTGTGGATCCTCCTCACCATTCAACTGCAGTTGTGATTTGTCATGCTGCTGGGCTTGGGGACACTGCCACGCTCAGTGCAGGGGGGAAATGCCACCCAGGAGTCCAAGGGGAGCGACATCTGGAGGGATGAAGCAGCAGAAGTTCTGGGTGGCATGCAGCACTTCTGGGCTGCTCCACCTGCCTTGCACCCTGCCCCCCTCCTTTCTGCCAGAGCTCAGGGGCACATGGAGGTGCTCCAGGAGCCTGAGCACCCTGTGGGGCAGCAGCATCTGCTCCTCCAGCCCCATACAGCAAGAAGGCCAAGTGTGTGGCTGGGAGAGCAAAGGAGGGTGAGGCTACCCACTGCCTCAGGCTCCTCCATGCAAGGCACCTAGGGAGACTTGGCTGGTGACACGTGGCTGTCGCCCTGGTGACAGGAAGCCTGTCCCTCAGCTGTGTCACCCATGCTGAAGCTCACCACGTCCCTGCAGAGCGCCAGCCTCACTAGCACCACCAAGGAGAGCTGTGCCACACCAACTATGAGGATCCAGGCAGTCTAGCACACAGACACGTGTTGATGGGCCAAACATACAAAGCTGTGAGGCAACCAGTACCCTGTGCCATCCTGTCACAGCACCCGGTGTCACCAGAACCACTCTGAGTGACCACACCAGGCCACCACACCAAGCTCCCAAGAGCTTCAGGGCACACCTAAGAGGCCAACAACTGAATGAGACTCCATGTGGGACCAGGAGATGGGCAAAGCTCCAAGGCTGTTTTGTTCAGGTTTTGCTTTTAAGAGGCACCAGTGGGTTTTCACTTGGGTGTTTCAGGAAAGCCGTGCAAATATTTTGTCCTGAGGTCAGGAGAGTAAGTTTCCCTTTGAGAAAGCTCAAAGCCTTGGGGCTGTGGTGAAAGAGTGGAGACAGCTCCAAGATCATGGACCAAGGCACTAAGAAACAAGATGCAGGCTCTCTTGTTGTCACCACGGAGCTGTGTGCGGGATGAGCAGAGGTCTCCAGCCCCCTGGCTCTGGGTGATTTGTATCGTTGGAGGAATGACACAGTCACCCATCTGATTTTGCTGGAGAAAAGGAGAGAGGCTTTCAGGAGGCCCTGGAGAAAGCCTTGTGCAGCTATCCAGCACACAGTACTCCTGGTAGGACCAGTGAGCACAACTCTGGGATGGATTGCCAAAGACTGAGTGTTGGCTGCATGCAGACAGTGCAGGGCCTGAGTGCAAGGCTGTTGCAGCCGGGTGCAGTAACTCCACAACTCCTGGTGGAGGATGGCCAAGCTACACACTAAGACAAGAAAGAATTCTCCTCTGGCTCCATGACAGCTGCCCCAGCAACCAGTTCTTTCTCTCTGAAACCTCCCAGGATGGCATTTTGCGAGCAGATATCACATCACAACCCAACAAACAAGATGAGGATTGCCATCAGCTTACAATTAGCAACTGGTTCTTGGAGATGGATGCAGGCCAGGGGAGCATGGCCTTCTAGGTGGGCCAGACTGGCACCTCCAAAGAGACGGGGGACCGGCAAGATGCATGCTGGACACCAGAGCCCTGGGACTCACCTGTACTCCAGGCTCATGCACTCAAAGAGCCGCGTCAGCGTTGGGTCAATGCTCCGGGGGTCGGCCTGGGGCTCGGCGCGGTGGTGCCGCCGGCGGGGCAGCGAGTCGCTGTGCGGGGATGACACCATGAAGTGGCCGCTGTGGATGACCTGGGAGGGGTTCTGCACCCCAGCACCAGGCCCTGCACTGCTGGCGGTTGCATCCTCAAAGTCAGAGTCGAAGTCAGAGTCAGGGCATGGCCCAACCGGGGTCTCCAGGAAGGGACCTTGGAGCCCCAGCTGAGCCTGTGCCATCGCCCCACGGCTGTCAGCTGCTGGGGCACTGTCACCAGCCCGGCCCAGTGCGGTGGTCCATGCGCTGGCAGTGCCGGGCCCTACGGGTGCTGCGCTGGCATCGAGCACGCTCCTGGCACTGTGGGGCACTGCTCCTCCTCCCAGTGTGGACACCCCACCCCCGCCTGCCTGCTGACACCGTCCCAGCCACACGCAGTTCAGCTTTTTCCAGGCCAGCTCTGGGTGAGCCCTATTTATAGCGTTGGTGGTGATCCCGCCCACAGCATGCCCTGGGCCAGGCCTGGTCGCTGGCTGCCGGCTGCCATGCACGCGCTGCAGGCTCCCGTGGGCCCGCGCACCGTCCCGCTCGGCAGTGCACCCCACAGCCCGGCTTTTATCTCCGGGGAGGAGCAGCCACAGGCCCTGGCCCACCCCGCACAGCAGGGCTCACGGGCTCTGTTTACCTGGGGCTGTCACTGCTCCCGCTGTGCTGTGGGGAGAGGGACGTGCAGTATTTACCCAGTGCCTCTGCCCTAATGTGTCTCCCTGTGCTTCCAAGGGAACAAACACAGATTAAGGGACACAAACAAGTCAAATTATAGCAACGGGCGTCTGGCTCAGCGCAATGCTTGCAGAGGCACTGAGCCGTGCTGTGAAGCTGGGAAAAAACCGAGCCAGAAGCGCTCTCTGAGATGCGGCCCAGCAGAGAGCGGAGACAGCAACGGGCTGGGGTGCAGCAGGGCACACACACCCGTGGTCCTTAGAGCCCTTGGAGGCCCTGGCCTGGGGGAAGCAGCCAGGCCAGGCCCATGCCTCCTCCATGCCCAGAGCTGAGCTGCTGCAGCTGATCACTGACAAATGCCGGGAGCTTGTGCCAGGGCTTAGCGCATCCCATGCCATCCAGGCACGTGCCACGAGCACCTCCCCTCTGGCCAGAGCCGCAGGCAGACAAAGTGGGTACAATTTTAGGCTTATATCACTTATTTCCTATCTAGTTTCTGGCAACTTCCTACCCCAGCTCCATAACCTGACATAAGCACAGGCACCAGGACAGCACCCAGGCATTGCTTTTGGACATCCCTGCTGAAAACTTGGGGTAAACAGTGGCATAAAGCTAGCGTGAGGTGGCCTCCAGCGTTTGACCTGTACCCAGCGTGCTGCTGGAGCCGCGCAGCCTCTGTCCCGCGCAGGCGATGCTGCTGCTGCGGGGGTGAGCAGCCACACAGCGACCTTCCAGAGAAGGAAGGGGCATGCACACCAACGGTTGCTTTGGGCTGTTCTCACAGAGACTGGTGCAAACCTCCAGCAGAAATCATTCCCTCATTGTCCAGCCCAGTCGGCATCGCTTTGCAGCTCTCTTTTTTTCCCTTGTGACTCAGTACAGCCATGTCAGCCTGTCCCAGGATGCCTGCCAAGATGCCAAAGACAGAAATGATTTTAAAAGTACTGGGTGCAGTCATTTTGGAGCAATAATAGCATGCACATTTCCTGGGAAACCAAGAATTAGGAAAGGAAATAAGTGAAACAAAGATACTGGAGACATTCAGGCTTTCTGTGAGCCCTCTCCCTCCGTGCCAGGGCCACCCTCTTCAAAAGGCACCCTTCAGGTTTTTCCCCAGAACCATTCGCCATCTGCTCACCTGCTGCAGGCAGACTCTGGGTCTCTGGGACAATGCTACGCCTAAGGGAAGCAGAACAGTACAAGAGCGAGGGGCACCAGGCAAAAGAATGGCGAATGAGTTTTCCCTAGAATCAGAGAATCATCAAGGTTGGAGAAGCCCTCTCAGATCACCAGTCCCAACCCCAGCCCATCCCACCATGCCCACTGAGCCATGTCCGCAAGTACCACATCTCTGTGGTTCTGGAGCACCTCCAGGGATGGTGGCCCCTCCACTCCCTGGGCAGCTGTGCCAGTGCCTGACTGCTCTTTCAGACAAGAAATTTTTCTTTGACTGCAGATGCATGAAAAATCTGGGAAAAAAACAAAAACAAAAACAAAAACAAAAACAAAAACCTCTTTTTTGCTGTAGAAGATATGAAGACTGCACTCTGTCTCATCCAGTACATGAACAAGTAACGATAGGTGGAGGCTGTTGTCCTTCTGAGCTTCTCCCAGCCTTCACTGCACCAGTAAGGGCAGAAGGATATTTGGGACAAGCAGCAAAGCACTGCTGCTTTGACTGCTGTATTGCAACTCCCTGACAGCAGCTCCGACTGCAGCCAAGAAGAGATGCAAATGAAGATGTCCTGGGGTCTGTGTTCCTGAATCCATTATCCCTCCTTGTGCAATTTCAACACTTCCCAGAGGCCCACATTTCCAACAGGATGTGGATGAAATTCTTGTAGCTGGGCTCCATCCCAGACACAAAATGATGGCCAAAAGAGGAGGCACGATTAATGTTAGAGGAGTGGGCTGCGGGATGCTGGTACATGAAACAGGGATGCAGTCCATCCAGCAGTGCCTGCAGAGATTCTTGCTTTGCAGGTGTGGGTGAAGGAGATGGTGCCATGCTGGTCATCTTGCCTGTTGCTATCTGTTTCTCAGGATTTTCCATAATTAAGAAAATGTCACCAAGTATCCCAGAAGTCATTATCATCCCAGAACTCAATTAGAAGAGGATGGAGAAAGTGAAAGCAGGAGGTATTGTTGCAGTTTTGCCACCTAGACTGCAGTCTGCTGGCTCAGTGCTGTGCTATACGGGACAGATTAAGGCTTTAATCTCAGAACAAATTCCAAAGTCACTGCAGAGCCCAGGCACCAAGGCAGCCTCTCCTTTGGTGTGGCCAACTACGAGGTAAGTGAGGAGGTCACTTCAGGCGTTCTTTGCTCATCGCCAGGAGGGGCTCCACAGTCTGCTTGGGAAACGCACAGCTACAGGCTCCAGATCAAGCATAGCATTTCTGCTAGAAACAGGATTTGTAATTATGAGTAACAAAAGTCAAATATGACCTACATGAGAAATTGGAGGAAAAAGATTATGACTTTGTCAGAATCACTAGGGACTTTTGCTCTTTAAATCTAAATATGTTTGATTCATTATGGGAATCAAGCCCTGTTTCTGTCTCTAACTGCTGCAGGAAGTGCTCTGTCCTCTATAAGCAAAGCCAGCTGGGAAGGACTGCTACTTGTGACAGCTTCTGATAGTGCTGATCGTGTCAGTGCTGCTGCACATGCCTACAGTGCTTCACCTCCCTGCTTCCTGTGCCCGCAGACAGGGCCAGCCCTTGCCTACCTGTACAGTGTGGGTGCTTGTGGAGCTGAATTTATCTGTCTAGACAGGATTTCCCGGCTTCCATGCCTTCGAAGCTCTGAGCAATGGACAGACAAAGGACAGCACCTTTTGTGTTCCGAACTATTAAGGTGCTACGACAGGGAGAGGGGGACCCCATGAAACTGAAAACTGGTTGGGTTGAAAACTGGCTGGACAGCCAGGCCTAGCGGGTGGTGACCAGTGGCACAAAGCCCAGTTAAAGGCCAGTAACTGCAGGAGTGCACCAGGGGTCAACACTGGCCCCAGTCCTGCTTAGCATCCTCATTGACGACCGGGGTGATGGCACCATGTGCCCTCTGCAGCTCTGCAGATGATGCCAAACCAGGAGCAGCGGCGGTGCTCCAGGGGCCGTGCTGCCACCCAGAGCTGGGCAGGATGGAGCCGTGGGTGGCAGAAGCCTCCGCAGCTCAGCACTGAGAGGTGCAGAGCGCTGCCCTGGGGGAGCAGCCCCAGCCCCAGCCCCAGGACATGGTGGGGGCTGCCCTGGAAGCAGCCCGGGGGAGATGGTCCTGGTGGGCACCACGGTGACCGTGAGGCAGCGGTGTGCCCTGGGGCAAAGAGTGCTGATGGCATCCTGGTCTGCATTAGGGAAGGCTGAGGTCCTTCCCCTCTGCTCAGCACTGGTGAGGCTGCAGCTGGGGACCTGTGTCCAGCTCTGGGTCCCCCAGTACAAGAGAGACCTGGACATACTGGAGAGAATCCTGTGTAGGGCCACAGAGGTGCTGAAGGTACAGCATCTTCAGAGAGGAGGAGAAGGTAATCACATTGCTCTTGGAAATGAGGAAAGTAGAAATAAGGAAATGGGTCAGACTGAGAAAGCAGCGAGACCTTTTGGAGGAAGGTAGAATATCAGTTTCTTGTCCAGAAGAGATAGTGGCATCCCAGATAACTAAATCCCTTATCAATGGTCAGGAAACCCTTATTCAGAGACAGTTGATTATATTCCCCCTTCCCGGAAAAAAAATTCTGACGTCTATGCAATGGGTTTCTTGTGTTTTCTCTCTCCGCTGATGTCTGTCTCACTCTCCCACGTATCTCACCCCGCACTGATGAGCTCTCAGCACTCATTGCAGCGGTAGAACAGAGCAGGGAAAATGGAAGAGAAAATTGTAACCTGCAGCTGAACTCCTTAGGCAATATTTCTTGGCACTCTCTGCTTATCACTGCCCAACACCACTTTGATCTTTAAGGTTCCTTCCAACCTGTCTGTGATTCCTTTATGCTGGGTGGCTGCCTGGCAAAGCCTGAGACAAGGGCACCCTCTGGAGACCAGCAGAAATGTAAGCAATGATTCTCCACATCTCTCACACCACTTCTTGCCCATTGCCTTTGCATTTCAGTGCTTTGTGTGATGGTGATGGCCTGCCACACACACCTCTGCTCCTGCAGGACAAGGTGCTGGGGCCTCTCTGGAGGCAGCAGAAGAGGCTGTAGGGAACATAACAGCACTTAGAGTTGATTGAAAAAGCAGGGCATCACTTGACAGAAGTCACACTGCTTAGGAATAATAAGAGAGTGTGTCATAAAAGGAGAGAGCTTGCAAAAACCCATTTCTAAATGCAATAAGAAATTGCCATGTTTGACAGCTGAGAACACTTTAGTTCATTTATTTCCTACACTGAGTATAGCCTTCCTTCTGAGGCAACGGCTGCTCCTGACAACTGCAGAGGAGGATGGAACAGGAGGTGGTAGAAGGCGGGGAGAGAAGTAATGCTTTAAATGGCAGATTCACATGCCCTGTAAAACAGCAGTAACAAAAAATCCCCAGCGCCTTGTCCTGCAGTACTTGAGCAGTGCTAAGCCTGCAGCCTTTCGAGTGGTTCAGCTCTTGGGTGCACCAAACTGGAGGTTTCTGAGGGCAGGGGAGGCACTCTTGGCTTGGGAGTTTCCAGATCACATCCTTCTCCCAAGGGAGCACTGGGACACAATCAGACCACTCTGTCAGATCAGCATTGCAGCAGTCTTAGCCACGTGAAAGCAGTGTGTTCATTTACCACACACCTGCTCAGCCAGACTCAGAGCAGCACAGCAGCGTGTGCAGCACAGTTTCCAGCTGCGCTGAGTACCTGAAACCGCACTTCCAATGGGAATTTAGTTCCTCAAGAATACTTTTAATCCAATAAGTGGTAATTTTTTAAAGAAATAAGTTAAAAATTTATTCTTATTCTTATATATTTTATATAAATTTATAAATTTATTCTTATTTTTAAAGAAATAAGTTAAAAATGGTAGTGTGAGGACAGCAGAGCCAAGGTTCAACAATAACATGAAAGCCTGTGGCTGTTTATCCATCCATGCTGTGACTCTTAGGCATGGTTGAGACTGTTTCCATTCATGCTCAGAGCACTAACTCACTGTACCTGTGCTGTGTGACCCATCACAGCAAAGCTTGCTCCCCAGTGTATGTATCTGCAGCAGCAGCAACATTTTGCACGGCTGAGTTCCCTGACCTTACAGTGGATGCACCCAGGATTTAGGGCTATCATTCAAAGCAATTCGTAATGACACATTTACCTCTCCAAATTGCAGACAAACAGACCAGCTCGTTATAAACAGCTCAGCTTCACGTTGCTTTATCTCACTGAAGCAGACCCAAAAGCCGGGCACACTTAGCTGATGTCTGTGATGAGCTGTAACTCGTGTTCCCGAGGTCAGCTACGCCCAGGCACTGGGTCACTGGCATCTGATTGATCTGCCCCATTCAGAGGCACAAGTCCAATATCCATAACTACAGGGATATTTACCCCACTTGTGACTTTTTTCCTGCTACTGCAGCACCCTCTTGTCCTTAGAAGAGCCTGCCACTTGCTCATCTTCCAGCAAACGAAGGGGCAGCTCTGTTTCCTCCATGCTGGCTGCCTGTTCTTCTGTGCCTGCCCTTCGTAACCACAAGCAGATAACTTGCTTTATTATACTTGGAAACATTAGTTTACTTGTTTTCTTTATATTTCTTGTTTATATTTCTTTATATTCTTATTTGTATTTCTTTATATTCCTTATTTATATTTCTTTCTTATGAAGGACCTGATTTCTAAGTTATTTGATTTCTTAGTTATTTGGTTAAGATCACAATTCTTGACTATGGATTTACCAAAATACACGTAAGTATCTGATGGTAAATATTGCTTAAGCTTGGACGCAACGGGCCTGCTGGGAGCAGGACCGTTTTCCCCAGGGTGGCACAGCTCCTGGGTGGGCACCACGGCTGTGCAGGTGCAGAGCTGATGTTCCTGCCCAGCCCAGAGCACAGCCCCGTGCCCCTGCAGACCTCCTCCTGCAGCCAGGGGGACCACGGCGGGTCTCCAGCAAGGCGCTTGCCAGCCTTCAGCTCCTGGGCAGCTGTGGGAAGTGACAGACAGCATCACGGGGCAGCCAGCATCTGCCGGGTGCTGTCCTGGGCTCACTAGTTCTGTTTCTCTGTTCACGTGTGCTATTGAATTTTGCCTTATTTCACAGTTTCAGCTTTAGATAATGTCATGGTACACGTTCCTTGTTGATTTAAGGATGATGTCTCCATGTGTATGGGCAGCCCTTGCTGCAGAGGTCCTGAGGTGACAGGCCCAGATGTGCCTCTGCCCTCTGCTAATGCACCTCTAGTGATGGAAAGCAGCTGCTGGGGGCTGAGGAGATCCTCCTGACAACAGGTAACATTTACAGCAGAATTTGTCTTCGTACCTCTACTAGTGGTGCTGAGTGAACACACTGCAAAGCATTCACTGCTGCGGGGGAAAGCGGAAATGTTGACATCTCCTATGAGTACACGAGCACTATGTGCAAATGTAGAAGTCTGTGCAGTATTTCAAGTTTATTTACTTATTGCTTTTCTGCTGCAGTCGCAAATGTCAGTCCTACAAGAAAGCCGAGCTTCCATAGAGGAAACTTTTGAACACATGAAACTCTGTGAGCACATCAGAGACTTGAAATAGATGTTTGCAATTGGGATGGTTCTTAGAATACAGATTTATTTCAATATTTAACAACTATTAAGTCTGAAGTGCAGAAGGTACAGAGTGGAATTTGACTGTGCAATCTTGAGCAAGAAATTTTAATCTTTCTGCAAATGAACGTTATGTAGTTTGCCTGAAGTTAAGGATGCAAACTAACTTGAATGGTCATGTAGGCCCATTGGAGTTTGGCTGTTTCGTGTGTTATCTGAGGCACATCGCACATTTGGAAACTCTAGATTTTGCAAGCAACGGTTCTGATTATTTACACAACTAAAATGATCTGAATCTGAGCAAAAGGATAAAGGCCCAGTTGAGAAGTAGAAGAAACCTACAGGAGGGAGAAGAAGTGGAAGATGAGTTATTTTCTTCAGTAGCTAGGATATGACTAACCTCAGCCCAAAAAGACACTAGGTTTGGCCATGACATGTTTTGCCTTTTCCATCTCTTTACAGAGCTATAATTAGCCACAGATTGGACAGAAAGGAAATGAAAATGCATCTAGCAGTAGGAAGCAGTTTTGATGAGGATGGCAGAAGCTCTGCAGCTGCCATTGCACAGGCTGCCCCACGTCACAGTATCTGTGTAATTCAGCCGTACAGAATAACACGATGAATACCACCACCCACCCCCACTGCTTGAGGCACAGTTCCTACTGTGAGTGTCCTGATCCATGTCTTTAGCAGAGAACTTGTAAGTGGAGTTCAAGCAGTAAGATGTAAGGCCTCCACATCTCCTGGCTGGAGAAAGAGCCTTTGTTTTCTGAAGTCTCCATTTCCAACTACTTTTGCTATGTTAGAGACTGGGCACAGCATTGCCACGTGTGCCTTCAGCCAAATGGGTATCGGTGATCCTCTCCTACCACTGCAGGAAATGTGTGCTTCACCCTCCTGGGACTGTGAGTACCCTGGCACCAAGGATAAAGTGACACAGGGCATGCTGCAGTCTGGTGAAATACTCTGGGAAGAGGGCATTTCATAAGGGAAGATCATTTCTGTATTTTCTTAGCTGTGTGACAAGCAAAATAGTTTGGGAAGAGGAACGGTGGCAGGAGAACGCTTCCTTTCTTCTGCTGCATCCTTCCAAGTGTCTGTGCTCACCACTCTCCTGTGTGGCAGCCAAGGGTCACCCTTGGCTTTGTGAGAGATGGAGCAAACCATCTGAGGGTTTCCTACAATGGAGCAGGAAGAGCTGTGGCTGCAAGGGCTGAAGTCTGCACCCACCCAACATAGCAATCAGGGGCAGCTGAAAAGAGGTGTCAGTGCCATTTCTCGGAGCAGAGGCACCGCTGAGGCTCATTCTGAGCACACAGTGATGGTTGGTGGCAGTTTGTGCTGTTTCTGAACCCTTTTTGCCTTATTCCATACCCAGCTGAGGGTGCCTGAGCTGTTTGCTCATCCTCACTGCCCTCCTCTCTTCAGCACCAGCCCTCCCATCCTCACCCAAAGCGCACACGCGACGGAACCCCCCCCACGCCCGGGCACTCCTGGCAGAGCCCTGCCTGCAGAGATGGAGACCTCCCAGGTACCCACCGTCCACCAGCGTGCCGAGAGCAGAGCCAGTGCTGTTCAAGCGGGTCGTGACTTGGACAGTCCTGGCGAGATTCGGGGAAGGCAGGGCCAACACACAGGCAAACAACAGGAAGGGAGTGCATTGGGCAGCTGGAGGAGGAAGGACAAGGTGAGCATGAAGCACTCCATCCACAGGAGCAAACCGAGGACTCTGCTGGGTGGAGGCTCTCAAGACCTAGCCTCCTCCAGCACACTCCTGGGGACCCACAGGCCTGGCACCCCCCCCCCTGCTCCCCATGCCCACACTCACCCATGTTGCATACACTGGGACACTTGGAAGTCCAGAACGTTTCTGTGGATATGCTTTGAGTCACCGGATTTATAGGTCAGGGTGCCAGGGGAGGAGTGTGGCTGACTCTGTTCTGCAGGGCCTGTCCCTTGCTTGCCTTGGGGCATGCAGATGACCTGCTAGTAACAGGACCGTAGCCCAAACGGGCACTTCCCCACAGCAGCAGGCTGATCTGCACTGATAAGGGCCTTTATCAGGACTAGAGCAAATATAGCTCCAGCTGCTCTACTGCTGCGGAGCAGCAAGTCCTTAGAAGAGCTCTTAAGTGCACTTCCACGTGTGCCAGGCAAGACTTTCCATAGACATACCACCAGCTGCTTCCTGGAGGTGTTTGCTGAGCTCCCTCCCACCACTTCTGCATGCTGCAGATGCAGCCGTGCCCTGCACAGCCCCATTGCACCGTGACACCGTGGTCTCTCCTGCTGGACCCGTTCCGAGGTACCCAGGAGCTGGCTGCAGCAAGACACTGCGGTGAAAGACTCCAGTGATATCCCTGCTCTCTTCTGGAGCAAACACATCGCAAGGCTCCACAGGGGTCTGACAGGCACGAAACAGAACCAAAAGAGTGGTGGAATCCATCTACCTTGCCACGTCCAGGGCTCATGTCAGAGGCTGAAATACAAGGACTGGATCAGTTGAAACTTGAGACAGTTCATGTCCTGGTCTCAGGTGGAATCAAGCATCGCCCCAGGGAGCAGCTGGTGCTGGGAGGATCTCCTGCTCCTGGGGCAGGAGCGTGCAGAGATGAGCTGAACTGCTTGCACAGAGAAGTCCAGATCTCACCAGGAAGCCTCCAGAGCTATTCTCAGGCTGTAGCTTGCAGCTCAGCCATTGGAATAGAGCAAACGGGGAGACAGACAGATTTCCAAAAACATTACTAAGTGAACTGAGAAAATAGGAGATTTTTTTTTGCACATACTCAGTCTCTTACATGATATTTCAAAACCACTTTCATAACTCAGTTCTGCAGAGGTGTGATGCTGGAACAGCATCTCTGATAGGGATGGATGTTATCTTATCTCCAGAATTTCATGGTTCCTGATGAGCGCATGTGAATGCCACACATCACCCAGTACTGTGGCCACTGGTGTGGCTGTGAAGCCATGCCAAGCTTACAGAAGTCCCCTCTGAGATATCAGGAGCCTCTGGCCCACAGATGATCATGAAGAAGATGATGATCTTTCAAAGCTCTGAAGGACATAATGTGCCAATGCGCCTGGGATTGCTACCCTCTGCCAGCATCCAAGCTAAGCAAAATGACAGAGTGAGATTTCCAGGACTCAGCCTGTTTCCCAAGGGCACCATGCCTGTGGCCAGAAGGCAGCTTGTCCATGAGCACGGGCTGTCCTTCCCTGGGGCTTCGCTTTTGCACAGTGCTGGAGTGAAATTCAGAGGGAGTTGATCCCCGGTGTGGCTGCAGTAGGGCTGAAAGAGGACAATCTCTATGTATCCCATTTTTAAGAAGGGTAAAAAAGATGACCCAGAGAACTACCAACCTGTCAGCCTCACCTCTGTGCCAGGGAAGATCATGGAGCAGATCCTTCTGGAAGCTGTGCTATGGCACATGGAAGAGAGGGAAGTAATACAAGATAGCCAGCATGGCTTCACCAAGTTCTGCCTGAACAACCTAGTGGCCTTCTATGATGGGGTGATTGCATCAATGGACAAGGGGAGAGCCACTGATGTCCTCTGTCTGGACTTCAGCAAGGCCTTTGACACAGTCCCCCACAGCATCCTTCTCTCCAAACTGGAAAGATCTGGACTGGATGGGTGGACTGTTGGATGGACGAGGAACTGGCGGCAGGGTCGAACCCAGAGAGTGGTGGTCAATGGCGCAATGTCTGGGTGGAGATCAGTGACGAGTGGGGTCTCTCGGGGGTCAGTGCTGGGACCAATGCTCTTCAATGTCTTCCTCAGTGACATTGACAGTGAGATCGAGCGCACCCTCAGCAGTTTGGGGATGACACCAAGCTGTGTGGTGTAGCTGACACGCCTGAGGGATGGGATGCTATCCAGAGAGACCTGGACAGGCNAGATGGGGAGTCCTCAGCACAGGAGAGACATGGAGCTGTGGGAGGGGAGGGCCACAGAAATGACCCCAGGGCTGGAACAGCTCCCTGTGAGGACAGGCATGAGCATGGCAAAAACAGGATGTGCAGGGAGCTGTACTAAGTGAACCTGGAGGAAGAGAGTGAGGTCCCCCATGAGGACCTCACCCACTGCCCCCAAGGGCAGCCTTGGCTGCAGTGATCATGAAATGATGAGTTCAAGATCCTTAGGGCAGCTAAGAGGGTGTGCAGCAAACTCAACTCAAACTCAGTACCCTGGACTTCAAGAGAGCAC
>WBMW01001914.1:0-47740 GCA_013396635.1 Penelope pileata
TGGAGCTGCCATTCTCCTGGTAGAATTCCTTTGTTTGTTGTTCTTCCTTGCAACTCCCGTACCCGTGCCTCTAGCATCGAGGTGGGTTTTCCATACCATTTCCTCATATCTTCTCCATGGTCATGTAGGTAGAAACACAGGGTGGCACGTTTTGAGGACCCTCTGTATCCTCCCTCTCGAGCAGGGGGGCACATACTTCTAATAGCTGAGATGTTGGCACCTACAGACGGGAGGAAACATATTTCCTTTGAGTTGCTGGATCTCTCGGGTAAATTTCTCCATAGCTGAGACATAGGGCTGTAGGGAGGAAGACATATTGTCCCCAAATTGTCGAAGCATCCTGGCCAATTCTTCCATGTCTGGTCTTTGGTTGTCTTTCCAAACCATTGATGCCAATGCATTGGCGTATGATGATGGTACACCTTTTACAACTTTCTTCCACATACCTAGTTTGCATCTCATGTCATCCGGATTGAAGTCATCCAAGTCATCGTCCAAGTTAGCACTGTACATCATCTCTAGCACAGCTAATTCCCTCAGGAGCTGGATAGCTTTCTCTATAAAGGTCCATTTGCCTGGGTCACATACCTGGGCATCTTTCAGGGGATATCTGTCCCTCACTGCCTTTGAGAGTCACCGCCATAAGTTGAGGGACTCTGTCTCTTCTCCAATTGCTTTGTCAAAGCCACTTACTCTGGAGAGAGATCCCAGCTGTCTGGCTTCACTGCGTGATAAAACAATGTTACTGGCCCCACCATCGCAGCACGTGAGCAGCCAGGAAGCAGTGTTTTTGCCAGGATGACGGCTGAAATCTGTTCTTATACTTCGCAGCTCGCTCAGTGCTATGGGCTGGATGGTTTCTGTTTCCTCCTCCTCTGTAAATGGCTGAGTTCAGGCAGGCTATGATGGTCCTACTTCCTCGTCCTCTTCATCTTCCTGCGTTACTAAACGACGTGATTTCCGGCGCCATTTTTTTGTCTTGCTTATGGGGGCAACGGACACTAGTACTGGTTCAACTGTGGGACCCATCAAAGGGATCAGAGTGACCACAGGGCTAGTTGTGAGAGCAGAGGCAGCCACAGGGCCTGTCTGAAGAGTTAGAGTGACTGCAGGGTCTGTCTGAAAGGTCAGAGCAACCACGGGGGCAGTTGCGGGTGGCGAGGCAGCAGCAGAAGCAGTCGCGGGTGCAAGAGCAGCAGCAGGAACCCACCAGGTGCCGGGGCAGGAGCAGAAGCTGGCGTGTGACTTGGAGAAACTGCAGGGCTCGTCACGGGAGTCGGGGTAACTGCAGGGCTCAGTTACTAAAAGCTAAACTTTTTTTTTCATTTGTCCTCAAAGTGAGATGGATTGAGGATCCCCTCCCCCAGCAACTTTAGTTTTAATCTTTCCTGACTAGGTTGGAAAGCTTGTTGCCAAAGAGATCCTTCCCCCTCTCTGAAAGTTGGATCCCATCAGCCCCCAGAAGACCAGCTTTCTCAAAGCAAGTCCCATGGTACAAATAACCAAACCCCTGTCTATGACACCGCTCCCTCAACAATTATTGATTTTCTCACTTTTTTCCTCCCTTTCCCTCCCCTTCCCTTTAACCGGGAGGATTGATGAAAAGATTACCTGCGCTCCCGAGTCCTTCAGCGCTGTTCCCAGTGCCCTGTGGTCCCGCTCAATAATCTTGACATTGCTTACTGCTGTGTCACTGATGCCTACGTGAAACAGCAGCAGCCGATAATAGTCCGTGGGTCGTACAAGGTCCAGCAACCTCTTTGTGATATCCCTGATGCGGGCCCCAGGTAAGCAGCAGACCTCTCTAGATAGTGGGTCAGGACGGCAAATGGGTGCCTCTGTGTCCCTCAGAAGGGAGTCACCCACCACTATCACCCGTCGCTTTTTCTTGGTTGCAGAAGTTGTTATGCAACAGGTAGCTGGTCTGGCTGCCTTACCCAGGTCTGAGGACTTACCTGTTAGAGATTCTTTTTCTTTTTCCACCCCTCCCTGCAGAGCCAAGAAGCGTTTCTGCAGGGGCACCTCAGGTTTTGAGGGAGGTTTCTTCTTCCTGCTAGTTCTTTTCCTGGCAATTTGCCATTTCTCCCCACTGTAGTCTTCAGTTCTAGCTGGATGTCTGGCATTGTCCAGGACAGTGTGGGTCTGTTTGGCCCCAGGCTGTGGGTTCAGCGCAGGCTGCACTCGAATCCAGCTGTCTATCTCCATTTCTGCATCCCTGATACTACACAGCCTCTTGACCATCTCCTGCAGCTCAGCCACCTGGCGCAGGAGGTCCTCCACCTGAGCACACCTGGTGCAGGCTAATCTGCTGCCCACCTCTGCTCCAGGAGAAAGACCTTCACTCTTCCCACGACTGCACTGCCACGTCTTCCTTCGGCAGCTCGGTCTGGATTAAGGCGTCTGCCCTCTCTGGGACGGAGAGTGCATACCGTCCTTCTGTAGCTGTGTAACTTTTAAGATGTGTTGTGCCAAAAATGATTCTCAATATTGAAGAACATACAGTGAAGCTGAAAAAAAAAATAAATTAGAGTAAGAGCAGCGAGGTCAATTTCTTGTTAACTGTAATTCCTGCACAATAGCACATTATCTGCTTATCAGCATTTCCACACAGAAGGTGATCAATTTATGTCTCCTTGTGTACGCAATTTACACCAAATCCCTGTTGCAGAGAAAATATTTGTACTGATTTAGAATAGTTTTGTAGCAGGACCTTCCAGATGTTCAGGTCTGAATTTACATTGTGAGAGTACGCAATATTAACTTCATGCATCCAATAAACCATGCTCTTGTCATGCCAGTAAGAAAACTGAGCTACATATTCTGATCCTGAGAGCTGAGAAATGTTTTCAAAAGAACTCTCTGATGTAGATTTGATCTCTTTACATTGAACAGGAAGGATAAATATCTGACTCAATCTGTTTTCAAAAATTGAAATGAAAGAATAAAAAAGCAGATGCAATTTCAGACTGCCAAAATGTACCTGCATTTTGAGGAAACCTCTTGTGCTTGTGCTCCCTTCAGGTCCTAGCACTGGTATATGCTGGTACTTCCCACTCCTAGTAACTTTAGGTTTTTAGCTCATTCAGGTAAGCAGTGGTGGATCTGATGGGTGAAAAATGTTGATAGGTTGAAATGAAAACAAATCTGAGTAGATCAATTTTAAAAAGTCATGCCTAGAAAACCCAAACTCAGGCTGGTTCCATGTGTCCCTTTTGAAAACTACCGTCGTGCTACCAGCATGGCAAATAGCCTTAGTGGCATTACAGAGTTGGGGAACGTCCTCCAAGTTTCTATCATGACTAAAATTATGGGGAGTCCTTTGGCACCCTATTGAATTGTTTTAACTATTTCCAGACACATTGAGCTACGCACAAAGTAAGATGTTTTTAAGCTAAGATACTTATTTATGAAACGTGTTGATTTGCAGAATTCATTTGATGTATTTTGTGGTTGTTGTTACTGTCTATATACAAATTCCGCTTTTGTACTTACACAAAACGCTCTTAAATGGTTTTTATAATCAGGTCCAACACAACTGTTCAGACTACAGGTGTACACTAGACTTTTGTCTGTCCTTTCATGCTTTTCACAAGTAAGATGTAGACTTAGTTTCAGCGCTCTCACCTCACTTTTCTGTGTGGCTCCATGTTCATCAGACCAACTAACCCACGTTCTCAGATCACAGTGATAATGATCTCCACATTGAAAACACACCTTAAAAATTAGTAGACTAGATGGATAAATGGATAATCAATCTTACTAGATTTACATAACGCCTAAAATCAATTTATTCAGAATGATGGAGATCTTATGCAAAAGGTATATTTTAAAATTTCTAAATTCCACTGATGTGTGATGGCTCTTTGAGCGACAGAGTTGGTGCAGGGAAACATGTGATCTCAGCATGAACTGATGATTGAACACATGGTTTAGAGGCATGGCTGGCCTGGGGAATACAGATAGATACCTTGCACCTGTGACTGGAAGCCTTGACAGGGTTGGGGTGGGTTTGAGTGTTGCCGTGGGCTTAGCTAAAGGCCAGCAAGGCAGAGCAACGAGTAGCTTGAGAGAGAGAGGACTGGGGAGGAGCCTGAGAGAGAGAAGATTGGAAAGCTGTTGGAGGAGCAGCAGCACATAGAAGGAGCAGAGATCCTAGCTCGGGATGAAACGAACGGCGTATATGAGGCCGTAAATGAATGGTATGAGTTTTGGGACCTTTTCTGTGACAGTTGGTCTTGAAAGACTGCATGGAATTCTCTCTCGCTGGCTGCCTACATGTCTCCTCTCTTCAGAGAAGAGAAACAAGACAGCACAGACTGTTTAAAGGAGGCCACTGGTGTCAGGAGGCTGAGCTAGGAATGTGGTTAATAATTTGTTTAATTTGGATTTTGAACCTTATCTGCACTTCAGCCTGTATTTAGCCAGTCATGCATGTTGCTCAGAGGACGACATTGTTATTTTAAATGTTTTCCTAGCTCTTATGGGACCTCCTTTTCTAGTTTTATGATAATTGCCATAATCTGAGTGACAGCGTGGCCTGCACATCTGCCTGCATTTAATCTAGTCATTTAGAGGCAAGGCTGGTGGGATCTCCTTCCCTGTCTACAGTTCTATAAGAGTAAAGGCACTTCAGAACAGCATTTAAAACCATGTTTATATTTTGTGTGTTTGTGTACGTTTCCTTTCATAGTTGGACAGAGACCAGATTTACAAATTATGTCTCCGTGTGCTGGTGTCCATTAAGCCCTGCTCAACCCGGGAATACTGGTATTGGCTGCAGGAACTCTGCAGGAATACCTGTTTTAGCTGCAGATCCCACAGGCTTTTTTAATTTGTTTTGCTGTTCTATTGAGCTGCGCCTTGCAAGCCAAACATGCTATGGGAGAGGAAAGAGGAACTTTCCTAGTAGGCATTCTTCCCTGGAATTACAACTTTTGACATTGAAGAGACTTCTTTTTATGGACTTCCCTTATTCACTAAAAACCTGGCATGTCAGACTTTTTCTATAAAATCTTCAAGTTTCTGCACTTCACTATTTCTGCCAGGATTCCTCTGAATGACAATGATTCAACATCTCTAAAGTCAAATGAGAAGCTTACGCTGATCGTACTGATAGTTTCCTGTAAATTCTGTGATTACATTTTCACCAGTAAGGTATGCTTTCTGTTAGAATTTAAGTTGCAATAACAGTTCAATTTTCTTTTTCCTCCTATGGCACCAGAAGAATTTTTTTCTTTCTTTCATATCAGCAAAGTAAATGGCCTTCCTATTTTCTTTGCTTTAACTTATTGTGTTATATTTAATACAGAGGATAGAAAGGGGAAAAAAATAAGATCTGCAGAGATTGCTACAGTTCCATAAATCATGAGACTGAAAGTGGTTTTGATTGAAATCCAGGCAAGCAACAGCTTTCTGGTAACGTATAACGTGATTACCTGTAAGCTCAGATCTTAATTTTATTTGTCGTAAGCGTTCATCTGGGCCTGCAGCAGCTTTGATTTGGTATCTGTGGAGCAGTTCTGGATTTTCTGGTGCTGAAATAATTCTCCTTTCCTACTGCAGCGAGTTCACTGAAACCTCCCTGGGACTGCAGGATATCTGCCTTTGGAGCATGGTGGGAGAGGAGCATGTCGTGACACCTGCAGTACACTTGTTCCTTCTCACAGCACTTCTCATTATGGTCTGCACTGCTCATTGCCGGGGGAGCTGAGAGCAGGGATAGTGGCTTCCCTGGGCTGCAAGGGTATGGAGGAGAACAAGAGATGAAAGAGCTGAATTTTACTTTGGGGCTTTCAGAGGTGCCGCAAAGAGGTGCCCTCAGAGTTGTGAAGTATCAAAGGGTGGCATTTATTTATTTTTCCTTTCTGCCTTTCATCTCTGGGTGTCCTTTATTTCATTAAATGATACCTGAGTCTGAACAAAATAAAAGGCATTTGTAGAAGGGAAGAAACTAGTTAATGATCATTTGTATTTTCTAGCATAAAATGATAATTTATATCTCATTCTACGTTGACAGTATTTACTGCCCTAATCTACCTGGCAAAATTTCTGTTCTAAATAAAAAGCAACTCAGAGCCACAATAAAAAGCACATTACAGATGTTGCAAATGCTGTGTTCTGCAGCTGCTCACTGTGCCTTTTTGTCTTAGTTTCTAACTGAAACGTTCTCTCTTAGTGTTTGCTACAAAGCTGTGTTTTGGTTCTAGAAAGAAAACATGGCTGATAACACCTGGCAGCGCTGAACAGAACCAAGGATATTAGTATGTCTCTGCCAGGAGAATGAAGAGGCTGGGAGGGCTGCAGGGCGCTGGGAGGGGACAAGAACGGGGCACCTGATCCAAACTGACCAAAGGGATATTCTATAGCATATGACACCATGTAATATAAGGAAGGGAAGTGAGAGGGGAGGCCCCATTTGCTTGGGGATTGGCTAAGCATCTGTCACAGTCGGTGAGCGATTGCTTTGTACAATCACTTGTTTGTGTATATAATTATCATTACTGTTATTTTACTCTATTTTCCTCTTTCTGTTTTCTGTCTTTCAGTTTTCTCCTCCAACCCAGCTGAGGGGGGCGGGGGTGAGCGAAAGGCTGTGTGGGGTTTCCAGGCCTGCCAGCAGAAACCAGAACACCATTTTGAAGATCTCATATTGCTTTGGAAAAAGTCACCCAATGTTGCATATCGTCCCTATAATCTTTTTCCATTTTTGAGAGCCGTAAGCAGTGCTGAAGGAGGTGCTATGTTGTCCCTTTGTATTGCATTAATTTTTGGATGTCATGCAGAGAGAGCAGGCAAGCAGCAGGACAGTGTGCTCTCTGTTTTAGTCTCTGTGAACAAAATTGAGTTTGAGACACAGTTGATTTACGGTGAGGAGAGTCCCAGACACGCCAGAGTAAGCAGATCTCTTCCGTTGTTCTTTCTCTATTTTTAGGTGAAGTTTGCAACAGAGAGAGAACGAAGATATGAACTTCTCTCAGTGATCTCGGATCTTTGTGATCTTAAATGAAAGCTGTTTTGCTAAGTTGTAAATAGAATCATAGAATCATAGGATGATTCAGGTTGGAAGGGACCTTAGAGATCATCTTGTTCCAACCCTCCTGATATGGGCAAAGACAACTCTCACTTAACCATGTTTCTTAAAGCCCCATCCAGCGTGGCTTTAAACACTTCCAGGGAGGGGGCATCAAAGACTGGTTTCAAAATAAAATACTGATTCAGAATTCTGAAAAATGAAAAAATACTTAATCAAATAATGATTTTTCATAACCCTGTAGATTTGCTCTTTCCATGTCCTCTAAATGCAACTGGTGACGGGTATCTGCCTCTACTTCATACTGAATTTTCACGTTTTATTGTATGGTCGTCTAGATCTCAGAAAAAAATTTTCTTGCAGAAGTCAGTACAAAAGTATGAAGTAGCGCCCCAGAATGCTGAGTGCCCAACTGTCTCTCACAGTGTCTGATATGAAGCTGGGTTTTGTTCCCAGAAGAGTATCTAATGGTAACACCTGGCAGTGTTGAACACAGCCAAGGAGATATTTTGTTCCTCAGTAAAGCAGTTAGGAGCAGGGAGCAGTTAGAAGGCATAGGGAGCTGGGAATTGGGAGGGGACAGGACCAGGGCAGCTGACCCAAACTGTCCCAAGAGCTGTTCCATACCACATCACATAAGGTGATTTTTACGGAAGGGGAGTCTCTTGCTCGGAGGGAGGGTCTGCTGGCACGTTGGGTATCAGTTGTTGGTCCCTTGCTTTGTGTATTATCTATTTGTTCTGGAAATTCTGGAAGTTCTGGAAATGGGTCTATGACTGTGTAAGTCATACAGGTTGGCAGCTTCCACCTGGAGGGACCTCCAGCTCAGTGACACCTTTTGAGTTAAGCTGACTGTAGCCAACAATATGGCTCTACCCAGACCACAAGGCACTTCCAACCCTTAATGTACATTGAATGTATTTGTGCAGACAGCATTTTTGGCAATAATGTCAGAGATGGTCTCAAGCACCAATTGCAAATGGGTGCAGAGCAGCGCTGTTTCACTTTGTTTTCTTAGTGAGCCAACAGAGAAAATCCTGCGGCAGATGGTTGTTGAAGAAGTCACTTTCTGTCTAACTCTTCCTCCACAGCACCTGCAGTTGTGCCCTGCGTCCTGCCTCCCAGCTGCTCCCGCTGTCTTGCCGACCTGCTCCTGCTGGCAGAGCAGTAGCAGGGTGTGTGCTGGAGGGAGCATCCAGCAGCAGGACGTTCGTGCACTGTGGGCATCCTCTCCAGGACTCTATTTGCCTTTGCCTCCTGTAGACAGAATTTGCATCTGCTCCAAAGACAGATGTTTATAAAAATGAGCTGATTTTGACTGCTATCCATTAGGCATGCAGCAGGTGAGGCAGCTAACGCTGATGTTCAGCGGCACACTAAGTTCACTGTAATGGCCCTTGCTGAGGAAACCCACATTTTTCACAGGTGGAACACGGCTGCAGTCATAAATCAAGCCCTTCGATGCGCTTCGAAGCTACCCTTCAAGCAGTCAAAGGGAAAACGTGTCCCCTGATTGCAGAGAACCAGCAATGCCTGCGCTGTTCTGTCCTTCCTCTAGACCCAGCAAACCATCTCCTCTTGTTGGTGACAGCAGTGCCTGTGAGGGCTGGTTGGGAAGTTGTCCCCCAAAGAGCCTGAGGGGAAAGCTGCTCTTCAGCAGGAATGCTGGCTGCCCCTGAGTTGTGCTGAACGCAGCAGTGTGCTGGCCCTGCTGGAGAGAAGCGCGTTGGTGTCTGAGCCACCACGTTTTCTGTTGCTGGAAATTTCTGGGAACATGTAGCATGAAGGTCATGGACACTTGGTAGGTGGAAGCGTCTTGAGCCCCTTATTTTTTGCAGCATGACTTTTCATAGTATAGGGATGTGAACGATCAGTCAAGTGAAGCTGCTATCCTCTAACAGGAGCAGTTCAAGAAATTCTCAAGAACAAACAAGATTTGTTCTTCCTCTGGCTTGTCCTTCTTATTTATCACTCTCACATTCTGTATGGCAGTACGGATCATGCTGCCCATCTTGGTAAATAGAATGGACATGGCTTGGACCGCTTAGTCAAGATCCTGGGTTGCACAGAGCAACCCAAGCATGTCCTGGTATTTACTTAGCAGAAAAGAGCTTTTCTAATGAAGAATGGGAAAACTTCTGCCCTGTAATTTCAATGGGATTAACTCTGTGATGTATAACATGCATAATATTCTTGTTTTGATAAAAGGCACAAGTAGCTGTGATTTTTTCTGAGTAACTTCAACTAACACACTTTTGTAGAATTCAAAATTGAAGAATTTTTCACTGGTCCCTCTTCGGTACCCAACTATAGCTATACCAGAGAGGAAATGCCTTTGTGAAGGATACAAATTGGCAAGTGTTTTGTGGTGCAGAAACTCTTGCGAAATCTTTATCTTTCAGACTTGAAATGAAATGAAAGTATGAAAAGCTGCTGATAATGTTACATTAAGTTCAATTGTTTATCTGTGAGACTATCCTGGAGGAAAGAGAGGGAAAAAGGGCTAAATAAATTGTTTGACAAAACTAATCTATATATGGCTTCGTGTTTGGCTGGATGTCTGTTTTCTTCCTCGAAGATTTTTTCTTTTGCCTTTAATTGCATCTCCACATGTTCGTTTGCTTGGCAAGCATTGAAAGAGTGAGGAGAGCTTTCCTGCCAAGATGGGCTTTCCATGTTCTTATAAATCCACATTGCATAGTGGCTTTAACAGTAATAAGTTTGAGTATGTTGGAAGGGCTTGATAGCTTTCAGCTGGGTTTGTACAGTCAAATACATTTACATAATCTACTGTATAGTTTTCTTAGATCTTGTTTGTTATTCTTGCCAAAAATAACTGTTTTCAAAAATACTTGATATTTTTGTACCATTGTAATAAGTTCAAGCGTAGCTTATGTGATGCTTAGGAGAGCACATGCAGTGTGCTTCTTAGTAAAGAGAGAAAGCTCAGCTCAGTGCTTTGGGGACAAAACACAGAAGAATCTAATTAAGACCGGGAAAGTCATCATGAAGATGATCTCTTGTTATGAATATTAGCACTAAAAAGTGGTGTTTGAATTATGATTTTTTTGATCTAAAAACAAGAGTAATTTCAGGGAGTCATGATATCAGGCATTCCGTCGTCACTGCTGGCAAAGCGCTGAGCCAGCGGGTCTGAAAAACACAGTAGCACACAGAAGTAATTGAATTCTGGGGTACTTTCCAATTACCTACATGTGTCAGCCTCTATCAGTTCTCTGAAAACTCAGCAGCTCAGCAGGAGGCAGTGGCAGGATACCCTCTGCCTCTTCTGAGCATATTGGTTTAGGGTGGGCACTCTCTCCATTGCAGGTCAGGTTGTGGTCATTTAAGCTGTTTTGGATGGAACCAGCAATGCAAAGCTGCAAAAAGCTACTGAGTGTAGATTTGGGATTTGAAAATTCCGGAAAGATTAAGCGGAATTAAGCCGCTACTCTTCGTATATGTAAAGATTCCTAATGCGAATGTAAACACTTTGCTGCATACTGGCTGGGCAGGGGTAGAAAATCCCAAGTTTACTGCAGGGGACAGCTAAGAAAAATCACTGAGCAGGGCTGTTGTATGCTGCAACAGTCGCATAGGAGAGCAATAGGGTCTGCAGTCAACGGAGAGCTGTAGGAGCAGTCTGGACTCAAGGTTCATAATCCTCTTCCTGCTGGCAAAAAGGGCAGGCTGCATGTTCTAATTGATGGCAGCAGCAGAAGTAGGGGTTGGAGTGCTGCGCGTGGCACACAGCCTGAGACGTGCAGTGAGGCAGAAGTCACCATGTCATGGGCAGATGTCCCTGGGGAGTAGCAGCCCATGTTCCTCTCTGCCTTGTTGGGTACCGGCCCTCCGATCCATGCTTCAGCACAGAGGATATGTGGTGAGGGGTCCTGCCAACAGGTGCTCCAGCTGTCCCCTCATTTTACAGAGCAAAGCCTGTTTTTTTCCCTGGTTTTGTAATTCCTCTATAAATTTGACCATTACTATGAATAAAGTGAATGAGCGCTTGCCACCTGAGGTAACGCTAATCAAAATGTTAAATGTGACTTCAAATGACACCACTTAATCATGTTGCATCACCAGTGCAGTGGGGCCGCCTCCCACTTGTACACATGGTTGTCCACGATTGTATGGTGATACTGCGAGAAGATGGCAAAGTGTCAAAGAGACAAACCTCACACCGGGTTGTACAGAGCCCATTAGGGTCCCATCATTACCATTCCGACAGATCAGCAGTTTGGCAGCTCCATGGAAATCCGTAGCTGCTGATGAGCTCATGGGCAAAAGGTGCAAGTGGGAGAGCCCCTGAGAAGGTGCTTAGCATCTGGGGAGAAGATTCACGTCTCTTCAAAGGGAACTGTGAAAATGTATTTGACAATGAGTGAGAAGTAAATGAAGGAGTGGGGGTGTTCAGTGGGTTGCCTGCAGAATGGGAATGCGGCTCTCCTCTGAGATCAGGGCTGAGCCCGAGGATGCAGCGGTTTTTCCTGCAGTGCAGTGATAGCGATAGCCCCAGTAAACTGATGGCTGGTGCAGACTGCTCAGCAGACTGACTGGGAGGTTTTGCTGTTAAGGAGATGCTGGACAACCCTCTGAGGTTGCTACACAACTTTGCCATCCTTGCACCCATCACTCTTTGAGTTATGCAGCAATGCAGACACCAGTTCAGTCACACGGGGCAGACATTGCAGGCCTGTCCTGGGACAAGAGGGCAGAAGGAGAAACTTCAACTCAGGGAGTGCACTCAGGCAGCGGGACAAGTACTGCAGGTGTGCCATCACCAGTTTCAAGGCCTGTGCTGTAGGATGACATCCTGGTGACTGCAGCAGTCCTCCTTGGCTGCACGGTCTCTGACATGAAGGGTACTGATAAGCCAAGCAAACACAGTAGTAAATGAGCTGATCATCTGAATGAACCTCCATTACCCACTTGAATTATGAGGATAGGATGCTTCATACTGTTATGACACTCCAGTTTGGCTCATCCTCATCAGTGTTTCTAATGCACTCTCTGTCTATTTGCAGAATCTCAAGGGATGCCAATCAACTTGACTTTTCATCCCTAGCTAGCGGTACTTTTAAGGAGGCAGTAAGGCAATACTTCAAAGCATAATTTCTCTTCTTTTTCTGGGTGAGTGGTAGGGGATGCTGCAGGTCACCAGGTAGTGTACCGCAGTAAGTGTTGGAGACAGTCATCTCCCCTTTTCCAGTAAAAGTAGCAGTAGAACACCAACGCCCGTGGGAGCTAAATGAAGACTAAATAAGGAACTAATCCTTTTCTTAATTCCCAGAAAATTAAATTAACGAAAAATGAATCAAATATCTCCTGAGCAAAGAACTTAGTCATTCTTAAAAATCTGGAGAGCCAAAACAGTGAGGCAAGTCTGCCCCTGCAATCAGTATTTGCAGTCCCATCCACTCTGCTTGAGTTTCTTGTCTCTGTGAATTCCCAGCAGGGTAAATAGCTTGGGGTCACTAGTAATTCCAAATTTCTAGAAGCTATCACCAGCACTGTGTTGCCTATCAAGGAGATGAGATTCTTCAATGCATTAGCTCAATTCACTGCTGGGTTCAGCTGTGGCCTGCCTCCATCCACCCTCCGTGTGGGCCAGCTGTCAGCGGGAAGTGATCTGGGAAATACTTAAGCTTGGTGTTTTCTCATGGAAAGTTTGTATGTCGTCTGGATAAAAGGGAGAGGAGGATAATGTTTCTATTTGTTTTTGAAAGTAAGGGGAAAAGGAATTATCTGCAGTCTTCTTAGATAGCGGTCAGTAAAATACATGGTAAGCACAAAAAAGAACGTGGAATATCAAACTGCTCATGCACTGCTGTCTGCGGTGCATGCAGTATCACCCGCAGTGTGTTTATGTGTTATGTCTATATATAGCCCTATTCTCCTTCCCACTTCCTCAGGAGCTGTACTGAAGAAGAAATGGACCCTGTCCCTATCTGCCACTCCTGACTCTGTCACCCCACCAGCTGTGCTGCCAGCAAAGTCGTTGTTTTTTCTACCCAGAGACACACTTCCCAGCTCCATGCCTTTGGGCTTGGGGTATGTTTGCACCAGCAGGATGAATCTCCCAGAAAAAGCTGTGCACACAGCAGCAGAGACAATGTGCTGATGTTGCATCTGTAAAATTGCATTGTAAATTGCTATAATCTGATCCCAAAGTCCAGTGAAAAGGCATCTGCAAAATAACCTTGATGAATACTGACAGGCCCGCATGGCTACTTATGCATGTCTCAGACTGCTGATGGATGCATCTTCCTCTGCACCACAGGACACGCTGCTGAGCTTGGGGCACCCATATCTGAGGGAAAGGAGTCCCCACCTGCGTCCTTGGTGCATTGCAGGACACCCCAGCTGTGTCCTTAGAGCTTTGCAGCATTCAAACGCTTTTCTCTAAGCTACCACACACAGAGACATGGGCTTAGAGAGTGGCCTGGGCATGGCAAGAGCAAGGTGCTCCTGTGCTTCCCTGCAGCATTCATATCTGCATGCAGGCTGATGAAGGAAGATCAGCAGCATTTTGCCCTTCACTGTCAGTCCTGGCTGGATTCTTAAATTTGCCATCCAATCTTAATGTCACCTTTGCTTTTCTATTTTTTCCTTTTTCTTTTACAGTATTTGCTGGGCTCTTCATCTGGTACGTTCACCTAACTCCCATCGGGCACATTCACCCAACTTCCAGTGAGGTTGCTTGGCCACATTCAGCCTTTTCCCCAGTGTGGACAGGCTGGATTGGTTTCAGAACACATTAGTGTGTATAACACAGAATGATGGAGCCTCAGCCTTCTGAATAGCACCATTATTCCTTAGAAGCATGATGTCGTGGAGCCAGCCGTTAATCACTCTCATTCCTTAAGTTATGAATTATTAATGAGAACATGGAAGAAACAGAATACAAATGAAAACTGGATTTCATTATTAAAGCAATTTAAACTTCACCTCTGAAGATAAGAAATCAGTCTGATTTTCTTGTAACATAAAATAGTAGTGAATATCCATCATTAAACTGGAACTCTAACTTTGCAAAGATCTTTCTCGCAAGGAGCAAATATATTCAAGGCTTGCTGTTCTCTGTATGTCCTATCTTAAATAAAACAAAAAGCAATGCAAACCTTTTCGGAAACTGATCAGTGAGCACAAAAGCAATGTGATTCGTCCTTACAGGAAACTGGGTCCCCAGGCGTTCCCCTGATGCTTTCTGTTTCAGTATAGAGTACACTGCTTCTTAAAGCATTACAAATGTTTCCCTTCTTAAAGTGATGATTTCTTGCTATCACAGTGGTAATTTCAGTGTTTTCAACTGGAGGGAAAGCAACATAGCAAATAACATGCTTCCATAGCATGACATACATGTGTGGATGTCACGTGCATCGCAGCAAGTGTCCTGTGCATCTCCCAAAACCTGGGCTTGTGGAATATGAAAATTCAGTAAGAAAGGAGAGCTGATAGCGATAGGTGAGCTCAGCAGAGGTCTAAAGCAAAGCCTGGTTAGGCAGACTTGGCTGCTCTGATAATGAAAGGAGCTGGAAGAATAAAAAGTATGGAAGAAGATAAAGGGAGATTCTAAGAGATGTGGGGAGGGCAGAGCACCGGGTGGTTCTGCAGAGGCCACCAGAGCCACCATGGGAAGGCTCTGGTGACGCTGCTATTCTTACCGCTAGAGTAAAAATTACAGACTGGCTGCAAAGGATGAGCATTTCTGGTGGGTTGTTTTCTTGCTTCTTTTGCTTCAGCAATCAATAAGATCAGAAGCTGCTGTGGGTGAAAATGAGCATTAAGTGACAGAGGGTGGTCACATGGCGCCGGATTCATTTGAGGCACTTGCAAGGAGATGTTTGAGGGCAGCAGAACAGAAATACTGGATTTTTAAAAGGTAGGTGTGACGGAATGTGAGAAGACCGGGATGAAAGTGATGGAAAGAGCTGTTGCCTGGAAATCCCACTCGGGAGCAGCTAGAGCTGGGGCTGTGCAGGGGAGTGGCTTCATTTGGGCATGCTTTCACTATTGGTGGTGGCAGGGAGGGCAACTTAGCTTACAAGGGAAGCGGAGTTTAACCAGGAGGGTGGAAATAGAGTGGATTGAGAGGGTATTTCCCCAAGGAGTATCGGCAGGAACACGTTTTGAGAGGAGGTTCTGCAGCCTTCAATGAGTGCAGCACTGGTCAGCAGATTCTCAGCCCTCCGTCTGCTTCTCCAGCCACATCCCAGCCCAGAGCCAGGGCTGCTGCTTTGTCTCCATGAAAGGAACCTGGGGAGATAAAATCCCCTCTGCGAGAGCCATCGCTGACATGCTGTGTGCTGCTGTGCACCCCTGGTTCTATTGGTTTGCTTTGTTGTCATTGTTGTTTTCATATATAGCAGTTTTTTTAACGTGGACTGAAACAGTAGCTCAGCAAAATAAGTCCTGACTTACCCAGCACATCTATTGCATATTTATTCATTCGTTTCTGTTTATGATACAGAACGTAAACTTGAATGACTTCATACAAATAATGGCCTTCTAACCCCCAAAATACTCATGGTAAACTTCTTCATGTCCCAGATAATTCCTTGACACCAGTTTGAGGCTTAAAGTGTCAAAGACTTTTTAAAATAACTTTGACAGATGTAGGATAGCAGGGAATATTTGTTTGGAGTCTAACGGTTTCATACTCGTCCCACAGCAGTTTGTAAAATCACATTTTAGATGAAGAGTCATGTAAACAGGAAGGCAGCACATTCCTGCATTCCTCCTTATGCGTTGCTTTAAGGAAAGTACTCTCATAAATATTTCAAGTATATATATATTTTTCACTCAGGGGCATTTGCACACATTGGACCAATTAAGACCAATAGCTCAAAGTGCTGGGATGCATATTCTTATATGTATCAGTAATCCTAAATATGTAATGAAGCACATGTAGTTAAGACGCAAACATGAAGGATCTTATTTTCAGCTTGGCTTGGGTTGTGCTGTTAGTTTTCATTAGCATAAATGAGAAAACACACCCAAAATTTTTTCCCAAGGCAAGATTTCTGATCCTCCTAACAATTATTTCCTTTTTAGAATGCCTTTAAATCTAGGATATTTGTATTTTGCAAACTTAATTAAGAATTAATTAATTAAAAATACCCCTGGAAGCAACAGCAAATGGCCTTTTGCCTGTTTTTTCAGTGTGTAAATGAAGCTGGGATTTTGCAATCTGAATGCCACATTTCCCAGCTATCTGGCATTTTCTCAAGTTTGTGTCCTATGCACGTCCCTACTAACCACCTCAGGTACAGCTTCTTTGATAGTTGGTTAATAAGTACACATATAAGAAAGATGTTTCTTACCTACACCTTACTGATGTCTATAGAAGCATCTCACTGGCATGCATGGGTTCTGTCTCTTATTTGTAATGATTGCAGTTTCTGTGAAATACTTGACAGATCTGTTACAACTTCCATATCTCCGTTTGTGGAAAAAGCAGACAATTATAATAGTTGTATGTAGAAACAAATGATGTTTCATCTGGAAACTGTGGCTGACGTTATTAACCAGTACATTAGGATATCTACACTGTGATTTACTAACGAATATTCTCAGTCTGTGTAAACAGCCTCAGTGTTGTCCTTAGAGGCTAGCTAATGTCTACATACTCATTTTGCGTAACATTTATTCCTATCACTCAAACAGATTTGTAAACAAAATTCACAAATGATGGGGAGAATTATTTTCTTTGCAATTACGGTGATTCACCAGTGGCATAATAGGAAAAACAGGAAACCAAGAAATTATACCCTTCTTCAGTTTGGCAGTGCAGCATGAGAGCAGACGCAGCAGGAGGATGTTGAATAAGAAAGGAGAGAGCATGAAAGTGCTGAAAGAAGCTAGGGGGTGATGAGGGACAGTACACGACAACAAGAGAAGAAAATAGAGCACCCATGAGAGGGTACAAGAACTGCTTTCCATAAAGGAAGACAAAATATTGAAGAAATAAATAATGCTTTGGAAAATAATTCTGTCAAATTATAGTGAGCGTGACATTCACACCTAGGAGCTATTCATACCTAGGATCTATGGAAACTGAGGAAATTCTAGAAAAGTATTTTGTGTTCATAAAGGAAATGAATAAAAAAAAATTGTTAGGACACTAACAAGGAAGTACCGGATAATGGAGAGGGGTGGTAGAGATGGGCATATCTGTGTGGAGACGGTGGAGGTCTGTGTGTCAGTCTGGAGAAATTGTGGTACCACCTTGGAATAGTCGAGGTTCAATCTGAGCCATTGTGGGTGTGCTGAAACTTCAGAGAATGAAGATACACGATCTGCTGACGTATGGCAGCTGTGGCATATTGCTGCCCTTCCAGTGGTTTGCTGTTATTGAGGTGTAAGACAGGCTGACCATGTGAGGATTCTGTCAGTAAGTTTTTCCTGTGGAAAACCTGACGGGCTGCAAATTCCTAATAAAATTACCCAAGACTGTTAGTCTGCATTACCACCGTCAAAGGAAACAGGGAGAGCTGGTGCGATAGGAAATTGTACTGCAATCTGTTTTCCTTGTAATTCAGTCTGGGAGTAATAGCCGAGGTTTATTTGGGCAGAACTTGATGTTAATAACGTATTCTTTGTCTCAAAGAAGGCAAAATCTGTGGATGGCACATGTTCTGAAATGAAAGCTGTGTGGAAACACTTTTCAGACTGCACCCCATCTTGCAGATCTAGCTGCCTGTTGGAAATCAAGGAGTTGGGCCATCTGACTCTTTGGAGATTTCATATCTAGTGCACTGACTCCAGGTTTATCAGAAACATGGTCTTTGGAAGGTATTTCATACTGCTGAAAGTTGCTATTGGATTTTCCTCTTTCTCCCATGAAGACAAGCAGAGGATTTTGTTGGTGAGTGTCCAACCAACATCCTGGCTGCTGCTGCTGAATGCCTGTTACCACCTGTGACTTGAGAAGGAGGAGTCTTACTTTACAAAAGCTGTACTAGAGACAGAGGACATGCTGGGTTTCTTATGCAGAAAATCAATTAATGCTATTTCATTTGAAAAAACAATCGTGTTGAGGTCGAAATACACCCCCACCTCTGAACGGATTTGTTTCGAATCCCATTTTTCCCATTTATAGCAAATTCAAGATCTTCAAAAGTGTTCTTCATCGCTTTTGTTAAAACCTCTGATATCACTATGGGTCGATTCTTCACTGCTGTGCAGCCAACAGAGGAGGTTCAGGCTGGGTGTTAGAAAAAGTTCACCAGAGTGGTCGGGCAAGGAACAGACTCCAGAGTGCAGTGGGCACAGCACCAATGTTGCCGGACTTTAAGAAGTGTTTGGACAACTCTCTCGGACAAGTTGCGAAAATTTTTATGTAGTGCTGTGTGGAGTCAGCAGTTGTACTCGATGATGCATATGAGTCCCTTCCAGCTCAAGGCTGTTCTGTGATTCTGTGAGCTTGGAGCTTTCCTGTCATCAAGTATCCAGTGCAGAAGGCAGGGAAAGAAAAATCTCGTCAAGCAAACAGAAACACTACCATATTCAGCTGTCTAGAGAATGGCAAGGAATCTGTGGATGTGGATCCAGCAGAGAATGCCATGAGATGCAGGCAAGCCTGAGATCCAGAGAATGGCATGGGGCCCTTGTGTGCCCAACATACAGAGAATGTGGTGGCGCTTAGACAGGAGTACTGTCCAGAGAATGGTGTGGGACCAAGATCTTGTAAGCAGCCAGAGAACAAGGTGGGCCAAAGCATTTCCCTCAGCCAAGGTACAGCATGGGACAAGGCCTTTACCTGTTGTGCAGAGAACTGCATGGGGCCCAGGTCTTCCCGTTATCTAGAGAAAAGAGAGAAGTCAATAAAGATGCATCCAGCAGAGAATAACATCAGGCATCACTGGGGAGAGAACAGCAGGGAGTTACTCTACTCTCGTCCAGTACTAGATGTTAAGGAACCCATAGAGCTGGATACACTGGAAAATGATGAAGAGATGGAAATGGGATCCAAGTGCCACAGAGACCGGCTGGCACTACCCCAGCATCTCTGTACTCTATGGGCCATCAGAGTTGCAGTACAGCCAAGCCAGCTCCCGACCCAAAGCACGGACCTTTAACCCTCCATTTCATTGAAGATGACAGTCAGGAAATCCTGCAGGCTCACCAGCAAGATCTCACAGCAATAAATAATCCTTATGCTGATCGTTGAGCATGTTGTGAGCCCTTCTTTCCCATTCCCCAGCACTTGAGAAGAGATGGCATCTCTTCTGCAGGGAGCCCCAGGTGAGAGGGAAGGACAAGAGCCATCTTCCTTTGGCTGCTGCAGTGGAGGCATAGATGGATTCCCTTAAAGGATCTTTGTAGGCCTGAGATGCGGCATGTCTCAGTCTGAGAGCAAGAAGTCTATGCAACAGTTGGTGAAAGATGAAGGTCCTCTGAGGGGTTCTTTAGCACAGTATCCCAGGAAAAGCAAGGCCTCTGGGCTCTTACAGGCACAAGAAATGACGCCACTTCATACTATAGGAGCAAGGATGGGGGATGGCGAAGAAGGGTGGACGTGACACCAGGCACTCAACAGCGCATTTACTGACTGCTGGTAGTCGTCGTTCAGGCTGGTATCCCCTCTCTTTCCTGCCAGTGGGAATGCTTTGCTCCCTGTCAGCTTCTGTTGAGCACGGACGGCTGTGCTGCTTGCAGGGCACTGGGATACTGGGGGGGAAGGATAGGAGGCCCTTTAGCCATCTGGGAACTCTCTTGCCACCATCTAGTGCAGGGAAGCCCAGGACGGGGATGGGGGCTGGAGCCGTAGCAATATTAAGGCAGTGGCTTGTCATTGCCTGTGCCCAAGGGGCAGCCTTCCTCTCTGGCTAGCAAAATGGCACAGGGGAGCATTCCCCAGGAAAGGGGCCCTCCGTTCCCTAACCCTCCTCCTTCTTCCACATGAGGGCATCTCTCAGGCCACAGACTGCTCCCCCCCCACCCCCACTCCTTGCTCCTAGCTCCAAGGTTGGCTTCTGACTTTGGACGCTGTCATAGTGGCCACGGCAGTGGTCTCCAGATGTCAGAATGGCCACACTCACCCCGCACTCTATAAAAAGCAACGAGCAGCAGGTGGACCACCACTTCCAAATTCTGTCTTCTGGTGCCATGCGTGCATGAACAGGAGTGGAGACAGAGCAGAAGGCAGGTGGCTGCCCACCTGGGCCTGGGGCGAGAGAGAAGCAGTGCCAGGAAGCACAAAGGAGGATATGGCATGCAGGCAAAGTGCATTGGGCACAACAAGAGGCCCTACGACATGAGAGCCATGGCCAGCACTCTTGTACAATGGTGTGCAGCCCTGAGCAAGTATCCAAGAGGGAAGGCAATGAGGCAAAGGGGTACACGTAAGCTGAAGGATGGGCGTGAGGCTCAGGCATGCCAGCTGTCTGAGGAATGGCCTGCAAGCAAGTCATTGATGGCATCCGACAAGAAGCAAGTGGCCAAGACATGTCTGTCACCAAGACACTGATTGTGAGCTCAGCACCACCACGTAGGGAGAAGGGACAGGGGCTGGCTCTCCCCCATTCAGCAATGCATGTTTATCACTTAACAACAGTTATAACCTTAGGCAATAAACTCTTACTTGGTCTTTCAGTGGGTCAAATTTTTATCAATGTCCTCTGGGCAAAGCCCAGCTATCTGATGAGCTTAAAAACCAACTAGGTTTTCCCTGGTCTCACCAAGTCTCTCTTGAGACTTGAGTCTTGAGGGTACAGCAGTAAGGTTGGAAGGAACAGTATTTGATTTCCCTCATTTCCTCCTGTCCTCCACCAGAGTTCCTGCAGAATTCCCCTGTCCTCCACCAGAGTTCCTGCAGAATTCCCTCTGTCATGGTTTCGACTCCTTCAGTTCTTCAATCTCATTTGTCTCTGAGCATCCAGTGACAAGACTGGCTCCGAAAAGGCTTCTAACAGTGCTTTTTCTCCCACTGTCTTCTTATGCCCTATCCAGCAAGGCTGAGATTGTCCCTTCACACCTGGCTTGTGGCAAAACATAAACCAGCAGCGTGCCCTGAGCAGGCACTAGTGGACCACTCTACTTAAAGGGATGTTCCTCATGTCAGTTTTGCCATCTGTATAGAATCTGTAAAATACACAAAGCCACGCAACACTAAGGTAGTGCTGCTATCACGCCAGGTGGAACTGCCCTTGGGCTGGCCAGGATTGCTCTCTGTCAACTTCAGCAGTGAAGCACACATCC
The DNA here is from genome assembly GCA_013396635.1 of Penelope pileata. Lineage (NCBI taxonomy): Eukaryota > Metazoa > Chordata > Aves > Galliformes > Cracidae > Penelope > Penelope pileata. The sequence goes on from WBMW01001914.1 coordinate 21,236, forward strand.
CACAGCTCTAGGAATCAAATCATTTTGTAAGGGAACCAAAGTAAAATTACTTTTCTCATTTTTCTCAGCAAGCTGGCCCTTGAAACCAGTTTTAGCATAGTAACATACGCAAAATGGCAGCTAATTCCCTGCAGCAATGTAGCACTCTCAAATGGTGCAGACGGTTCAATTTAAACATGAGAAACAAAGTTGCTTTTATTAAGCAGCTTGTGAGATACCAGGGGATCTGCGGGGAGCTGGCAGCGCAAGGCTGGGCTGCAGGAGCGCCCAAGGGGATCATTCCTGTTTTGGCTGCTCAGCTGAGTTCTGACCCTGTATTTCAATAGGGAAAGGAGAAAGCTGGCATGAGAGGAGCGCTGCTCATCTTGGGCGGAACACTTCGTAGAGCATCACAGTGAGAGTTTGACCTTTGGCATTTAACTGCTTTTCTAGGAGACATGAAAAGGATGCAATTCAAAGAGTCATGCAATCACAGAATGGTTGTGTTGGAAGGGACCTCACAGCCCCCAGACCCACTCCTACCATGATCTGAGTGCCTCCCAGCTCAGCTACCCAGGGCCCATCCATGGCCTTGGGCATCTCCAGGGGTGGGGCTCCCACTGCTCTGGGCATTGCCAGGGCCTCGTTACCCCCTGAGGGAAGAGTTTCTTCCGAACTGAACATTATATCTCTCCTCTTTTAGTTTAAAACTGCTCCCCATTGCTCTATCACTATCTGTAAATGTATAAAGTCGATCCCCTCCTGTTTATCAGCGCCCACCAGGTACTGGAATGTTACAACAAGGTCTCCCTGCAGCCTTCTCTCCTCCATGCTGAACACTCCCAGCTCACTCAGCCTGTCCCCATACAGAGGTGCAGCAGCCTCTGATCATCCTCGTGCCCTCCTCTGGCCCCAATCCCACAGCACCACATTATTCTAATGCCGGGGGCCTCAGGCCTGGATGCAAATCCTGAGGCATCAGCTCAGCAAATTGTGTGCAGCCTGAGAGCAACATTTTTAAATCACTGTAGGGAACTGTTGATCACGGCCACAACTGGTGATTGAGCATCTGGAGGAGGGGTGTAGCTGCCCAGGGAACACGGACAGATTTTGTGTGCCTGTGGTCTCCACTGACTGAAAGAGGTAGGCCTGGTCAGGGCTGCTCTGGGCTAATACAAGGGCTGGAAGTGAAGGAGAGTTCATCTTTCTGTGAGAGGTACAGCTCATCTGAGGTTGTTGCTTGGCTGGGACTGTACTGTCATGGGCCACTTGAGTTTGAACTTTTTCGTTTGCGTCCATTGTTAGACCTCGTAGTACTTTGCCTGGGGTTGCTGAGAAGTCGTGTGAGGTAATTCTGTTTGTATACTCCCAAGAAGTATTCCTAAAAAGAAATCTTTTCCTAGCTGCACTTTTTGTCCATTTGTGCTTTTTTTTTTTATTGCCTTTGCCTTCCGTTTTTTAGATTTTAGTTTTACAGGAGGGAAGAAGACGGGGAAAAGTGGGAGACAAGGAAGGGAAGACAAAAAATAAGAGTAGTGTTGTCTGCTGTTGCAAGAAGGTGTAGGAGAAAGAAGAGCAACCCTAGCAGCAGCCAAAGAAGGATCCCATTCTCCTGGGAGTGCTACATCCCTCTCAGAGCAGCCCCAGATATTGCCTGGAGAAGTCCCAAGACAACTCATCTCCAGGATGGTTTCTCTCTGGATAAAATGTTGTACTTCTGGACAGTTATGGCCTATGCTGTGTTGGTGGAACCTAAAGAGGAGTGTTTAATGCCAGGCAGGTAAAACTATTTCCCCAGTTCCAGCAAAGCCCTTTTTCAGCAGTGATCACAGTGCCTGTTGGGATGCTGTGTTATGCCTGAAATGAAAAATAGTCTTCCAGGAGCAGATGACATATTTAAGAGCTGTCAAAATCTTGGTGTCTACTGCCAAGGACACTTGTTGACCAGCTGTCACATTTTGGACCCGCCCTACAAGTAGGTAAGCCTGCTCTTTTGCCAGGAGAGCGGCACCATGAAAAGGGACTAAGGGCTTTTCCTGCCTGTCCTCGCCTTCTTTATGGCCCTGAGCAACTTGTATTTACTGCAAGGGATCGATTCAAAGCCCATCAGCCCCTCTGATGTCTTTTACTGTGTGCTCCTGAGTTCAAGCTGGAGGGTTTTCTTACCCTGTTAGAACATCTAGAGATAATTTTAAGCTCACTGACAGTTGTCAGAGCTGTTCATGAACGACTAGAAATGGCCGTTCATGGATCTGAAAGCTGTAGATTAAGAAACGCTGAGCTAATACAATTCTAATAACGCCTCAAGTTCTAATAGATACTTCTATTAGCTTCTACATCTTCTGTCTCTGATCAAATCCATCCTGTTCTATTTTACCTTAAGGGGCAGAAATAGGCTCAAGCAGTGCACTGATGAATGGGTGCCTATAGGAAAGCATTATTGCTGCAAGGAACTTACCCTTCATGTGACCCATTTAAGAAGAAAAAAAATGCTTCTCATAAATACCGTTTATATAAAAATGTATAAAAATAAAATGCAAAAAAAAAAAAAAAAGTATATATACTTTGTGTTTCATTACTTAACCTAGGAAAGGGTGGTAAAATATTGCAGAGCTGGAAATTTTTTAATTAGAGTCAAGCCAATTGCCTTAAAATCTCTTTGTGAATTCTAGTGAAGATTAATGTACAATAACAAACCAAACAATTTTTTATTGTACAGTTTCTTGCCAAGTAATTTGCAGGACAGAGGGAAACAGATTATTACATTCAAACAAATTTATTGTTCTGTAGCTGGGGGAATTTCTTTTGTTTCTTTTGGTTCTTGAGTTTTGGCTCTTGTTTCATGAAGAGTAAATAAATGGAATACTAAAAATGCAGTTGGCATTTCCCCAGAGGAGGAGTAGGAGACTCAGCAGGCTTAGACAGCAAAAATCATTGGTATAACCATTGGTGAATCTTTAGAACAACTTTATATATTGATGGGGAGATCCACGCTATGTATATAAAATCCATGCATATAAAGTCCCATGGGAATGCCTTTGTATTGGTCTAGGGTTCTCAAAACCCATGAGAGTGTGTCACTTATAGGACTCCTCACAGCAAACACTACTTGTAAGAAAACAGTCCTTCCTGCTGGCTTCATTTTCATTTTTGTCTAATTAATTAGCTACAACAACCTCATTAAGGAGTCTGTTCATGATCAAACTTTTCTGTCAGTTTTTCTTAATGACCACATTGAATTTAATGTCTCTTAACTAAAGAACAATTATTCTTCTTCTCAGTGACAGGACTTGATTTAAACTATTCCTTTTCATTTTTTACACTATTACAGTAAGTATTAAATGTTTCAAAAAGTGCCATCCCAAAAATTTGCTACATTGAAATGGAAACCTTCATCTCACAGAATTTAAATGACTCAAATATTCTCAGGGTATGGTCAGATGCACAACTGCTCGGCTCATCTCCACGCTGCCCACAAATTTCATGCATGCTCATTCCTTTCCAACAGGAGCTTCTAGGATGCGGAGGGCTGTCCCAGCAGGAACTCAGTTTGAGAAGCACCAAAATCATGGCTTTGGCACCAAGGGGCTGGAGCAGGGTGAAGAACCTCTTACCCTTCCTTGCATTGGTACTTTTTTTTGTGGCTGCCTTGCTGCAGGCGAAACACTCGTGGTGCAGTGCCTGGTGTTTCTGTTTTACACTTAGTTCTTCTACATCATAAATAGTTTGTAGTAAATGATGGGTAAATATTTGCAGGTATCCTAAATGACACACCTGGGCATGTACTGTTCTTTTAAAGGCTCACTGAAGGCCCCAGCAGAGAAGTAATGCTGACACTGGTTATATGATCATCTAGAATTGTGGCAAATTCATTTTTCTTCATTGAAAATTCTTTTTCAATCATTTTTTTGTTTGTTCTTATTTGTATTTTTCTACTAAGGGGAGAAAGAAATAGGAAATCTGCAGTTAGCTTCAGAATTGTCCACTTGGTAAGCAAAGACCACCCTTGCCAAGCAGAATTTTGGGTTGACCACTGCTACGGAGATCTAAAATTTTGGGTGGTCAAAATTTTTGTCCTTCAAAACTCTGCCTTTTTTGGGACATTATGCAATATTAGAAAGTGGAATTAATGAGGCAAAGAATATGGTCCTTTTTTATTATTGTTTATAGTTTTCTCTCTGTCAAAAAGCAGAGTAATGTTTGTGCACTTGGAGGATGTGCAAAATAAACACTTTGCGGTTCTCAAACTCCTCAACTTTGCTTTGGGCTTTAATCACCTAGAGAAAATGTTTATTGCCGCGTGCACTCCTCTGCTCTGAACATCATCTTTTAATTCTAAGAGGTAATGCTGTGCAATATGAGCAGCGCAGGATGCTGCTCAGATCTGCATTGCAGGCAGAGGGAATTCCATGGTGGGATCCTAGTCCCTATAACCTATCTTCCCTGGCTCTAGTGGGCCTTGGGCTGGCATCCTCCTGTGGAAGAGACATCAGCTCCCTGCTTTGCTGCCAAGGCCCAATAGAGCCGTTTCTCAAGTGCAAGATGTTACTAACTTACTCAGTGAAGAGAAGGGAATATTTATCAATTGACAGTAAGTCTGGCAACGTCAGATTGTCGCTGCAGTGGGTAGCCCTTGCTCCAGTCCTTCCTTTTCTTTTCCTTGCTGAATGCCACTGTCACTTTTAACTGTTGCCTTTTATGTGCAATGAAAGAGAGATATCAGGGAGGTTAGGAGCAAGCCTATATTAAAAGGATGTTACAGAAAACATGTGTTAAATACTGTCCTACAAGAAAACATCCCCCTGTGCCTTTCCCTCCTTGCATGGATACCTGGCAGGGGCACACCTCAGAGGCCTCAGACACTACCTGTGTCTCCACTCAAGCTGCATTTCAGAGCCAGCCCACTGAGCCCATAGCTCAATGCTCCCCACTCGTGCCTCCTGTTGGCCTGTTCCCAGGTGATGGTACATCTGTGCATGCCGGCTGTTCATCGTGGACCAACAGGCAGCGCCACAGTGTAGCCACAGCTGCCTCATCCTGTCACAGTCATTCCTGGAGCACAGTTGACACTTCCCATATAGTTGCAGGGACCTGAACAAACATGACATAACCGTGGCCCAGAGAGGCTTCTTCAGCTATCTATATTTTAAACCTAACAAGAAAACAGCTGTCATGCTGTTCGTGTACAGATCCCAGGGCAGTACAGCAAAGCTCTGCACCGTGTGCTCCCCCCTGCTGAGCTCTGAGTGCAGTGAAGCAGGAAAACATGTGATTGCTTTACCCTACTCTAAACCCTCTTGGGCTGTGGAGGCAAAGTAGAACCTGGCATGAAGTCCTTCCATTGCCTGGTTCCTTGAGGCCCAGCGCTGCTTCATGGCTGCTGTGTCCTGGATTCATGTGGATCTGCTGGAGCTATTGGGGCAGGGTAGTGCTGTGACAGTGCGGCGATGGTCTCCAATGGTATTACCCATTTCCCCAGCTCCACATAATGAAGAGAGATGACAGCTTTCCTATGCTGCCATTGCTCATGGACCTTTTCTGGGCTCCTTGTCCTGTCCTGCTTCTTCCTTCCTCTGCAAAGAGGATTATGGGGTGAAAGACATTTATCCACAGCCATGCTCCTTTGCTAGGAGACCCTTCTCCTATATTTTCTGAAATAGCCAAGAGTCTGACCCAGAATGGCCTCCCTGAGCTTCCCCTGGAGCACTCTCCTCAAAAGAACAGCTCTCATCCCAGCTCTCTCTCCCCAGCTCTTTTTCACAGTCAGTGAAGTAATAGGACATCAGGAGTTTGCTTTTTGAATTGTTTCAGTATCCTTTGATTCTTCCCTCCCTCCTTTCAACTGTCATAATGGAGGAGGGATTTTAACCTAATCCTGTGTATCCTGAAGCTCAAATGAGACATTGGCAGGGCATAAGAAACCATGAGCACATGGGATTGGAACAAATTCATTGTGCACCCAGAGGACTCCTGGATGCTGCACAGAAAATGGTGGTCTTTCAAATTGCTATCGTCTTTTAGTGACTTGGAGGCAGACGTGTTGCTGTCACTTCAAGAGAACTCTTCTGGATGGCACCCAGCATGTGTTACCTGGTAGTGTCTATGCCTCTGGTTTGTGGCCGGGCAGCAGAGCTACAGCCAGCTCTTTATATTGAGCAGCAGGTTTGTAAGGATTGAGAAATATGCCTGCATACCTGCATTGTTCCCATGGCACGTGAGCACTTAAATGTCTTTTTCTGTTAGACGTTCTTTGTATTTGAATACTCCACAGAGGCGTCAACAGGGATTGGAACTCTATTATGTAAGGCACTAAATGAGCATGGAGAAAGGCAGCACCTGCTCAAAGTAGCTGGCTGTCTAAAATCGATGAAACGCTCTGGAATCCTTAATATATCCAATTATAGGTAGGGACATGGAATTAATTAAGTTTCCTGTGGTGGTTCAGCAAGTCTCTAACAGTGCCAGTCACTGTACCCCGTTCTCTGGAGTCCTCACCTGGTATTTTTGTAAACAGAATAACTGTTACTTTCTTGGTTATTAATGGAGTTAAATTGTTTTGAAGATGCAGACTGAAGTAAAGCAAGGTATTGAGACAAAAAGCTAATATGTTCAGATATTACTTTATGGAGATGTTGGTATTTTATTTCTATGGGAATAGACCATTAAAAGGCAATTTAAGACTTTTTATTTTTGAATAGGGAGAGAAGTACAACTAAAAAATCAAAGAGAAAGAGGCTCAATTCTCCTTTCACCAGTTTTAAGCCTCTGGTGCTCCCTGTCCAAAACTACTGCAGCTTTCACATACACTAAGGGCAAGAAGCATCCTGCCCTAATAGCCCATCCCAGAGGCCCATGCATTTAGGGATGGGATCTCAGTGCAGAGTTCTCTGCTGGATTGCAGGGTGCCCAGCAACGGCATTCACAGCTGTAAATGGAAGCCTCAACTTCGTAAGTGTACTCATCTAATTTTAGCAGACAAGAGCAGTAAATTATCTTAATGCTATGTCTGATGAGCCCACCACTTCTCCAGAAAGGCAGAGAGACTTCTGGGATGGTCAGCCCCTCTGCCTGCTCCCTTTATGTCAGGAGTTGCAACTTTATTCACTTTACTCTCTGCAGTGGTTGAGTAACTGCATGCAGCAGGTTTATACAAAAAGGCTCCTCACCAGTGATGCTTAAGATAGCATTGGTGCCATCTGTGCTGATCCAATTACAGCCAGCTGGAGTGTCTCCGCATCCACTCTCATCATTTATCCCCCATTCCACTACGATAAGCTTCAGCAGAGTTGGCAACACATTGAACATAGTCCACGATGGCAGGAACTAATTAAGAGAACAAATCTGAAGCTGTGCCTTATGGCTTTAATTCCCTTTTTATACCTGCAGGGCAAAGGCTGTTAAAAATGAAAAGAAGCTAAGCAGAAGCCAATACTGGCATTAAACATGTCTGGAATCTTACATACTATTGCTTGTGATCATATCAGCAGAGCCTTCGATCAGACTTGGAAAAAAACAAACAAACAAAAAAAATGTACCAACCACTCAAATCTGAAGAGAATGGGGAGGGAACGATTTTCATTAGGGATGTAAAAAAATCAACCTGTCCACTTTACTAAGCCAGCTGTTACAATAAACTTCAGCATCAAAGCAGAGTTCTACGCTGGCACATATTTCTGGGAAAACGTACCAGAGGTCTTTGAAGAAGTAGAAGGAAAACTTGTATGAGATTGTAACACTTATAGCAAGAAATAGTCTTCTACAAAGTGTTGCTTTGTCAGGATAAAACCAAAAATGCACGCCTGTGTTCACCAAAGGAGAGCTGTTTTCACAGGTGTTGAAATGCATGAAATTCAACCATGTTAAAAAAGAAAAAGGCACTCCTGAAGTCTTTCCTTAAGCACCATTTCAGCTCTTTGAGAGCCCTGTCTAAAGGCAAGAATGAGGAATGTTGAAAACAACCTCTGCATATGATTACAGCAAAATGGAAAAGCTTGAGTGTAAATCCCTGATAGCAGGGGAACAGAATGGAACTTGCAGAGAAGCACCGGGCACTAACTACTGTTGAGCCACTGATTCTGGGATCTGTGTGATATTTATACACAAAGCCTTGAAGTACTTTTTCTGCATTTTGTGGCAGAAATGTGTTACTTCAAACTTATATAGCTCTCTTTGTTGTGCACAGAAGCATATGACTGACAATCAGCATACATTTAATACCCTCCTCTCGTCAAAAAACTTTGGGATAAATACTCAAAATACAGAAGTCTTCTGGGTGGTATTACATGATCTGTGTTAAGGATCGTCCTGTCACAGAGGGATACCTAGTCCTGGCTTCAGCCTTCAGGCTCTATGGGCAGTGGAGTCCCAGGCAAAAGAGAAACAAGGGAGGAGTTGAGTAACCTAGCTTTAGAAAATGCTGGGTAATTGTTGTTTCACTCTGGGAACTGGAGCATCTCCTGAAAGAATACTTCCAGACTTGCTTCTTTTCCTGGAATGAATTCTTTATGCCTTTGTTACAAAACTGGAGTGGGGAAAATAGGTCAGAGATTTCGATGTGTGCCTGGTGGTAGCACTGAACTTCCACCTCGTCTTGGTTCAGTGGCCTGAACATACCCACTGAAATGAGATTATCTCAGGATCTACAGTGTGCTCTTAATTGCTTTCCATCATCGCCAGAGGCCTGTCTGCATTTGTGATGTTTAGGAGCTAGAGATTTCGCAGTGAGGGAGCTGGCTGCAGCCAAATTGCCTTGTTTAAAGACTGCGGCTTTGGCTTGAATGTTTGCCTACACTTGGGGCTCTGTAAGGTGTGTCCTTTGTGGATCTAGGCAGTGGTTCCCACTGGAAGGACTGAGCCTGAACGAGGCACCAGGAAATGGCAGGAACTAGGTTCTTCTAAATTCCTTCTAATTTCTTCTCATGTTCTTCTAAATTCTTCCTAATTTCTAGGAATCAGAAAGGAAATTATGAGCCCTGAAGAGGGCTGCCTGCAGGAAAGCTGGGGAACTGCTCTCCTGGGGGAGAAAGGCATCACCAATCAAGGCACTGTGCAGAATAAACTCATCTCAGAGGCCTCTGGTCTGGCTCAATGCAGAGCTCTACTTCTCTAATGAGGCATTTTGGGTTCTGGGACACTTCCACATGCTGTGACTTCACAATCCTGCTGCTTTCCTGCCTATAAAAATCAGCATGTCTTCTTTCTCCTCAACAAAATCAAAGTTGCTCTTAAGCACGGACATTCATCTGGTTGGGTGCAAGCACTTTGCTGAGTTGGGATCTGACAGACCTGGTGCCTGAGCACAGGGCATCCCTCTGAAAGAGTGCCTGAGCCCAAAATTATAATACCTTATAGTCTTGGTCGGGTATTTGTCACTTGCTGTGTCTGTTGCTCCTACAAATTCAGAATGATTTCTTTATCCAGTTGATGGCTAGTTCTGGACAATTTCGGTTGATTTTATGCAGGTATCCTATGAGTCTAATAAATCGCATAGAAACAGATGATATGCATTATGTTCTAAAGTGTGCAAATGCCTTAAATATTTCTTCTTGTTTGTTCATGCCCATTTGTATGTGCATGAAGAGACAAACTTTTTAAAAATATTCTTCCGAGCATCCTCATTTCACAAACATCAGAGTTGCTTCAAACACTTCAGACAGACAGGGCTCCTTGAGTTTTTTGTTGCCTCAATGCCAGCTATTAAGCTTGAAACACTAGATTGAATTTTTTAGAAGAATTGCTACAGGGAAGAATGTTGAGTTCTAGTTTTGAATTGCAAAAGATGATTTTAGACCTAATTTTTCTTGTGGCAGTTTAGCACCAAACTTGTTGGGATAGGGGCAGCCAAACGCGGCTTAGAGGAGAAAATTGTGTGAAGGTTGAAAGGGTAACTAGAGTTCAGAGATTCAGGGGGGTAGCCAGGGACTACTTATCGCTTGGGAGATAAAAGCACTGCAAACCAATCAGAACATGCACGTGCTCTGCACGTGATCACCAATCACGAAACTGCTCAAGGCAGCACAGCCAATTAAGCAAATGCTTTCACGCGTGATTGCTAATGCTTGCACTTCTAAGGGTTATATAGTGTATTGCCGAAACGCAATAAACTGGAACTTACCTGCAAACTCTATGAGCTCATCCCGTTTGTTCTCAGAAGCCCGGTCTCTCGACAAATGGTGACCCCGACGTGATACGTGTTATTGAAGTCCCTCCAAAATATGCACCGAGACTGATTGCAGTTGCTGCATATCGGGAGGAGAGCTGTTATACAGCGGAGAGTAAGGAGAGACAAAGGCCAGATCCGGACCCACCAAAGGGTGCAGGAAAGGAACTTCCGCGGAACCCCGGGTGTGGTAAGCCGACTGATCGTGCCATAATGGATCGAGAAGCAGCTGTTAAAGTACTCACTCAGCTGCTCGCTATGCGAGCCGCTGAGGTCCCCACTAAAGATATTATAGCCCTAGTAGCGTACGCTGCAGGAGCTGGGTATTTTTACGACCCCAATGATCTCTTTGACACTGATGAGTGGCGGAGTTTCGGTGATCATCTCTGGTTAAAGACTTTAGATGGGGAAAAAGCCTGCAAAAAACTAGGAAAAACCTGGCGGGTAATTATAAAGGAATTGTTGAAACATAAGACAGAACACCGTGCTGCGCTTGTAGCGGAGAAAAAGCTTCAGCCAGCTTTAGCTTCACAAGGCACTGACTTTTCGATATGTCAGCTGTTTTCGAAACCAACGGCCGCTCAGGGGGGGGTTGTTCAACCTGCGAGCAGTGTGTCCGAGATGCTCGCTCGAATGCAGACACAGGAAGGTGGGGAGGGAAGTAGACCGGGAGCTGAAAAGCCCGCGCCCCCTACGTCATCTCCGTCGGCTGCGGCTCCTTCCGCCCCCCCTGCTGATGCAGCCAATTCTCATTGGCCAGACCCCCTGCCAGCTTACCCCCTGCTTCCTCCTGACTCAGAATCGAAAGGGGAGGATCGTATGGATGCCTCAGCGCCGCTAAGGAAACACAGAGATTTTACAGTAACGGCGAAAGGTGGACTACAACTACGACCATGCAACCCTGATGAACGGTGGTCAGCGGTGATACGCAACGCCTTGTTAGAGGGAGATTGGGAAGTGGCACAGTCGGTGAATGCCTTTCCCGTGATACACACCCCGTTGCCTAATGGACAGCCTGGGGCGAGACACCAACCGCTGGACTGGAAATTAATGCAGCAAGCTCGTGCCACGGTGTCAACTTATGGAATCAATTCTGAACCTGCACGACAGATGCTGCAGTACATTTACAGTAGCAATGTTATGAGTCCGTATGATACTATAATGTTGTCTAAATTGTTGCTGACTCCTTCTCAGCAGCTACATTTTGGGAGGTTGTGGGAGAATGCGTGCCGTAGGATAGCAATCCAGCATAGAGATCAGAACGATCCATTGTATGGAGTTACTGTAGATATGTTAATGGGCACAGGTATCTATAGTACTATGGCACAACAATTGCAAATGCCAGCTGCCATGCACGCGGCGTCTGGGAAAGCCGCTCAGGTGGCTTTGCTACAGGTGCCGACAGAAAAAAGATCTGCTGGTTGGGCAGGAATGAAACAAGGCCCTTCGGAGCCGTTCCCTAAATTCATAGATAGACTGGTCGAGGCGGTCCAAAGGGATACTAATTTGGACGAGGGATCAAAACAGATCATATTGAAGACAGTAGCGTTCGAAGGGGCTGATGCTAAAACTAGAAGCATACTAAGCACGCTACCTCGCGATGCCTCCTTGGCCGAAATGTTGGAACGGGTAGACCGTGCTAGTATGCAGCAACAACAGGCGTACCTAGCTGCTCCGCTAATAGAGGCTATTAAAGCACAGCAACAACCACTGACAGACATGATTAACAAATTGCCGCAGGTATTTGCTGCTGCCCTCAGAGTGGGAAGCAGCGGGGGCAGGGGAACAACAACCTCAATAATTTGCTTTAAATGCGGTGGGGAAGGTCATGTCCGTTGGGAATGTGGTTTGATAGTACGGTGTAAAAATTGTCGTAACGACACACATGCCACAGAGGTTTGTAGATGCTTGGGAAACAAGGAGCGCAGCGCGGCGCCGAATCACGCGACGACACAAATGACCCCACAAAGTATAAAGGCGGACAATGGTCCGGCATACACGGGTCAGGCTTTGAAAGAGTGGCTGCGGCCGTGGGGAATCAAGCTCATTACGGGCATCCCACATTCGTCAACGGGCCAAGCACTTATTGAGCGACTGAACCAAACACTTAAATTATATTTGCAGAAATTTCGTTCCGTAGTACATACTCAGGAACGACTGTTAAAACGTCTTTTTACATTAAATCACCTCTGTGTCTTTTCAGACAGTGATCTTCCCCCAGCAATCCGGCATCGGTTGGAAGTGCCCAGTGCAGACATAAAGTCAAGAGTTGGCTCAGTGTGGTACCGGGACCCGAAGGATGGTCATTGGAAAGGCCCAGTAAAGGTCAACTTCATTGAGAGAGGTTACTTCTGTGTTGAATCACCTGACGGTCCACTCTGGGTACCGGCAAAATGGGTAAAACCTGGGATATCCTCGCCCTCACCATCGGTCTCGGTATATAGGGATCGTTCTATTAGAAAACCCAGTAGAACAAATTAACCTAAAGGGAAACGTAAAAAAAAAAAACAAAAAGAAAAAAACAAAAAAAAAACAACGGGGCATATGTTGGGAGAGGGGCAGCCAAACGCGGCTTAGAGGAGAAAATTGTGTGAAGGTTGAAAGGGTAACTAGAGTTCAGAGACTCAGGGGGGTAGCCAGCGACTACTTATCGCTTGGGAGATAAAAGCACTGCAAACCAATCAGAACATGCACGTGCTCTGCACGTGATCACCAATCACGAAACTGCTCAAGGCAGCACAGCCAATTAAGCAAATGCTTTCACGCGTGATTGCTAATGCTTGCACTTCTAAGGGTTATATAGTGTATTGCTGAAACGCAATAAGGTGGAACCTACCTGCAAACTCTATGAGCTCGTCCCGTTTGTTCCCAGAAGCCCGGTCTCTCGACACAAACTCGTGCTTTTTTATCTGTCTGCTCGAGCAGGCTGCTGTGCCAGGCACGGCTTCGTCAGCCTTCTTTGGACTCAGAAGAACAAATTGTAGAACAATACGTTAAAAGTTAGGCATTGAAAAAGCACCAGACGCTTGAGTAAGTACTGAAATTTTACTGAGAAGAAGGAACATGCTGATCATGCTGAAAATTTTTTTTATTATTATTATTTTAGGTTTTTTTCTATATTGGCAAAGTTCCTTACCCACAAAAATGTTATATTTGCTCATTTTATATTTTGAAACCGGGAGATCCAGAGATGTATTCAGGTGACAGAGCAAGGAGTCAAAGGGGGTTATAAGCACTCTTTCAGATCCTAAAGATTCAAGATTTTCAACTGTAGTTTTGATTTAGGGTAAAGATTCAATCCTTAGATGAGATGCAGTTGGTTCTTACCTTGTTAATGAGGGCTTGTTTTACAGCTCTGTATGCTCATGGAGAAAAGACTTCTAAATCATCATGAGACATCATTTAGAAAGATTTAAACAACTTGCCATTGTAAGTACATACACTGTTTATATGAATAAGATTCAGATCAAGGGATCTTTTGTTAATACTTTTTCCTCTTTCTTTGAAACAGACACCTCTGCAGCATACAACAGCAAGGGGGAAAAGCACTAAGGCGTGGAATATTACAAAGATCCCAAACAGGCAGGCACCTTCCTAGAGAAGCCATGTGGCATGCTAGATGCTCCTCAGCCTCCTTCTTGTTGATGGCATTTGTGCATGACAAGTGCACATGGAGTCAGAACTGATTTTACAGTCCCACATTCCTCAGGACTGTGAACTTTAACGTTGCATGATCACTACAGCCCAGGCAGCCTCTGATCCTGATGTGACCCATCAGTTCACTTGTGTTGGTGAGCAAAAGGTCCAGTATTGTGTTCTCACCAGTGTGTTTCTTTCTTGGCTCCATAAGTTATCCTCCATGCATTCCAGGAACCTCCTAGGCTGCCTACAGATTGCCGTGCTAGTTCTCCAGCAGATATCTGGGGGGTTAAAGTCCCACCAGCAGGATGAGAGCCAGCGATTGTGATTCCTCCTGTAGCTGGAAGTAGAAGGATTCATCAATAGGCTCTGCTTGGGTGGGTGGCCTGTGTGAGACACGAACCACGAGAACTCCTTTCTTGTCCTGGTCTAAAGATCACCCAGAATTTTTTGATGTGTTTGTGGCCATTCTGCAGGGGCAGCTCTTCATGCTCTATTCCCTTCTTGATGTACCGGGCAACCCCTTTTCTTTTTCCCTTCATGCTGAACAGCTTGTCGTAGTCATAGCTACACTCAAATCATGGGAATTCCACGAGATTCCAATGACAGCAACTACATGGTGTTTTCTAGTAGCATGGTGGCTTCCAACTTTTCCTTTTGCTTCTCAAGCTATATACATTTGTATAGTCACTTCAGCTAGGCAGGTGGCCTTGCTGTCTTCTTGAAGGATAACTCTTTAATTCTCTGGAGTGTTTCTCTGTTGCCTTCTATTGACTTGGTTGTTCCTGGCTCCTCCTTGTAAGATTCCAATTGTGCTACATTGTTGACACCACCTCTCAGGGCAGCAGGTTGAGGGCATCTACTAGCTCAGCTATGCCATTCATCTCCTTATGGGCAGTCTCAGTATCATCTCCCCCTCTACCTTCAAACCTAGTTCAAAGCCCTGCCATTGACCCCAGCTACCTGTTCCCCAGGGGCCCTCTTCCCTCTGAGAGATGTGAAACTCTTCTGGTTTCAAGCAAGCCCATTGCCATGTAAGCCATCCCATTGTCAAAAAAACCCCAAATAGGGTTGGTAGCACCAGCCACAAAGCAAAAAGTGTTTGCAGATTGGATCCTCCCCCTTCCTTCAGTGTCCTTACCCACCACAGTGAGCAGACATGAGATGACCAGTTTCCCAGCACGAAGTAGAGCAGAATGTCCTCTACATCTTCATAATTCCAGAGAATGATTGTTTCATATGCAGAAGGAAGTCGGCTCTGAATTTTTCCAAGAATTCCTCTCAGATGCTTTCCTGAAGAGATAGGAGCCTTTGGAAGATGCCCTTTTTCAGAACATTTAAATAGTTGTAGATGGGAAAAGAATATTTTTGCAGCATTTGGCAATTCACGCAAAAGCTTTCAGCTTTATTTTTCTCAAAAGCTTTTCGCACAGGTTTAGACAGCACTCTCTTTGTTTCTCAAACAGGTACATTTTGAGATTCAAACACTTGCCAGAGCTGGTTCAGCTAACTAGCCCTACCCTTCTGCACGGGATCAGGACAAGATTCAGTTTAAACCAGTCTTTTTTTTCAGATCCTGACATGATAAGTCACTTGGCATGTAACTATGCCATTTCATTTCGTGGCCATAGCCATTCTTATTTCAGCTTTTTTTTGTAAATGAAGTTGTATTATTCTGAGTAGAGCAACTATGGACTACTAGTGAAACCATGGATAAATAAAAGATCTGATTTAAAATGATAAACAGCAGGGTAACAGGAACTGGCAGGTGGGGGAAAGAATGGTAAAGAATGGGGAAATGTCCAAGGTGCCTTTTAACACTCAAGTGAAAGAGGAAAGTTAGAAAGGGCTGAATTTATCTACCTCTTTACTGTCATGTATTCTGCCTGCACAGCTCCTCCATATCCCCCATCAGACGTGGACTTCCCCTGTGAAGGGCAGCAGAGCCCAGGCAACAGAACACCTGGCTGACTTTCAGTGTGAGAGCTGGGAGCAGCAGGTCTTTAAGCAGGCAATTAGGAGTTAAGCTATCCATCAGAAACCTGTGAAAGCACACTGGGGAGTTAAGTTCCTACTAGAATTAAGGGAGAAGAGCTTCTGATTAATTCTTTCTTTTGATGTGTCAAGATTAAGGTTTAAGAATCATTTAAATTCTCATTTAAAGTCTTCAGTTCTGTGGGTGGCAGTAACAAATCTTTCAGCTCATAAAAACTGATGCTTTGTGTAATTTCATGGTGTTCACTTGCCTTGGCTGTTAATGCAGACTTGCATTCCCACATAAACTCTGATCACCCTGCTGAAAGCAGCAGGTCCCTGGTGACACCATGCACAATTAATGCACTGCACAATGAGGATGTGCTATCCCTGTCTGCTCACACACTTCATATCTGTGGGAGCAGTTCAGTGCTGCCTTCAGTCATGTGCAGCAGGACTGGGATGAGCCTGCCTAGGAGATACCGCAGTGGCTGGAAAGACATGCCTTCCCCTGGAGTGCTCAGTGCATTTCTCAAATCCTCCTTAAGTGTGTTGGTAGTGCTCAGGTCTAAGATTATCATCTCATCTGCTCACCTGCTGAGCTTAAAAGCACCGTGAGCTCCAAGCATACAGGTTTCCACAGTTTCCATCTTTCTAGTCCAGAAGTATTTCCAGGGAGAGTTTGGGGATTCTAGACTTTTGCCCAGGATTTTTGGATGTCTGATAGCTCCAATAGGTCACCGAGAACTTAGCCTGAGCTGCCGGCATGAATGCTCTGACTTCTGGCGGTGCTCAACACTGTCAGTGTCTGGTGAGCAGTGGGTTTCCTGAGCAGGGGCTGAGTCCCTCTGGAAGGTGCAGAACCTCTCACTGCAAACTTCTGCCAGGAATGAAGCATTGCTCTGTTTCCTTTCTTGGAGGCAAAACATTAAAAGGAAGATCAGAGTTAACGAACCTGTAATTTGCAAGACAGCACTTAATTTCTCGTTTCCAGGGTCTTGAATTTATTTTGCAAGCCATTGCAAATGCAATTTTGGTACAGATGCAAATGCATCTGCATATGCAAAAGCATTCTGGTACAGATGGTGTTCACCTGACTGGCAGCGGTGTGGGCAGTCTCCCTCCTGGCTGAGCTTTCAGGAAGGTAGGCACTGTTCTACTGTTCCTAATCAGCACAGAGACCAGGAAGAAGCGCACATACAGCCCTATCAGCTCACAAGGCCTTATACTTTCTCTAAGACGATGGAAAATTAATAAGGCTTCTTTACTGGATGGAGAAGACTATTCAGTTTAACTTTGAGCTATTTCCCTTTCCAGAGAAATTGCTTAAAAGCAACAACGAAAAAATTTCATCTCCTTACAGGATAATACGAGAGAAATCATCTGGAGTTTATAAAGCATTTTAGATAATGGATTCATTTTGATAATGGCAGGCTTATCTACCCACATTGGCAACTCTAGATTTTTGAATTCTTCTTCTTTTTGGGGAATGCATCCAGATTATGTGTCTTAAAGCATAGAAAGGAAGCATCATGCAAAGCATTTTAAAAGCATCTTGTCTTATTTGGCTCTCAGGATGGAAGGTGCCAGCCCACTCCCTGGCTGTTGGGACCACAATTTGGGCACTCCCTGAGCATTTCTTCTCCAGACCTTCATGCCTAAGCTACAGCTGATTGACACTCGGAAGCTTTTGTGGGAAGTCTCAGCAGTGCGCACCCGTGAGAGAGCCCTAATCCCACGCTGCAGCCTTTGATTTCCCAGGGCTATGAGAAGGCAGAGGGGTGGGATACCGCTTGTGGTCTGTCCAATCCTACAGGTGTGGGGGAATGGGGCAGAGCTGAAGGAGAACCTGGCACCAAATTACATTTTTCAGCATGTTCCCAAACGTCAAATAACGCCGATTTCTCGAGAGAAAACTCTCATTTGGAGAAAGCTGTAGCCAGTTATTCTAGCAGTGAGATGAGGATTCTGAAGGTGAATCCACGGCCAAGAATAATGCTGGAAACAAGCCCAGAAATGGAGATCTCACATTGCTATCCTTATGTCTGCATCTATTTTGCCTCTTGTTTCTTTCTTCCCTTTGCCTTTATATATTCAAGGAGTTTTACATAACAGCTTTGATTTTTCGCTTTATAAAACTGCTTACTAAATGTGAGAAAAGCAGCTATATTTGCAATGCCAATTTCCAGATCACCATGAATCTTCAGTAGGCAGTTTAAGAATTGCTTCATTGCTTCCAAATGGGCATATGGAGCTTGAACTTTATCAAGGTATTCCATGGTGCCCACCTACCCAAAGCAGGAGTATCAATCACACCCAGTGATATTCCAAGTTCTGGCAGACAAACATCCCTTTTGCCTGACGCTATCCAGCCCCAAACCCAGCACAGAAATTCTACAAGCCCTGGTGTGGGCGCTGGCTGAGCCCAAGGCTGCGACAGACGCATTCTAACTTCTTCTTTTCTCATCCAGTACATTTACAGTTAAACAGTATGAAAGGAGATGCCATTAATAACTTGTCTACCTTGGATGTTATGTGTCCTGGAGATGAAGCCTTAGCTCTTGATGCCAAAGAAGGTGGTGTATTTGAAACCAGGCTCCTATTACTAGGAGCCTCTCGTGCCCACTGCTTTGGTAAAATGTCCAATGCAACCGGGTGGGAGCTGTTCTTGGATCAGCAGTATTTCCCTTTCAGTTACCTGACAACTTTACTTGACTGTAAGCTTTTTGGAAGGATAAATGCCACCAAGCTGATCCTTTCGGAATGTAATTCTGTTTGATCTTACTTTTCTGACAGCTTTAATTACTGCAGAGAAATGGAAAAGTAAAAGCCTAATATACGTCAAGGAATCAAATATACTTCATTTTTTCCTCAAATTAATTCATTAGTTAAAATTAGTTGCTGAATAATTTAAATGGATGATCCTTAGTTCACCATTTGTCTATGAGCAGTTCATTAGAAGAGCTATAGTTGCAGAAGATTGGTTAGGTAACTGAGACACAGCCGCCAACATCCCTGATGGCAGCACAGCATTCCACATATACACCAGCAGCAGACTTGAATTTAATCCAGTCCATCTCTGATCAGAGGCCTTATAGAACTGTCAGAAAAACAGGGGTGCAGGGAATGCAAGGGACCTCTAGAGATTATTGAGTCCAACCCACTGCCAAAGAAGTTCCGTACAGCAGGCCACAGAGGTGGGTGTACAGATGGGTCTGGAATATCTCCAGGGAAGGAGACTCCACCCCTCCATGACCAGCCTATTCCAGGGCTCCGTCACCTGCGCCGTGGAGGAGTACTTACACATATTAATGTGGAACTTCCTATACTCCAGATTGTGGCCCCTGCCCCGGTGCCCATGTCTGGCTGAATGGAAACAGAGCATACTGGCTTGTCAACCACTCCTCCCAGCTTTGCGTCATAGAACGATAGAATGTCCTGGGATGGAAGGGACAAGAGGGATCATCAGATTCCTGCCCCTCCTGCCGCAGGCAGGGCCAAAAATCTCCAGATCTGTTACTTTTTCATGTTACCCAGGTCCCCATCCAACACGGTCTTGAAAATGTCCAGGGTTGGAACATCCACAAGCTCTCTGGGCAGCCTGTGTCAGCACCTCAACACACTCTCAATAATGAACTTCAACCTTGATGAATAATATAAACAATCCCTCCTTCAGATTAAAACTACTCCCCCTTGTTCTATCACTGCCTACTATTTTGAAGTTATTTCCCCTCCTGTTTTTTTATCTCGTATTACATACTGCAAGGCTGCTATCAAGTCCCCCCTGCAGCGTTCTCTTCTCCAGGCTGAAGAGTCCCAACTCTCTCACCCTGTCCTCGTAGGAGAGGTGTTCCAGAACTCTGAGCATCTTCGTGGCCCTCCTCTGGAGCCTCTCCAACAGCTCCACATTCTTCTTGTGTTGGGGGCCCCAGAACTGGACACAAGACTCCAGATGAGGTCTCACGAGAGCAGAGTAGAGGGGCAGAATCACCTCCCTCGACCTGCTGGCCACACTTCTCTTGATGCAGCCCAGGATCCTGTTGGCCTTCTGGGCTGCAAGCGCACGCTGACGGCTCATGATGAGTTTCTCATCAACACACACCCCCAAATCCTTCTCCTCAGGACTACTCTCTAGACATTCTCCGCCCAGCCTGTATGTGTGCTTGGGATTGCCCCGACCCAGGTGCAGGACCTTGCTCTTGGCTTTGTTGAACTTCATGAGGTTGGCATGGGCCCACTTCTCAAGCCTGTCCAGGTCCCTCTGGATGGCATCCCTTCCCTCTGGCGTGTCGACTGCACCACACAGCTTGGCATCATCTGCAAACTTGCTGAGGGTGCACTCGATCCCACTGTCCATGTCACTGACAAATATGTTAAACAGCACTGGTCCCAGTACCGATCCCTGAGGAACACCACTCATCACTGGTCTCCATTTGGACATTGAGCCATTGACTGCAAATCTCTGAGTGCGGCCATCCAGCCAGTTCCTTATCCAGCGAGTGGATCATCCATCAAACCCATATTTACCCAATTTATCAACCAGGATGTTGTGTGGGACAGTGTCAAACACCTTGCACAAGTCCAGGTAGATGACGTCGGTTGCTCTCCCTTTATCCAGTGTTGCTGTGGCTCCATCATAAAAGGCCACTAGGTTAATCAGGCAAGATTTTCCCTTGGTGAAGCAATGTCAGTTACCACCAATCACCTCATCTCGATTTTCCATGTGCCTTAGTAGAGCCTTCAAGAGAATCTGCTCCATGATCTTGCCAGGCATAGAGGTGAGACTGAATTGCCTGTAGTTTCCAGGATCTTCTCGATCCTGATGTTCACTTACAGTGGGTGGATCTTTATCCCAGTTCTTACCTTCTCTTTCTGCAGTTTGGGTAGTATGTGTAGAGCCTTTGCCACTGAAGACTATTGCAAAGAAGTCACTGAGCACCTCAGCCTTCTCCACATCCCTCGTGACCAGGTCTCCATTTTCCTTCCGGAGAGGGCTCACATCTTCTCTAGTCTTCCTTTAATCAATGATATACCTGTAGAGATTCTTCTTGTTCCCCCCCTTTATGTCCCTGGCTAGATTTAGTTCTACCTGGGCTTTAGCTTTCCTAACCTGGTCCCTGGCTGCTTGCACCACCTCTTAGTATTCCCCTTGGCTAACCCGTTTCAGTTTCCACTCACTTTCCTTTTGTGCTCTGGAAAGCCCAGGAGCTCCTTATTCATCCACGGAGGCCTCCTGGCATTCTTGCCCGCTTTCCTCTTTTTCAGGATGCACTGCTCCTGGGCTTGGAGGAGATTATGACCCTTGAATACAAATCAACTTTCTTGGACCCCTCTTCTCTCCAGGGCTTTGTTACACTTGGAAGAGGAAGTTATCGTCAATACATTCCAGGAACCTCTTTGATTGCTGGTACTCCGCTGTGTTGTCCTCCCAATAGATACCCATCAGCCTGTTTTTTGTTTGGGTACACCACTGTTTTTCCACTGAGTTCCCAGTCCTGCTAAGCAAACAGGCTGACTTTTCTGAGTGGCTTTTCGGTGATTCTAATCAGCCCGTAGAGCCTGGGTCAATCATGGGCTGTAAAACACTGGATTTAACCTTTAATCATTTTACAGCCAGTCTCTAGAGGCTGAAGCTGACTGCTCTGAACATTCTTCAGTCAGGCCTGCCCGTGTCGTTGCACATATACACTTAGAATATGTTTTAAGGCCTTCATTCTTTCTGCAGACAAGCAAACAAGATTTCCTCAGAGCCTTTGATTTCCACTGTGGCCTTAGTGTCTCCTACAGAGCTATGAATGGTCACCGTTCTTCACTTACTCTCACGGGATGCAGCCTGGATAAGCTGCTGCCATTACCAAACACAGCCTGCTACTGCATGTTTTAAACCAAGGAAAAGGTGAAATCATTATTGTTAGTCCACAAAACCCTAACAGCTATCATCAAATGTAAAAAGAAGTAAATATGGTATAAATTATTCTAATAAGTTTGCACAAAAAAAGAGCAATAATACTAATGCATTTTGATTTCTTTCAATTAATAATGTACCCAATGATTTCTACATTGTTTGGAAAGACTGTTTGCAGATAATATTGTCTTATGCCCTAATTTTTTCAATTAGTTGCATGCATTTGCTGACAGGCTAATTTATGAGCAATTGCTTTAAAAGCAGGACTATTTTGCATTTAATTACAGTGGATTGTAATCCATCTGTTGACGAATTAGTGTGTTTATTTGCTAATGCGTTCCACTACTCCAGCATGATCGGTCATACAAGTTGAATATTTTTTTGATTATATAAATATCATAGCGTAATTAAGGGCCTGATGTATGGCTGGTGGGAATGATAAGTTGCCATAATTCTACACCACTCCAAGTTGAATCCTTTATTACTTTTCTGCAGAGAGTGAACAGAACTGTGATTTTTGTGGCTACAAAACTACATTTTTGTGGCTACCAGTCTGTGACTTGGCAGCTGTAGCAGGGAGGGATGGGGAGGTGGTCGGGGGCTCCCTGGCCTCTGCGCATGGGGCCTACAGGCTACTGCCAAGCATTGGGATCAGGAGTGTGTGAGGCGTGGTGGGTGAGCAGTGCTGTTTGATTGTAAGATGTATTTTATTCTTTAGGTTTGTAAGAAAGCAGATGAGGCGAGGGGTATGAAGATAGGTTCGCTGCTTGAACTTTGTGTCCTAAATACTGGAATGTACAGTGCTCAGAGGAAGGCAGGCTCAGAACAACGTGGCCTGGTGAGGGGTAGGTCTGTAGGGACTGTAGTGGAGGAGTTGGTTTGCTTGAGCTCTTTTGCTTTATAGTTCCTTCCAGGCCTGCTGAGTATAAGCTAATCACAGGTGGAGAGCAACACCAGTGGAGAGATTTCATGTGCCAGAGGCTAAGTCTCAGAAGGGTTGTCTGCATCTGGGCACAACACCTGAGAGCACGCCGTGGGATGAGGCCTTTCTTGTTCAAAGAACAGCCATGCTGAGCGTTGGTCAGCAGAGTCACATGCCCTCTGTAGGCCGAGGATCGTTCCTTTTTCCAATAGGGACTAATACCATTTCTGTCTGGATGGTGGTTCTGGGTGAGCTGTGCTGTCCACAGAAGCAAGGGGCAGCAAACCCTGGGTTCTGACACAGCTTCTGCAGCAGCTGAGCTCAGTCCAATCAAAGTAACTCCAAAGGACACTATGCAGAACTAACAGTGAGAGTGTCAGATTCCTGTGTATCAAGAGCTGTTGTCGAATAGTGTTCTTCAAAATCATACTTGGTGGTCACGCCTGCAGAGATGTGCATTCAAATCCACGCACTCCCACTGGCCTGTCACATTGCTGCAGCAGAAGTACAGGCTGCTTATTCATTTTCCTATTTGAAGACCAGTCCAGGGCTGACTGAGGCAAGTGTCTGTGGTGGTGTCTGAATGGGTCCTAATGAAGTCCCACAATTACCACACAATAAGACAACCAGTTTCTGACTTTGGACTAAAAAAAAGATCAAATCGGAATTCTTTGTACACTTTGCATGTTGGATTCTTGGTTTTGTTTCTTTTTCGCCTTCAATAACTGAGTTTCTTTTTCTCCAGAGTGCTAACAGCTGGCAAAAGTATAGATTCTGAGAGTTCAGGCATGTATAAAGATAATGAAGAACTTTAAAGCAGAAATTATTGTTAGATAATGTCCTCAGATGAAAATATTAGTAGGTAAAAAAGGACTTTCTCCAACTCCTTCAGGAATTAAAGACAATAAGGAGTGCAATTACAAAAGATGCCAGACAACATTCTCTCCTGGGAGTTCCGGTCAGCCTGGCTCTGGACCAGCACAACGGCTAAGCTCCGCTTGCTCTTAGATCTCTTCTGTGGAGCTCTCTTATGGGCTCTATTGAGCATAGAAAAAGGGAAGTTTAAAGGAAGAGGTGGACACTTTGTGAGAATGAGACAAATAAATTTCATGCTTGTGATTCTCCAGAGCACATATTTCTGGAGTTGTAACTGGCTGAATAATGTACAGTGATTAATTTGAAGAGATGTTCCTGGTTTTCAGTTTTCTTTGATTGTGCATTGAAGCAGAAGTATGGTTTATTTAAACACATCAAGGATGATTGTTCTTGGGACTGCTAGCAGGCAGTTGCCCTTGAAAGTATTCATCGTACAGGAAATTCCATAAATCCTGTGGTATTTTTGCCTTGCATGATTGGGAAATGTGTGTAGAAGGATTCATCGCTTGCATTGAGGGGCCGTAGCCTTGCTGATGAGGTTTGTCATTCTTGCCTTGGTGTTCCCCCATGATATGCATGAGAAGCAACAGGCAGAAATATGGATCTGGGAACTGAATGATTACTGTTCATGCAGCAGTGCTCTCTGGTTGCTGCTATCGCCATGGTCAATGGCATACTGGGTGTTCCAGGCAGCCGACGTCATTAGCCTCCTGCCACTGCCTCCAGTCATACTGTTCCTACCTTCATCTTATCTGCTTTTTAGGAGCCATTTTCTTGTTGTTCCATTTCAGGAGATAACTAATCCATTGGGAATGGAAGGGGCGAGGGAAGAGCCTTGCAGAGACCAGCTGTGAGACAGAACATCCGTCTGCATCCAGTTCCTGCTCTGAGGCTGCAGTGTGTTTTAAGTATTTAACACATCAAGACATGCAGTTGTTTTAGTTTCAGACTCAGTTTTAGAGCATTTTCTCCTGAGGTCTCTGTGCCATTTGCCAAGCTGAAGAGACCTAGCGAGAGTTTATGAAAGTGGAAGAAAGGGAATTCTGAAGAACAGTGAGGTTCACCTGCATCTTAATCGCTATTGGCCCTGAATTTATGTTCAGAATCCGAATAGCTTCAAATAACTTGTGTGAAACAGAAGTGATTCCATCCCATCTTTCATTACGAGGTCCTAGTGCCCCCCAGAGCCTGTCCCGTGGAATCGCCAATGCGATTCATTCATCCATTCAGCAGTCTGTCATTCAGCGTTCATTTAGTCTGTCAGCCCTGAGATAGATGGAGATGATTTGGGATACAGAGTCAGGGCCTCCAAGTCTCTGGCCAAGGAAACACTGCTCAGAAGGGAGTGCAGAGGGCTGGGACACAGGAGCCTGCTGGCTGAAGGAAGGCATGAGGTTGGTGGTGAGGAGCCACACAGCAGAGAAATGATCATATTGCCACTGCCTTGGTACTCAGCGCAGCATAAATGACAGCCAGGGTGGGAGGGTGCTGGAGAGGGTGTTCCTGACGATGTTTTAGAGCCTTGGTTCTGCTGTTAGCAACTGATGTACCTGCAGAAGCAAGCAGATGAACAGCACCCCTATGAGCTCAGTCTGCTGTCGTTCGCTGCCACAAACACCTTCATCACCATTTTCAGTTTTCTTCCATCCCCTCTGTTCCTGCAGCTCCTCCTGCATAGTAGCTGATGGCCAGGAGGGTTCCTGCTGCTCAGAACATGTGTTGTGACCATAAGGACCCCTCCCCTGCTGCACCCAGCTAGCGTTCTCCTCACATTTTATGGCAAATACTATTGCCTAAAAAAAGCAGATGTTATCTGCTCCCTAGATAGAACATAATACAAATATCCAAGGCTTTGCAAATGGCAGGACTGAAAATGGATGATTAAGATGATTTTCAGAAAATATTTGACTTCAATCATTCCAAAACATTTTTGAAGTTACAAAACCATTTTATGACACTTTGAAACACATTCTAAGGCTGTTCAGCAACTGTGCTGAAAATACACATGGGATGTACAGAAGAATTACTTCAGCCTTGTATTTTTTTTACTTTGTTGATAATCTGTGTATAGAAAAGGGTCTACCAGAATCAAGTAGTACTTGAGCAGCTCACCACGGCTGCTCTAAATCAAAAGACACCCACACTTTGAGAGGTTTGAGAGCAGAAGTAGCCATTATTTGGTTTTGCCTTGACCCATTGCACAGGGAGAGCTGCACAGCGCTCCTTGTCCAGGTGGGCAACAGAGGTTTGTTAGAGCTCGAAGCCTGTTGTTGTCTTTGACCTTCCAGCTGCTGTCTGCAGCAAACAGCAAGCTTCTTTGCTTGCTGAATAGCTGAGACATACTTTCTTTTTTCAGATTGAGATGATAGTACGGGAAGGATTGAAAGCCACCATACAGGCCGCATATTTTTAGGAATATCGTTGGCTTCAGGATCAGTGTGCTTGCCTCTTCCTGTTATATGTCTTTATCCTTGGTGACTTATGAAACTCTTTGCTGCTCAGTTTCAGTGACACTGATAGTAAGGAGGTGCTTTGTGCCTAGAGAACACAATTGGCAAAGAAGAGACCATTCGCCCACCAGCCACAGCTATTGCGGGTTTATCAGTGCAGGATTGGAGGTGGCTCTATCCAGGCAAACATCCACCTCTCAGGGGCAGGAGCTGAGTCAAGTCAGTAGTTATCGAGATTGCTCTCAGGGTGATTCAGCCCCCAGGCTTTTGTTATTTTCCATTTTATAAGTGAATGATATTCAAACTGCCAAAGTTCTGTTTCTTTTAAGAGAATTCCTTAGCAGGGAGAAGCATTCTGTGCTTGCCCTTTCTGTGAACATGGTCTTTTCTTTATTCCGTTACCCGGCTAAGAATTTATAACAGATTTGTCGAGATGGACTCTCCCCTCATAGCCATGGATAAGTTCGTTAGGTGGACACATCCACCACACAATGTCAACAATTTCTGCATTGTGACCCACTGCAGGGACAGTGGAGAGTGTTGTCCCTGGGACAGCCAAGATGTGACTTCTAGCCATGTGCCCCTGTTGGGATAGGGACAG
>WBMW01001915.1:8517-31901 GCA_013396635.1 Penelope pileata
CCTCCCGTCGCTTTTTTTTAATTTTTTTTCCTTTGTCACCACTCGATTGGCTGTACAATCCGCCAATCGGCTGCGAGGGCTGAGAAGAACCAATCCCTACTCTCTTTTTGTTAAGTGACAGCTATCTAAGCCAATAGATCTTCTCCCCTCCCACCTCCGGGGGTGGGGCACAGCGGCGACCAACGGGCGGCGAGCAGGGCGGGGGCTCAGAGATAGAGAGCGCTGAAGGAGGAGGGTGGCCGCGCAGCTCGCTCGGGCAGAGGTTGGTCTCGGAGCGCTTTGGACGGGCGGGCGGCCTGAACTTCTCCGAGAGACGGCACCGCGGGGCTGAGAGACCGGTGGGGAGCAACGAGAGCGCCTCGGGCGCTCGGGGCAACGGGACGGGCCTGGTCCCGGCGGGGCCGGCGGCGTCTCCTCCCTCTTTGTTGTGGTGGGAACGCGGCCGCGCTCAGGGGGAGGATGCGGCGGCGGAGGGCGGCTCGAGCTGGGGAGGGCAGGCGGCTGTCAGCCCTGGAACGGGGCAGGGGAGCGGGGGAGGGGCTGGCGGTGGGGATGGCCTCGCTGTGTGGGTATGGGGGGGGGGGGGGGGGGGGGGCCCTCGTNNTGGGGGGGGGGGGGGGCGATCGCCTCTTCTCCCTTCCCCGCCTGATGTGTTTTCTCGCAGGGATCAGCTCCGTGCGGGCGAAGTCGGGAGTTGGGAAGAGGAGCGTGTGTGTGGCGGTGCCCTTTTGTCCGTCCTTCTCCTGGTCCGAAGCTCTCGTGTGGGTTCTTCGCCCCGGGACGTGTGGTTGTGGTGGGAGGGGGTTTGTATTTCTTCGTGACACGTGCTTTTGTTAATGGCTTATGTATCAGCGCGTTGTAAACAAGCGGTGTGGTAGGGGTTCCATCTAGCTAGATGAGCTCATGAATCACAGGAGAGAATATCCCGAGCTGGAAGGGACCCGCAGGGATTGCTGAGTTCAACCCCTGTCCGCACACAGCACTGCCCAAACACAATCCCTATGGCTGAGAGCGGTGTTCCAAGGCTCCCTGAGCTCATGGAGCCTCTTCCGTGCCCACCTTTGGTGCAAAGACTCTCCTGATAGCCACCCTGACCCAGCCCCATCCCCTGCATGGGGGAAGCTGTCTTGTGATAAACACAATGTTACAGCCAAGTGTAGTACTGGTTTCTATGTGTTATTTTGTTGCAGGGATTGAAGGGGGAGAGGAATGGGGAAAGGAGAGAAGTGGGTGGGTGAAGAGCCCTAGTGATACAGTCTCGAATTCAACAGCTGGGAGTCAGGCTGCAGCTCAATGTTGGTTGCTAGTTGTAGTTTCTGGCTCTAGCAGCCACGTGTGTTATGCTCCAAGTACTTCACACACAAATTGATAGCTTTAAGAGAAAAGTTCTGTTTGCTGAAGAAATATTTCTGAAAATGCCACTTGTGAATGTATATATGGTCTGTAGAGTTCACGTTATCGTGGTTCACGGTCACAGATGTGTAAGTTTCCAGCGGTAGCAAGGAGTTTGTAATGACAGCTCATTAAGAGGCCACAAATAACAGCAGGTTTGTCCGCTCATAGGTGTTCCACTCTTAGCCTGGAGACCTGTACTTTCAAACTGATTCATAGCATTATTTCTGTGGGGGCTGGACTGTGTAGTTAGAGGCTGATTAGTCTTTTCTCTGTTCTCTAGACTGGAAAAAAACTCCTGTTTTTAAGGCAAAAGGCTTTTCTTAACAGCAAAAGATTACTGTTTAGACTTTTTTTTTTTTGCTTTATCATAGTGTTGGAGCTGTAGTGTGGAGCGTGAGTAGGTTTCTTGTTTGTTCTGAGGGATAGCTTTAAAACTTCAGTTTTCACAAACTCCGGTGAATTACAGGGGAATGAGAATATAAATAAAGGAAGGTTTGAAGTTTTCGGCCCCTCCTCTGCACCCCACTCCATTTGCTTAGCACTGTCATGATGAAAGATAGCATTGACTATAGATCTCTTTAAAAAAAGGCAGGGGGAGGATGGTAGAGGTGGCTTAAACTTCACTTAAAGATGTTTTTAAGGTCATTTTTAACAGTAATTTGGGATGCTTAATTAGTTTGTAATTGTGTTGTTCAGACTTGGACTGCACTGACAGTCAACAAACTGAACAAGAGTGAAGATTAAGTTTTCTTTATGGAAGAATCTGGTCACCTGTTATATAACCTTGGAGAAAAACTTGTCAACTTTCCTGAGGTTTAATCATAGTAACAATAATTTTTCTTATAAAAAGGCATAATTGAAAAAAGTGGGGTGTAAAATACAGTCTCTTAACTGATCTCTTTTCTCCACCTAGAAGCTGGATTCATGAGGAAAATCAAATAAGGTTGAAATGAATCTCCAAATGAAAGGCCCTCGTGGATGCTCATCCATGTTCCTGTTCCACTTGATCTTTCAGAAGTGTTGAGCACCAGTTGATGTAATTGAGTTTATTGGAGCTCAGCAATCTATGCTACTGAGCGTAAATTTAAAAAACAAAACTTGTCTCCATCTCTCTAATCCCTTGCCCACAAAAGTACTGGGAGAACAGGCTTTGTAGTAGGTTCTGGATGGCAAAGATCTGTGCTATGCTTAAGACTGCAGAAAATTCCTAAGTTTCCTTTATTTAAAGAGCAGTGCACAGAGTTCTAATTATTACAAAAGTATTCTGGAGTTTTCAGATGTACTCGACGCTGCCTTAATGATTGTGCATGTAAATGCCCTGTAATTGAAAGCACCCATTTATGGGCCTGACTTGCTAAGTGAGCTGTAAATTCTGCTTTTCAGATTGGATTTAATGACTTTTATCATAAAGCCACAAACTGGTTGTGAACTGTGCCGAGAGGCAAACAATACCTAAGCTTACTTTGCCAAAATATTTGTAATTGTTGATTCGTTAAACTGAATTGCTGCAGGTCATGCGATGGGATTAGTTTTTTGTAATAGAATGGAGAGCACAGGCAGCCCTGTGTTCAATACTCTCTGGGCTAGAAGAAACTGGCTACTGCAGAAAATCTTGCTAAATGTTGCTTTCAACTTCCAGCAGAGTTGCTGGATTACAGAAAGCAAGACTTTGTTCCAGATGACTTTTTATTGTGATTAAATGTGTTTGACAGCCATAGTGTGAAGTGAGACCAAGAGGAGATGAGAGAGAGTAGCTCCTGGGTCTTCTACCAGTAGTCCGGGGTTTGAGCTTGATTTAATTAAGCTGGAGCAAGATGAGCTAGCTTAATGTAAGACACTCTTCAGTGCAGAGAGAGCTGTGTGTGTGGTGGGAGGGTGGCCTGTTAGAATAACACTTATTTCTGTTAGGCTATTTGAAAAGTGAACTTGCATTAACCAGTTGTTAAGTGTGGCTGTTTACGTTTAACAGAGTTGGGAAACTGCTAAGTTACGCAGATAGGAGCTGAAACAGGCACCTAAGTACCTGCTAATCAGTTCTCCTTTCAGATTTACCCCCAGGAACGTTTACTTTCTAAAATAATGCAACTGACCCTCGCCTGTTGCACATGGAAAATTTTAATCAAAACAAATTAGGTGAGAAGTGCTTAAAGTGCTGTGGTTTGAAATGCTCATTTGGTGCTTTTGTGGCACTGTTGAGGTCTTTCAGCCTGAAGGAGCAATGCCGTGAGTTCATAAATAATAAGTATGTGGAAAAGTTTGCTGCTTTGCAAAGACAAGTGAATTGGCTGCCTGCAGCCCTGGTAACGTTCCTTTTTATTCTAGGATGTTTGCTAAAATGCATCACACTCTTGAGTGCTTTAATCAGAGGTCACCAAAATTAACATCTTCTTTCTTGTATGTCGTTCCATGCAATTGTAGTGTGAGTGAATGTGTTGCTTCTACTGTGCTGGTTTTCCAATCGTAATAATTTTTTAATTATTTGTCTGTAATTTTCAGTAGTCCTCAGTAACTGTAGAAAAATGTAGCTTCTGAAGCTTTCCTATCATCATGTTGGTGCTTATTTTAGTTCTGAATACGAGAAACAGCAGTTTTCTCTTTTGATTCATAATCAAACTTCATGATATGAGTGAGAGGAAAAAAGTCTGCTTTCAAAGTGGATGGGTAGTTCTCACCTCAATATAGAGGAAGAAATAGTTACGCAGAGTTTCAAGATCCATTGCAATATTCAAGTGTAATAAACCTAAAAATGAATGTGCAAATTGTGTCTATTGGCATGTTGCAAAATCCTCATTCTAAAACTGTCCCAGAGGAGAAATTTTCTTTGCTGTTGACCCTCTGGATCACAAGCAGCCTGCCTTGAACTTCAGCAGTTCTTGTCAGAGCTGAACCTGGAGCTTGGCTTGGAGCTCAGGCCAGATGGAGTCCCTTGGGAGACAGTGCTTCTGAGCCCCTCCCCATTGCTGGGCTAATTGGCTGGAAAGCTCAGCTGGGGGTGGATCTGAGGGCATGGCTCAGCAGGGCTGGAGTCCCCTTCCTCCAGCCCTCTGACCCCAGAGCAGTAAACCGAGCACCCAGGAAGGAAACCCTCAAAGCTGTCCCATGCCAGCCTGGATGTAAGGACAGAAGACGCATCATCACACTTCTGTGTATGGTTCTTCAAAAGTCTGTGTATGTGCAACAGGTTTGAGCTTCTCCAGTGTGATAAGAGGTCCCTAGTAGACGTTTGGAGGGGAAGAAGGAACCTCGCTTGGATCTTACGGCAGGTTTTCAAGGGGGCTCTGGGTGCAGAAGTGAAATGTCTTGTCCATTTTGCTAAGTTCTGTATCTACAATGCATTCTGTCTGCAAGGAAAAAGTGACTTTGTTTTTTAGTTTGAACTCCGCAAAATTCAGGTTTTCTGCAAGTTGAGATACTTAACATGGGGGAAAATTTTTCAGATTCAGCTGAGAATAAGTTATCTTGTTATTTGGAATAACGCAGCCTAAAGATTCCAGAAGCAGATCATAAATTTTATTTTGCTTTGGTTAAATGTAAGATGAATGCTGTATTTCTTTCTCAAAAGTTTCTTGGTCTTAATGACCTTGCATTAATATAGGTGACAGAATACTACATAAGCTATGCACTGTAAAGCTTCAACTCTCAGTATTTTTTGGCCTAATGTAAGGTCTCTACTGTCTTAAGTAAGCTGTGCTTCAATTAATACTCTTATTCTGAAAGAACTGTTATGGAATGTGGAGGGAAAGGGTGAATATTCCTTCCTCTAAGATATGTGAAACATTTGTGTGCTTGGTAAAATTGGTATAGAATCTCATCCAAATTCTGAGATTAATGAAAAAAATTGCTTTTAAAAATATCACAAAAATGGGATTAAAATTGGGAGGAAATAAACTTGTAGAGTCTCTCTTAAATGCCACAACAGATTTTCCTCAATATTCTTTCTTCAGGAGCTTAGCTTCTGTCCTCTTTATTCTAGAAGAGTGCTTGAAAATGACACTCTTCTATGCCAGGATACTTTGAGTAAAACCAGGAGAGATCAGATCTCTTTATTTCAGGTTTAAGATGAATAAGCAGACTGATATGAAATATGTTGCATAAGGCTTTAGAATAAATTAGCCTGAAATCGCTTGATATTTTTGGTAGCACCAGTGTGTTTATAGTATGTTCCAGACACTCAGGAAAGGAAAATTTCCCTTGAAGATTTTAGTCTGCTAGCATTCTGCCCTTAAGGTTTTCTTCATCTTTTATGCTTAGTTATTGCTGGGATCATGGGCTTAATATTTAATCCTTGTTCCAGAGAACCACAGCAGAATGGAATAATAGCAGACATGACTCAAACTGTGACTTTAAAAGTTGCCAACTATCACACAGTTTGACCAACTATAGAAACGTGTGCATGAGGAAGCAGAATATACTGTGGGGGTAGAGATGAAACATACCACCACAGTTAGGCAATCTGTAAGTTTTCCAGTTTTAATCTGTTGGATATAACAGCACGTGTTCCCTGTGTGCCAGCAGGCTGACACTGGTACCTCTCTTTCAAACCCTTGAGAACTGCGGTTTTAAGGCACGATCTAGCAAATGTGAAGAGGGATGAAATAGTGAAAGCTTTCTGCTCCATGTCACACTTGCCTTGGTACTATGTACCATAGTGGGACTCAGAATGGGGCCTTGAAAGTTTCCCTGTAGTTACCTGTAAGTAACAACTACCCAGACCATTGACATGTTGTAGTGGAGATAGTACACAGGCTGGGAAAAGATAGGATTTGGTGTGTAGTGTTGGGCCTGGGTGGAAGAGAATGAGCGTTGGAGA
The DNA here is from genome assembly GCA_013396635.1 of Penelope pileata. Classification (NCBI taxonomy): domain Eukaryota; kingdom Metazoa; phylum Chordata; class Aves; order Galliformes; family Cracidae; genus Penelope; species Penelope pileata. The sequence continues at coordinate 14,723 of WBMW01001915.1, forward strand.
GGCAGCACAAAGAAGTAGTGGTGGGGAAGCACATTTAAAAAGGAAAGGCCTGAAATAAGTACTCTATTGGAGCAAGTGACCAGGTAACTGAAATAAGTACTCAATGTTGCCTGTGGGCAACCAGGTAATCATCACAAGGGAGAAGGGTCATTGTGTATTTAGCATATATTTAATCTGCAGCCATTTATGTGATGTTGGCAAGGATATTTTTCTGGGTGCATTTAGGGGAAAGCATTTTTTTCGTGGGTGAAGAAAGTAAACAAGAAATAAGGTTTGAAGGCAAAAATTACAGTTGATGAATTGGAATGGGATTTGCTTGTCAGAAAAAGGCTGCAACAGTGACTCCTACGTCCATTGGTGTGTGTCCTGAGTGACTTGTGGATGTAGGTAGGACCCAATGCAAATGTAGGGCCATATAACAGCCCACAGGCAGTGGAAGGGGCAGATTTGTGAGCTGCTACCAGGTGTTCAGCAGCATGCATGTGCTGTCTGTCACCTGTGTGCAAATTGCTCATGAGGTGAAAATTTCTGTCTTTGTGCTTTTTGTTGTAATGGTAATGTTGACAGCTTCAGGGTAATATGTCTGAAAAGATGTTAGCTGTAGTCTGATGGAGCTTTTCAGTGGTCTTTAGATCAGATGCCATGTCTTCAAGTGCTTGGAACTTAATTGAAGGAGAACTTCAGGATTGACATCTGTCCAGGGGAGCTTCCCAAAGCTCTGTTCAGATACTTCTCCACAAAAGGCTGATAGCCCTCTGTTTGTGGGAGGGGCATGATTCAAGTCTACAGCGTCATGGAGCTTGTGGACAAGATGAATACAGGCAGTTCTTCAGCAAAACATGCAGCTGTAGAACAAGGGACACTGAAACTAGGAAGAGATCAAATTTAAAACATCTAGAAGTGCTAAGCTAGGTGCACGAGTAGGGTATTTCTTAATTGCTTTATTGCTGTTTTTTCCCTGTGTAATTTAGGTTTATTCAACCCACAACCTAACTCTGCCTTGTACTTCATCATGCTTCCTCTAGGTGTGGAGAAGAACTTCTGCATGCATTAAGCTGGCTGAAGTATTCTCCTGAGTATTCATCACAGTTGGCTGAAGTATTAAGGTGAACCAGGTCTTGCCCTACTTGTGTCATGTTCTCTTTGCTCACCCTTTGAAAGATTTGAGGCTGCTACTGGAATAGCTTTCTGAAATTCTTACCGATACTCCTGCACATCCCTGATGTGGCATAACCTTGGCTAGAAGAGAAGTCAGAGCCTGTCAGTATCTTGATCTGCAGCTACGGTGTATAGTTTTTTAAATCAAATTGTAAGGTGTGAGAATCAGTGTAACTTGTTATGGATGTCCTCCTATCTAAAAATAAATCAGTTAAATTGCTTTAATGTAAAAATAACCACGAGTAGCAGATAAACGTATGCTTTCTGAAAGTGGCTACAAAAACTAGTAATAGTACATAAGGGAATTGGTAAAAATTAAAGTATTTGGAAAACTGATTAGTTAAGTCTGAATTGTCGGTCTCTTGGAAATGGGGAAAGGAAGATTTTTGCCTCAGACTGTCTGAAAAATGTAAAGAAAACCTGAAATCTTTCTGATTTTCGTCCTATTGCAAGACTTAGTCAGTGTACATTTGAAGCAGAAATACAAATTGTAGTCTTTATTTAAATAACAAAACAATACAGAAAATTTATATATAGATCGGTGTTATCTCTTAAGGAGAGAATACTGCAAGCTTGGACACCTTCTCTCAACGGGTGTTGCAAAGCTGAAAATTAGGTAAAAACATTGAGAGTATTTAGAGGGCCTGGAGGAATAGGTGGTGAGACTGCTGAAGAGTGTGCTTTATAATGCTGACCATCAAGGGAGTGTTCTGGGATATTGAAAGGTGTGAAATCTGATGCTAAAGAATAGGGAATATCTATACTATGTGTTAGTGAGCTCTGTAAACTTGAGAAGAATCAGTGTGTGAATAAGCAGCGATATTGGTATGCAGTTGCCTACATCTGAAAGTACTGAACTCAATGTTCGGATGTTAAGCCATCAACTGCTGGTGTGGTCTTTGCAGCAAAATAGGCTGCCCTCTTTTGATTTGTTCCTTGAATTTCTTGCATGTTCCTTTGGAAGCATCCAGTGGTGGCCATGCTCAAAAGTAGAAGTCTTTTTCTGAAGTTGAACGCTCTTTCCGGTCCCGCCTTGTACAGTCTGAGTGTCCTGTTCAGTGTTGAATTTGAATATATTGGCTATTGGGTTTAGTTTTCCTGTTTGTTGTAGCCAGGGCTTCAGTGTAATGCTTTTGTGGTCTGTAGAATGGGACCTGCAGTCTGATTATTAGCCACAGTTCTGTAATGATTTGACAGCATTGAAAGAACGGAAGTTCTTTTCATTTTATAGTCCTGTATGAAAATGATCTCTTTGATTTAGCATAGATTATTTCAAGTCTCAGTTAATCAGAATTTCAGTCTCCTTCAGCCTGTACAACTACAGTTCTTGCTTCAGTCATGTTTTCAGGAGGTCTCAGAACATGTTTCATAAAGGTTATAATTGAGTTGAAACTAGTGGCCTTCCTACTAAATATTCTGTTTTGCAGATGTCAAAGTTACTGTTTGAAGTTACCTGTGGAATATAAGCTAGCTTTTGTTGACTTGTCTTCATGATTTCAGTGAGAACTAACATGGTAAAGTGCAAATTAACCACATGCTATAGCCTCAAGTATCCCAAATGAGCCACTGTGGTTTTGCAGATGGAAATTCAGATGCCCTATTACTGCCTGGAAATAAGATTGGTTTGGACTTTAATGCAGTGCTTCTGTCCGTAGGGTGATGCTATCCTCAAGCTCCAACAGCTGCCTGCCCAAAGTAATACAGCTGATTTGGGACTAATATTTTAATACCCAAAAAGTAGCCTAAGAGAAGCTGTGAAACTAAAAAGTATATGTAACTTTTTTTTTCACTGGCTATCCTTTCTTTTAAATGATTTGAAGTATAAATAACAGTGAATGCTAAGATAGCTCAAGCTTCAGTATCCCTTCTAATTTTTCATTTTATATGAATATCCTGATTGGGTAGTTGACAGCAAATTAAAGAGTGTCAACATTGAAAACCAATGCAGGTATCCAAGTGGAGCAGCTGTAAATGAGCAATGTGTGTGTCTCATGTGAAACCTCAGAGCTAATGTCTCTGTTTTGTTTTGTGTTTTTAGGGATCAGACGGGAATCTTTTAATTTATTGGGTGCTGAGTGTTCTGTCTGGTGGAAGTCATGTCATCCATATTGCCATTCACTCCACCAGTCGTGAAGAGGCTTCTTGGGTGGAAAAAATCTGCTGGTGGCTCTGGTGGAGCTGGTGGTGGTGAGCAGAATGGTCAGGAGGAAAAGTGGTGTGAAAAAGCAGTGAAAAGCTTGGTGAAGAAGCTAAAGAAAACAGGACAGCTGGATGAGCTTGAGAAGGCAATTACCACTCAGAACTGCAATACAAAATGTGTGACAATACCAAGGTAAGTCCTGTTGTGTCTGAAATTTTTTACAACCACTTAAGAAGTGACTAAATGGATGTTCAGGCTGTCATGTGAACAAATGAAGAAAAAATGAGTTGCATGCTTTTGACTCTTTAAAAATTCTTTAAAAACCTGTTTTGGCTTTATGTGCTGCTTGCTTCAATTGTTAGAACTGAATCACATGCTTTGTAAATTCACAATTTCTAATAATAACTTTACACTTGAATTTTTATTACTACTTAGATTCCAATTTCTATGTATTGACTGTGCCCAGCACAGCTTTTAGCTCATAACGCTGCCTTATGCTTTTATTTGATAACCCTGTCTGTAATTGGAGGGGCTTACTTGAACCTATGCTTCCAGTTTATTTTAAAAAAAAAAAAAAAGACTAGTTTTTCCTTGGTCAACACTTCAGTCTTCTAATTATTTTCAGTTGTATATGGAAATTTTGTTTATGTTGTACAAACTGCATTGTTTTCCCCATTTGAAGGGATACATGTTTGCAGACACTTTGTCTGAAGACTTATTTACTATAATGATTATTTGTTATTCATTACTGAAAACGCTTTTCATTTAATAACTTAAGAGTATTTCTAGAAGTTCTCTTTGCTCCTTACACGTGTATATATTTAGGTGAACAGCTCACATTCTACCCCTTTGACTTTCTCAACTTAATTCATAGCAACTGCTGTGCGAAAGGCAAGGGTTGTAAGTATAACGCAATGTGCTCTAGATCGTATTGTACAGAAATACCACTAAAGGTGCATGTATAATCTCGTCAAGGGTGTGACATAAATATCAAATCACTCTACAGATGTTTCTGTGAAAATATTGAAGGGTGTCGTGACACAGGGATATTTTGGGCAATGAACGCCTTGATACTTAGCCAGTTTCTCTCCCTAAGAAACTATTATGTGTTCTGTGACCTTAATTTCTGTGTTACTAGCACGTTGATCCCAGCTTTTAATCTTTGTATTAATCATAGTGCAGACTACATTTGAAATTGCCACCTATGCTATGGCTGTCACCTGATAATGGTGTTAGCATTCTCCTTTAGATTCGACATTGCTTTCTCAGTAACCATCCATATGACTACTTTCATTCTGTCCTCTTTCTATTTTCTGTCCACTTTCGTTTCCAGTGCTGCCTCCTGCCTTCCTTTTCTTCCTTAGAGCACTACACAAATTATCTGGGTTTCTCTTCTTTCATCTTTATGACAACCAAAAAAAAAAAATCAGAAATAAAATATATATTAGAGCTTTTTTGTTTTAGTCTCCTGTCAGTAGGCTAAGGTGGAACATATTGGAGTATGTTGAGTCAGTCGAAAGAAGGCTCACCTAAGTTTTACTTTGACTACCTTATGAGTAAACTGGTAGCTAGAGAGCTCTTCAAGATGCTATTGCCTAAGGTTTAGTTTTAAACTAGCAAATTACTTCGGTGCTAACAGGAGAGATGATATCAGGGTTGCCAATAGCACTATACAGAATTCAGTTTCATAGTTGACTTTTGGACTGTTGATATTATTTCACTTTGACAGCAGTAGTTTGGGTTCCCAAGAAAGAACAAATGTCAGCTCAGTACTGTAATGACTTCTGGAGTTTTTTTTGTTCTTGGATTTAGTAAGTTAATAAAACTGCTGCTTGAGACTCACTTCAATGAATGTCTTAAAATCTGCAGATCAGCAGGGGTAAACAACAGAAGGCTGACTTGGAAACTCTTTTTTTTTTCTATCCTGTCAGCACGAAGTTTGGGGTGATAAGCTGCTGAGACGCAGTTCTGACATGAGTGAGGATGTTTTAGTTTTTATTGGTTTTTTGGTTTTTAACTGGCTTTAGATTTAGTATCTGATAATTGCTTAACTCAACATATTCACAAGTGTTGTGGGATGACTCTTTGGAACTGTTGCATTATGCCATCAGCAGAAGTTTCACTTATGGTTTTGCAATCTTCTGATCCCATTGGAAATTTCCGTAGTTTGATTAAAATAGTCAACTCTAGTATTCATTTTTCATCATTGAAACTCAAAACTACTAAACATATGCAATTTTTTCTCACAACCGAGTGTGGCTCAAAATTGAATAAAATTGCCTCTTCAGAAATCTGCGTATACATTGCTTTTGATAATCCTACTGAGATCAGGATTGTTGTATTTCTGACTATTTGTCAAGGTGACCACACACTAAGTGAGGCTGATGCTGTGTGTACTGTTCATGTGGTAATTAACACAACTTCTTACACAGACTAATAGCGGTTCTGAGAAAGCAGAAGCAAACAGATGGAGTGGGTGTTGGCATCACACAGCAGGGGTGCTTAGCTCTTCATAAGTGGGTCAGTAATCTAGAGCAGAGGCTAAATAAGTACAGAGGTCCTTTTGACACTAGCCCTTGAAGTAATTTGTAGTTATCTTACTGAATCCTCCCAGCAAGTCAGTGGGATTCTAATCTCATAATCCCTGTGTATCCTCAAACTAAATGTTGGCGCTTGAGTTTACTTTTCTAAAGTATGTAATGGATTCAGTTACATTTAAGGTCGTGTCTTTATGCTCTCCCTGGCAGTCTTGATACAAATGGAGCAGAAGAAGCAGTCAGTGAAGAAACAGCATGAACATCAATGTATATAAGACTTCTGTTGGAACAATTTCTTCTTCATTAGGATGGATTGAAATGAGTACTTTGTAAATAATAACTAACATCGAAGTCCTTAACCAACAAAGCAGGCTATGCAGTGAATAGAAAACTAGCTTATTTATAGTCTGTATTCATTGTTTAAAAAATTGTTTCAGTGATGACAACACTGGAGCCCCAGGTAGGGAAACCCAAATCACTGGTTTCAGTGTTGCAGTATTTTGACAGGATCAGCCGTGTGGCTCTTAAAATGTATAGACACTCTCCTTGCTCTTTTTCTCTTTTTTAAAAATAAGATTTATTGAAGTGAAGTTGCTTCTGTAAAACAAGAAATAATGCAGAAGAAACATTAACAGAAATTAGGAAGGGAGTGTGTTTTGGATAATGTTGACTGGGGTCTGTAACTCCTGTAGTTAGTGATGAGAAGAAAAAAACTATGGATAAGGTAGTTCTGCATTGAGCTTGTACTGTTTGTGATGTCTTCTGTTCTCTAAAGGATATATTTCTTCAAACTAATTCCATCTCCTGTTGTGCTGGCAGTTCCATGTTCTACTGCTGACAGTCTGCATGAGACAGCATTGAACTGAGGCGTACAATATCATAGTAGAGGTGCTCTTTTTTTCTTCCAGTATATGTGGGTGGATAGAAAAAGGGCTAGGTTCCTCCCATCAGTCTCAACATTAGTAGCCTTGATTCATTTTATCTTTGCATAATGAACAGAGCTTCTATGCGTGCCCTGACAAGGCAGTTGCTAACTGGGAGGAAGGAGGCAGCTAAAAGATGTCTATAACTCTGTTTCTTCTTTCCAGATGTTTGTGTACTCATCTCAGAACTCTAGAGAAATTTGATACAGATCCCAACAACTTCCTGGTTGCTAACTTTAAAAGAACAGATTTCTCCTTGAACAGACAAAATTTTTGTTGATCTTAATGGTAGTTTTTTAATTTAGAGTTATTATGTAGGTTTGCTTTTGATACTGTGTGTGGAACACTACTTAGCACTTGAATTTTGTTTTAATGGGAGATTGAGTTTCTACAGAGGAGGTAAATTTTATCACTGCTTTATAGTAGAGAAATCTATGGCACAAAAGAAAAATGTTGAACGTGATGGAAAGTGATCTGGCGGTGTACTTGCTGAAGACCATCTTCCTTAAATCCCAATTTAGGGATTTTTTGCTAGGGTGCTTCAGAGTCCGAAGTGAAGTCAACAGTTGCTCCCAGTGCAGAGAGAAGGCTAATCCTGCTGTCAAACCCTTGCTTTCTGGCCTCCTCTGTGCCATTAGAGTTGAGAAGGTGCTATCTGAAAAATGGTTGTTCCTGCTTAAGTCTGATATGCATGTAGAAAATGTAGTCTTATCTGTGCCCTCTGCCTTTCTTGCTTAACATGAGGGATAGCATCTTTGTGCTGTGTTTCCTGATTTTTCAGAAGCTTATTGTTGCTTTTTTTCAGCAGCCTCTTGATTCTGACTTAAGTGAGAGAGATAAGGGATTCAAATCCTGCTGTTTTTTTTAAGAGTGTAGCTGACTTGAGGAATTTGTAGTCAATGACTGGACTTCTGAAGCACCTGACTTCTTCAGATACGAAGTGAATTCTGTGCTTTTACCATCCAGAGGCAGAGGAGAAACCCCACAGTGGGCTCCATGGTTTTAGGAATACAGAAGATTTTGAGGATGTGTTGAGTGAAATGCAAAGCAGACAGTTGCAAGAGAAGTGGTTAGTTGGCATAGAGGTTACAAGCTACCTGCTGACCAGTTTCATCCTAACAAGCTTAGAGAAACAGTAGCATTAGTGAAATATTTCAAAGCTATACCTGTTGCATATTTTTCACTTCAGCCAGTAGTGAAAGTTGGTAACTCTTTAAACTGCTGTCATTGAACAGAACACACCTTGATTCTCCTAAGGAAATATGGTGGTAATTGTTGTAAGCATTTCAGGAAGAAGGCCTTTTTAATACCTTTTTTCCTTTTGTCAAAATAGAACAGTATATATACGGTACTTCTGAAGGATGTAACGTGGGGTTTCTTTGAAGCAAAAATGTGTATATACAGGAGTTTTCATGTGACTTCTGAGCCTAAAACTCTGCTCTTCTTGTTAAAGTGATAAATTGAATATTGTAGATCAATAACATTACTTTTGGTCTTAATGCTTATACTGTTCATGAAGTCAATCTAGCACATCTTAATTTTGTTTCATTTCTGATGTATTTTACAAGGGATGAGATACTTAGGACTGCACAATCTGGTGAAAGTTCACCAAGCACCTGGAGGCAAGATCATTTGACATGATCCAAATTCTCCAGAGCAACTAGGAATTTCTCAAGCATGCCAGTGTTATTCCTTTGCTTGCTTGCCCCGCAGCCCTTTCTTCATTTTCTGCAGTTAGCAGTGTGGCTAAGATAAGTAGCTTAGGCATAGTGTATTGCACATGTTAAAATTATTTTCTGAAAGTTGGCTCTCATGTTACTTAACGTAAGCCTCTATACCTGGAGCTAAATAACACTATTTACAAAATAATTAACAGCAGAAATAAACTAGACAAAGAAAAGACATTTGTAAAGATGGGACCAGGGGGACCAAGTAGCTTGGAAGTGTTTGTGAGCAAACATTTTAAAACAATGAGATTTAGGTGTCTTTTTCTTCACTCAACTGAATAAAAAGTAATTTCTAGTTTAAATATAAAGCTTACTGTTTTCATTTAGCATAACCTGTGCTACCAGTTAGTATTTTTTTTTAATTCCCTGGGAATGTCTGTTGGGAAAGTGATCACACAGCTGCATGCAGTAACCTAGTTTTAAGGATGCTTTTGATCACCAGTGTAGCAGAGCTGTTGAGCTAACATGGCTTCTAGAACAGATTATTTTCAAGCTTTCAAGATTTTTCCCCAGAATAGAATACTTCTGAGTACAGTAATACAGAAATTCTTTTATTTCTTCTCAGGTTAAGACTGTAGAATATGGGTGATTTCAGCAGTTACACTGGGAGATGGCAAAAGGTTGCTCTGGAAATACTTCTAGGAGAGTTCCAACATCTGCTGTGAAGCTGTGAGCAAGTTAGCTAAGAGGACAACAGCAGGCAATTGGATTGGCACAGCAGATCCTAAAATAACATTGCTGTCCAGACAGAGGTGAAGTCTGTTTTCCCAGCAACAGTACTTGGCACTGTCTGTTAGCTTGTAGCTGTGATAATTCACTACTAAAGTTGGGGAAGGAAATTAATTCTTAATCATAGCTCACAAGTTGAGAATTGCTCTGTATAAAGAATATCCTCAAACCATATCCCTTATTTCAGTCCATATGTGTTCAGTTAGACATAAATTTTCCATAAGTCTTTAAAGACTATAGTTGAACATCTTAAGTTCTCTAAAGAAGTATAGCTATTGAAGACAATACATGAAAATACACTAAAGCAGCACTTCTATTGCTGAGATTACAAAAAGAGCATGCTTGTAAATTGCTTGCTGTTAAACCAACTCTTTTTCTCATGACAGAATTATTAAGGATGAAGCAGGGACCCCTCTGCTTTTATTTTTTTCCAATTTCAATAAAAATAATGCTTGAGAGCAAAGCCAGAGAGATCTTATCTGAAAGTATGGCAGAAGATGGCCTAGACTTTGGGGAGCATTAGCCGAGATCAGCTTGATGATGTCCTGTTCCTCCTTTTGATAACTGGTGCTGTGAAAGTATGGATGTGTACAGCTGAAAAGCTGTAGCAGGATCAAATTGTCCCTGTTCTTCTCAGTCCCATAATTATGGTGGGTATTAATGTTGTCTCCACATTCTCCATGGAAGACTAAAGGAAGTTCTCAGTGCTTCCTAAATATGTGAGGCCAGGCTCTGACCTGTGCAGGGTGTTTCCAGTGGCTTCCAGTTGTGTGTGACACCTCTTCACTGGCATAGCCCAAACACCAAGAGAAAACAGCAGTGCTCTGAGTCTGCACTGGCTTCCTTGGAGCCTTTCTCAGAGTTGGGTGGCAGTAGCTGGAGCCTGGTTTTCCAAAGCCATCTCCTGCCCAAAGATAAATGCCCAGCCATTCTCAGCTTCCAGAGACCCAGGATGGTATGTCTGCATCTATAGGCAGAAGGAAAGGGGGATTGGAACTTGATGATTCTTGAGGTCCCTTCCAACCCAAGCCCATTCTATGAAAGTGGCCTTCAATACATATGGATAAAATGATGTGCGCAAGTGCTAGGCTACAGAACCCTTAGATGCTGCAAGGACATACAATTGTGAATAATTCATGTCAAGTTTGACTTCTAGTCTCTATGAAACTTAATTTCTAAGCCTGAAATAAGCAAATAGTAGGACAGCATTGGTGACACTACTTGCATCTGTTGTGTGAAAACTATTCTTATGCATTTTCTTGAACTTAAACTATCATAGAAGACAGTTTATTTGGTGCCTTTCCACAAAACTAAACTTAAAAGCCAGGTAACTGAAGATCTGCTCGTGGTTGTTCATGAATTTCTCAATTTCTTTCAGCTGGTTAAAGAAAAATAAGTTGTTTCAAATCAATTGGAAACATCCTGCCATGTGAAAATGCGTATTTGTCTGGCATTAATACTCATGGTTGTATATTAAGTGCTTACTGAGGGGAGCTGAATAACTACATGTGTCCTTATCTTCAGAAACCAGGTTTAAATTAATGCCTCTTTGAAGTGAAAATGACACTTCAAACATTTCTTACTGAAAATCTTCTGTGAACTGGTCAACACAGTTTTGGGTCTTATTTTTTGAGAGGATTGGAATGAATGAGATGTAGTAGAGTACAATGAATGCTCAAAGCAGAGTAAGACAGGAAGTACTGTCACTCCCATTTCTCTGTCCCTGTATGTAGCTTTCACATTGTGACCCGAAGTTAAATTTTGTTTGCTTTTTCCTATCTGTCTCATAGTGTTAGTGTATTTGAGATGGAGAGTAGGATGCAGGATTCATGTGAACATAAGAGAAGGGGTTTTTTTCTTTTCATATAACATTTTTCTTGTATAAAAACTTAGCAAATGGCATCTTCACAGCAAGACTTTATTCCTAGTATCTGGACACAGAAGAACATGAGTAGGAAGCCATCCAGGCAGTGTATTGTGGGATTTGATCTAGTGTAGGTAAGTCATTCTTTAAATGATGTAAATGATGTTTGAAGGCTTAAGTTTTCTGGCCTTCTAAGGCAGTTTTAATTGAGATAAAGAGTAATGGCTTATGTTCATATCCAGTTCAGTACGGATTTATTAAAATATACTAAAATATTACTCTGATTTTGCAATGTTGAGGACTGAATTACTGTTAACTTAGATCAAACTTTACTTTAGACATAGTTCAAATTACAGCATCTCATAATATTGATGTCATCCTGAAAAAGGAAGTCTTAGAGCATTAAACAAAGAAACTTAGAGCTGCCAATTTTAAGCTCGTGCAGTTCAGGAAGTCACATGACTTAGCCACATAATTTGTTACAGAGTTGGTATGCCAAGCAGAAAGTATTGGCATGTCATTTGAGGCAGATCAGCATGTGAAAATTCAAATGTGCAAGATACTCAGCCAACAGCAAAATGCTGCCTGCTTCAGAGGAGCTTGCCTCTTGAATCGGGAGGAAAAATTGAATTTAATTTTGAGGACCTTGTTAGTACTAACTAGAGAGTACTAACTAGAGCACTGGGTAAAGGCTCAAGGATTGTAGCCTTGGCACTCCTGCTTTTCCCGTTGTCACCTTGCAAACTTTTAATTTGCTGTCATTTTTCAGTCTAAGTAAAAATAAGCTTTTGTTATGCATGCAATAATGCCAGCCCTTCACTCACTGACATACAGTGAATTATTTGGTTGAAGAGTTTTAAGGCATTGTTCCTACTGGAGTATTACTGGTGGGGAGAGCATATTTGGAAGTGAAAACTTGTTGGCATCTATGGAAGTTCTTTAGCTTAGTGTTACTGTTGCTTCTCATTCAGATAGCTTTGGTAAGAAGCAGGAAGAGGTAGCCAAGAGTCAGAATCAAAAAATTAGTATTAAAATTAGCTTGATTTATATTCCGTTAAATGTTTGTTCCAGATTAACAATTGATTCTGGAGCTGTGGATTTTTAGGCAAATGAAAAATAGTTATTTGTGATTACTTTAGCCACTTCTCAGTGGATCCCAGCATGAAGCCATAACTAGGAATATATACAATATCTGTATCTGATGCTTGATGTTACCATTAAGATGACATATTGGTCACTTAAGAATATGTTGACTTTGTTTTATTGTCAATATTGAGCCCCAAATTACCTTATAAATAGTATTTATTTCTTCTCCAATAGAGGAATTGAAGCTTTGTTCAGCCCAAATCAATGCTAAACTATTCACTGGCTTACTGCAGTAATTAGTGTCTTTATCAGGCCAGCTATTCAGATTCCTTTCCTCATTATATTCCTGTTTTGCAATTTAATTTTCTTGGTACTGTAACAAAGCACCTGAGCACTGTTTACTCAGTGTGAATGTTTTATGACAGCCAGAGCTATTCTGTAGGGAAAATTTCCAAGCTGTGTAGATCACACTGTTAGTCTAGGAAGAATTTGAAGGATAAACAACATGCTGCAGCTTTGAGCACAAATAGCTAGTTAATAGGTTCCCTACTGATTTAATCCTGTTTGTAATCTACACCTGCTAATTTAATAGAAGTAATTTCCTGTGTCTTGTTTACTGTTTGTTACTGCTCACTTACTCTGACTTGGTTGCAATGCTGCTGGTGGAAAACTTCTGAAAACTACTGTATACAATGCTGTAGTCTCATCATGAGCAGCTTTCGTTGGCTTCTGTCATGCTGCATTGTTTGAAGCAGACCAGCAGGATACAAGAGAACAATCAGAAGCTGGAGTAGGTTCACATCTCGCTGTATATGCTTCAAAATTGGCAGAAGAACAATGAGATTGGGGAAATCCCCTTGGACGAGTGCCGTACAGCGATCTGACTTCAGCATTTGTTCAGAAAAAGATTCCCCAAATTGTGGCTTTTTATTCTGAAATAAGCTTGTTTCAGCGGGCCAAGAATTGTAAGTTTTCACTTGGGCTCTTTACCTATACATTGTAGGAAATGGACCAATTTGCTGTCTGCTTGGGTTATCTTTCCTTACCTACTGGATAGGTAGAAGCGTGATGCAGAATGAACAAACTCACTGTTAAATGCATTTTTAAAGTTACAGTTTGGTTGAATTGGTGAGTTACATCTCAGAGCTGGTCTTCACTTCCTCCTAGTTTTGTGGGAGGCTTTGAGTCAAGTTCCTCTGATATTTAAAGTAATTTTACCTCATGCTGTAGTTCTGAGATCTTGAACATTAAGAAAGTCTAGTATCAAGTGATGTGGAGACTTTCAGCTTTGTCATTGAAAGTTGTGCTCAAAACAGTGCTCTACTCCTAGGTGTTTGGTTGAAAAAGCCTTTTTAGTAGGTTAAAATGGTAATAGCAAGAGCTCAGCTACACTTTCCAAGGGCAGCTTCTGAACACTGATGTGTTTGTTAGTCTACAGCAGTGTAGCATTCACTCACCTTATGTTCAAGGGGACTTGAAGTTAATTTGTCTGTTGATATGGTCCTTAAGTTTGAGGATGTGTCCATCCTGATGAATTCCAGAAAGCTAATAATAAAAATACTTTTCTCCTTTGTCTATGCTTTGAGTATCTAATGTTTTGCTTATGTCCAGTATACCCATCCTGCAGACTGCTTTGTCAAAGCACTGTTAATCAGTGTTTTACTGTCCCCTGTATCTTTCAATTAGGTGAATGTTGGAGGAGATTGTCCCTGTGGCAAATTGCATTGGTGGCAACCATTTTAAAAATGCTCTAATTTCCTACTTAATTATAAGATGTTTTTACTCATCATTTGACAACCCTTTGGTGTTTTGTCCAATAACATTCTACACCTTCCAAGAAGTATTTAACCAGCTCTCCTTGCACCAAGAAGCCACATAACTGTATTATCTTGAATGTTAGTTATTCTCAAGCTTTTGAAACTGTGATCTTTGGCTGCATTAGTACAGGGAGAGAGCAGAGTAGCTGACACGGCAAGGGCAGATGGTGGTTAGATCAAGTGGAGTGAGGAAAAGCAACTGTTGACGTCCTGGGAAAGTACTTCAACTGTTAAGCAATTATATGTGAAGCAAGAGTGTTTGTGGGCATCGTCTTCAGTTGCATGTCAGGGTGTGGATCATGAACAAGATACTGAAGACTTCAGGACTTGTCCATAATCATAGTGCTTCCTTTTTGTCTAGCTGTGGGCAGCGATGCTCAAGGAGCAGGCTTTAATTCCCATTCTGTGGGATCTGTCCCATGCATACTCATATTTTCAGTCATTAGTGTCTAATACGGGATTCCATATTCTGTTCTTGGACTGAGTAGTTAAGCACCTTGACTGTCAAGTTGCCTTCTTGATTTTGCCTTTACTCACCCGTAGGGCAATGTAGTATTTCAGCAAATAAAGTTCATTTAAAAAACCAAAACATCGAAAACCTACTTTCTTGTACCTGAACACTGATACTACTTCAAGTCTTTTTATTGCTTTTTCTTGACAGTTATGAATTTTCTTTAATATTTGTTACATAATACAGACATTGCTGTGAGTGAAGGCAGTGCTGTTGTCTGACTAAATTTTTGTATTTACACATATATCAAAATTTGCTGTAACTGTCATGGCACAGGTACCGTTCAGTTTTCTTCCCCAGTATGCTGCTTGGAAATCTGAATCTTCTTACTTAGAGGAATTCTGCGTGTACGGGGGGGGGGGGGCCNTGTAATATTTGAGTTTCTTTGAATTTTTATCTCTAAAGATGCTCTTGTTTGGACATGGGTTAAGATCAGTATGCTGTCTTACTAATTTTTTTCTAGGTGTACCCACACAGGCTCAACAGGAGTCATTCTGGCATGGAGTAGGGTCTTCCCTACATTGAATGCTTCATAACTGCTATACATCCTGTGTTCACTTGTCTTGAGTTTAAGACAGATGTGTAATCCCCATGGGAAGCTGTCCAGAAGCAGCTTTGGTTTGAAATGAGGTATTAGAAGAATCCTTTAACTGTTGTTTGAAGAGCTGTCTTTTTGCCAAGTTAGCGTGTTCTTTGGGCCACCTGGCTAAGATAAATCTCTTGCAAAGCTAATCCCTCCCCCTCACCCCAAGCACCCACTAGTTTGAGGTAGTTAATCAAAATGTCACATCTTCAGTTTTTTCTGCTGTCCACCAGCTGCAGAGCAGCCCACTCATGTGGTAGTATCAGCTGCTCACCCACTTGGAGGATGACAGAAAATGACTTGACTTTGCCCTTGGTAGCTGTACCTGTTAGCTTGTGGGAAAAGCTTTCACCGCACCTGCTGTGACTAATAGCGGTTGGAGAACTTGAGATAAAGGTCATCTTTAAATGTTTGTTTAGAGTTAGTCCTGAAATGTGTTTGCTGAGCTCTGTTTATGTCTTTTGAAAGTATGAGCTATGAGATAGCTATCAGCTGTTAACAGACCAATTTGTTGTGGACAGATCAGCCGCTGTTGTGATGGTTATGTTTTCCTATGAAGACACTTTGTCCTTTGATACTCTTAATTCTGTTTAGATGTGTCTTCATGTTAATCCCCATTAGGGGTGATACAGGCTGTTGATCTGTGAAGTTGCATTGAGTGTCATCTTAATCCACTGTGTAATGTTTCTCTTTAATACAGAAAAATGAAATGGTAACAATGCGTGGTTAGAAATGAAGTTGAGATGAATCTGGTAGTTTCCTTGCGTGTTTGTTCCTTATGTGACTTGCAAAAGAAAAAGATCTAATAGTTTGACATAGCTCCTGTCCTGTGCTAGTCACCTGTCTTTGTAGTTGGAGCAATTCAGTGGTAATTTAAATATTAGGAATTGCTCAATGAAGTGTTTCAATGAACGTGGTATAATGAGGCTGGAGGACAGATGGTGATTTCTCAGCTAAACTGAGTTACTGAGCACACTTGTTTCATAGCTGCATGCTACATGATGTGGTGCAACATCTCTCTAGCTCTGAAAGATTCCTTTCCTAATGGACGTTTTCAGAATGTGTCCCTGGATGCCCTTTCTTTACTCCAGTAACAGTTTGGATCCTTTATTTCTTTTGTGTTGTGATGGCCTTGTAATATCTTAAATGTCTTTAGACTTTCTGACAGAAGCTTTTCAGCATGATGTTCTCAGATGAAATATAGATCTGTTGATATTTGTTCACTCAGACATGTAATGAACACAGTAGTTCCATCTGTGGGAATTTCAAAGTGACATGCTTATGTCCCAGCTGAAGTGCAGTGTTTACATTTGAGGATAGTATGATAAACTGCAAAATAATGGAGCAATCAGAAAACTTTTATGGGCTATAATAGCATAACAAATGAAAGCAGTGCAGGGGTTCAGAGTTAACATTTCAGGAATGCTGTCCCAAAGTACAAACCTACATCCCTAGAACTTGTGGGGCCATATTTTGGTCTATTTTTTAATGCCTGGTTAGTCTCTGGAGCACTGCCATTGTGAATGCTGCTGTACAGTTGTCACCCTCACTGGATTGAGGCTATTAGAAGTTGCTTTTCTGAATATTTCATTGGGAGGGGTAAGTCTGCCTTGTGGTTCATCTTATCACCAGCAAGACTGCTTGAGAGATCATGGAGTCATAGAATGGTTCAGGTTGGAAGGGACCTTAGAGATCATCTTGTTCCAACCCCCTTGCTGTAGGCAAGGACACCTCCCACTAGACCAGGTTGCCCAAAGCCCCATCCAGCCTGGCCTTGAATATTTCCAGGGAGGGGGCATCCGCAACTTCTCTGGGTAACCTGTTCCAGTGCCTCACCACCCTCACAAGGAAGAATTTCCTCCTTGTATCTAGTCTAAATCTACCCTCTTCCAGTTTATAACTGTTACCCCTTGTCCTGTCACTACCTGTCCTTGTAAAAAGCCCCTCCCCAGCTTTCCTGTAGGCCCCTTCAGGTCCTGGAAGGTTGCTATCAGGTCCCCCCGCAGCCTTCTCTTCTCCAGGCAGAACAGTCCCAACTCTCTCAGCCTGTCCTCGCAGGGGAGGTGCTCCAGCCCTCTGAGCATCTTCGTGGCCCTCCTCTGGA
>WBMW01001915.1:32496-90066 GCA_013396635.1 Penelope pileata
GGATAGTGGCTTGACAACCTCATCCGCCAGTTCCTTCATGGATGAATCTCATCAGGCCCCATGGACTTGTATACCTTCAGGTTCTTCAGGTGGTCTCGAACCTGATCTTCACTTACAGTGGGCAGTTCTTCCTTCTCCCACTTCTTACCTTCTCTTTCTGCAGTTTGGGTGGTGTGACTAGAGCCTTTGCCAGGGAAGATTGAGGCAAAGAAGTCATTGAGCACCTCAGCCATCTCTGCATCTCTTGTGACCAGGCCTCCAGTTTCCTTTTGGAGAGGGCCCACATCTTCCCTGTCCTTCCTTTTATCATTGATATACCTGTAGAAATTCTTGTTCCCCTTTATGTCCCTGGCTAGATCTAATTGTACCTGGGCTTTAGCTTTCCTAACCTGGTCCCTGGCTGCTCGGACCACTTCTTTGTATTCCACCCAGCTAACCCCTTCCAGTTTCCACTCCCTGTAGTCTTAAAGTTAATAAGAGCTAATAAGATATAAATTGCAGCTGCTCAAAGCAGTTGTGTTATCTTGGAGTAGGGAACTGTAGGGCAAGTTTCCCGGCAAAGCTGTTAGCTCGTGATTTCCATAGGGTGCTTTTGCACACTCCCTGTCTTCGGTCTCATTAGCATAAAACTTGTGGCCAGCTCTGTGCTGGCTCTTCAGTGAGGCTGAGCTGTATGTACTTCATGCCTTTTATTTGTCAGTCCTGAACCATCTGTGTGCTGCCTGACCTTGCTGTTGAGAAGTTTGCAGGTTGCCCTCTACCTGACTTTAAACAGGGAGTGAAGACCCTTTGATAGGTTGTGCATCTAAACAGATCCTCTGGACAAGGGAAAAAAAAAGATGTTTCATTTCTGCTTCGTTTCCATGGTGCCCTGAAAAAATTGCTATTGAAGTTTGAGGTGCTATCTCCTAGGATTGAGGAAAAAATAAAGGTAATGCTGATTATTGTTGGCTGCTTTATTTGATCTGACAGCACTGGGCTAGCATGTCAGGATTTGGGAGAAGGGAGGAGGATGAAGTGCTCTGAAGGGGCCTGCCTTACATCTGTATTTTTGCCTTTGTAGGCAGTTTGTTGAACGTGTGACCAGGAAGAACCGTGCCTTCAGAAAAGGCAACAGAAGCATATACTGGTCATCGTGACCACTTGTTGGTCTAGCACTCTGCAAAACTGAAGAAACTGCCTCGTGGCTCTAAACTGAGCCATGGGCAGCTCTGATATTGGGCTGTAATAAAAGATCTTTTGTGCTCTTTTGCATCCCCCGTGGATATCCTCTGAGTTCAAGCTAAAGTAAATGATGTTGTTCAGTGGCTTTTTTTTTTTGTTTTCCCGTAGTGTTACAGAGGTTAATTGTATCTTGTGTCTCCTGCTTTTCTGGTTATTTTGATGTGCTAATTTTTTAGTATAGGTCCATTTATAGGGAAGTTAACTTCAGTCATTTTCCACAGTTCAAATGCAGCATTTTGTTTGATGTAAAGATTTTTACATACCATTTTATATGACTTTTTTCTTTAAAGAGGTCTGATTAAGAGGAGAGTTGTGTAATGGTTCCTGATCTATACTCCACTAAATATGCACAAATGTTAAATGTTTTTCTCTTGGCTATAGTATGTCTTCAGTGTTTGTATAGGGAGGAAGGAGGCAGGGAGAAAAGGTACAGCAACAGTTTTGAACAAGTAGTCTTTCTGTGTTGCATATGCTAGAAGAAAGATCTGCTTTTGGGTTCTGGGGGAGAGGGTTTATTTGCAAGTAGTCCTTGATATATAACAAAAAGTAAATATAAGGGGTTGGAAGCACTCATAACTGTGGGAGCTGAGTGCCCAGCTGCTGGTGTTACTATTGTTTTGTTGAGTTTGTGCTTTCAGTTCAGTAAGAGCTTTCTTTTCTGAAGTCCATGTCTCTCTTAGACATTACTTAATATCCTTTTCCTATCCTTAACAGGCTCTGTTGCTTCCTTTTGAGGAATGGGAGAATCTGTTAGCTGTCTCACTGCCCACCTATACTTGTGTTCAAATATCTGTTTACTCTGGTTACAAATATTGTCCTTTAACAGAACTTGCCATCCTTTTTCTTCTCTTCTAGTGATCTGTCTGTTGCAGAATGAATCTCTGTGAAAGTGTCTTGTCCAGCTCCTCTTAATGATGAGTGCCATTGCAAATTTGTATAAATGATTTTTAAGAGGAATTCAGACTTGTGCTTTTTATTTAGCCAAGTTATTAGCTCATCTCTCTAGCAGGCACTAGAGGAAAAATAGTTATTTCATACTAAATTCCCAGGTCTTTACACTCTCTGTTATAAGAAAAGGAGATCAGGACTTCTGTGTTACTTTGCCTTATTCATGAGCAGGAACGTACTGCTATAGCTTTGAGTCATGCCAGCTGATGAATGTGTGCACCTGGTAGATGTACTTCTTTCACTGTGATATGGGATGATGAAAAATGCAAGTAAGAAGATTGGTTAGTTCTGCTGGAGTGCAAAACGATGCAGGATCCAAAGAGGAGTAAGGGCAGACTCATGAAAGTAATTTAAAATTTGCATTGTTATAGCAGATCAGTTAATGTTTTCTAACTGAGAACAGTACAGATAACCTCTTCCCTGACACCCCAGCATGGGCAAAATGAGCCATGAACAATATACAATTCAGTAGCTGAGGCTTTTAAGCAGGCTGGACTACATTTTACAGTAAGCTTTTGTTTGGATAGCTGGCTATACAACTAGTTGAGGTGCTGCTTGCAAAGATAGGTAATGTAATTAACGTTGCTGCTGGCCGATGTAGGGACATTTTAGGCTTTGATAAGGACAAATGCTAACTGCCAGTATATAGAAGGGACTGTCAAGTTAGAATACAAAAGTAGCTACACAGACTCTCATTTGAAACCTGAAATTAAGGAAATCACATTAGGCAGATTTCACAGAAACTATCTTCTGTGCTGAATATAATACTGTATGTAAGCCATAAATCTTGTTAATTGTCGATTTTTTTGATCCATCTATATTATGTCTAAGCCTTTCAGATCCATCTTTTCTGTTACTGTTATTTTCAAGACCCTCACTCCAAAAGTTTCTCGCTCTGATCTTTATGGGTTCTTGAACCCAAGTGTCATCAGGAAGAAAATACTGGGATAAAAGGAAGGGTTTGGTTTAATCTACCAATCAATTCTTAGTATCAGTGGAGTAATGGATGCAGGGATGCAACTTCAGCCCAGCTACACCAGTGCTGAATAGGAACCCCAGTCAATATAACTGTTCTTGTTTTCCAGCTCTGCATGTTGTGTGTAAGGTCTTAGATCTAAGATCTTACATAGCAAAACTTAAAATAAGATATAGATCCTCTGTCTGTAGACTTTAACTGGTTTTCTCAGGCAAACTTTACAGAAGCAGCTGTGATTAATGCTAAAGCAGTGATATTTGCCTCTTTCTTATGAGAAAATGGGATTCCATAAATCTCTTAATGGTTTCTTAGTGTTCTAACTGGATTTTGGATAGCTTGATATAACAAAAATGTACTCTTGAAGTAAATTCCTGGAACGTAACGTGAGCTTTGACTAGTGTGATAAAATTTCATTTTCAGATTTTTTTTTTTTTCCCTCTTTCTAGTGTTACCACTTTAGTTGGGGAAGCTGCCTCCATGCTGTTCAGCTGCTGAGCAGCCACCCCAATGCTTTGCAAGACTCTGGAGAAGAAAGTGGAATTGCAGTTGCGTTTGAATTGTGACAATATTTAACAACTTCTCTATAGGTTTCTGCTGCTTGAACTGTAAACATCTTTGAAGTGGTTCTGCCTAACTTGCATCTGTTGCAGTGCATGCTGCCAGTACTTCATTTCATACAGAAAAGTAACTAGAGGTTGCCAATACTGTGAACAGTTTTAGTGGTAAGATAGTTGCTTTGTTCATTGTTTCACTCTTCAAAAACATACTCAATTCATAGTAGCAACTACATGTGATACAAAGATACCAACCAGCCTAAACACCTGCATGACCTTTGTGATGCAGGCTGTTCAGAACTGGGCTGGCTTCAGGTTCTTTCAGCTGTAACCTCAAATGAAGCAGCATCTGTACAACTGGATGTTATTAACAAGACCTACCACCTTTATCTCTAGCTGTATCATCTATTTCACAAATACCCTTGGGGAAAGTACAGGGCTATCATGGAGTGATGGGTCAGTATCCTTTGCCACTAATCATATTGCAAATACAAGAATCTATTTTCAGCCAGTGTGTTCCAGTTGAGATATGGCCCATCTATTACGTTGTACCCCTGAATGTGGCTATATTGTTACTTCAGACTGTTGGCTCCTTTAGGGTTTCTATCTGGTTATTCATAGAATCATCATAGAATGGATTTTCATACAGTTCCTGATTCCTCCAATTAGTATAGAATGTGCTAAGTAAGCAGTGATTGCTTCTTTTTTTCTTTTTAAACAGTGCTTCAAACCACTTCTGTCCACATTCATTCTTCATGGACAGGTTAAAAATTCATTTCTGTTTGAAGTAATAGCCAGTTCTTAGTAGGCTTATAGTTGTTCCCATTAGTTTGCTGATTGTGAACATCATCTTCAATGTGTACACGTAGGCAATACAAACACACTTTTGCTTACGTGATATGTAGGTTCTTCCTGCACCCACATTTTTCCTATGTGTCAGTATTTTGTGTTACTAAAGAGAAGCTGTTTTGGCACTTTGTCTCAAAATTGTGAAGTATTGCTACAGCTCTTTGCTGTTTAGGTAATTTCTTGCCCAGAGTAGGGTTTTTTGGAACTCTGATTTTCCTGTCAGAGGAAATGATGAAATGGAAGAATTGAAGGCATACTCTGTACTGTTGCATGCTGATAGCCACATTAAAGATTCTTCTTGCCAGAACTGTTTAATATCATCTGAGATGCTGTTCCTTATAAGCAGATAAAAGGGTTGAAGCTCCAACTCATGCAACCCTTTCCTTTTAGGGAAAGGTTCAGGCGGAAGTAGCTTTGGTTCCACCCAGTGACAACTTGTCTGACCCTTTCTTTTTGTGAGCAGTCCTGACATTTGAATTGCAGGACTGAGTTGTCCCAGGCTTAGCATGTAGCAGCTTAACCAGAAAAATTTTGGATGTTTACTTTTCCCTGAAAATCTCAAGGATTAGCGGTTAGTAATTGTAACTGTACTTTGAGTATTTCTCCCTCTTCTAGAAAATAGTTTTCCTATTGCTGGAACTTCTGAACACCTGGAAAATGAAGTCAATGTGATACTTTAAATCCCTCAAGTCCCTTAAAATCAGTAATTTTATAGGGTCTAGAAAAGCAATAATCCTGGTATCCCAGAGCAAGCTTGCAAGTGCTGGAGGCCACAGAACATGGTAATTTGTTATTCTAAACCAGCATTGAAATATATTAAAATTAAGTGAATAAAAAATAATAAACTCCCTAGCATTTGAATAGTTGACCTCACTTATTTCAACAATTAAATTGCTTTGAGAACAGCAGTAAAAATGCTCCTTCTAGTGAAAGCGCTCAATCTGATGGGAGAAATGTATTAGCTTTAAGCTTCTTTTTGGAGTATACTTAAATCTTTCCTCTGTAGTCAGGGCTTTAGTCCTGCTTGGCTACAGAAGTCAGATTACGTTTTGGAAATAGTGATAATTTACCAATGCTGAAATATGCAATGGGTTCAAAACCAAAGCCCCCTGCCTGTTTTGTAACATGTGAAGCCTCAAATGTACTTCAAGGCTTGAGTTTGAGGGCAGTCTGCTTACTAAAGGTGAAATGGTGATATGTGTTGGCTCCTTCCCTCCTCATAAATTAAACATGCCTGGGAATGTTCCCAGGCACTATGGCCAACTGGCTTAGGATTTTCTGCATCCATGCTCTTGCACCCTTCTCTTCCAGGACAGGGCAGCTGCAGCTGAGCTGCCCAGTGTGAGTGGTCCCAGTTGTGTGCTGGCTCACCAACCTGGGAATTGTGTGGGAAAGCACTAACTGGCACAGTGCTGGGGAATGTCCAGGCTGCTTTCTAGCACACAGGATCATGTTCCAGGGCTTGGGAATGTTTCCAGACAAGATTTACCTTATGAGCGCACATGCTAATACTTTCTTTTTCCAAAATCTTTATGGATTAAGGCAAAGAAAGAACCTCCATCTCCTAAGGGATTTGGGACGCTTCAGAAAGGTAAGTTTAGGGGAGAATATTTCCTACTTTGAAGGGGGACACAAATTCTTTGCTATTTGAGTCTGTGCCTCCACTTGGCTTCAGTGGTTACTTTCAGAATGCAGTCACCTTCTTTGCAGCCACCAGCTCTCTGGGTTGTAGTCTTAGCTCTCTGTCAGTCTCTTATTCGTGTTTGATTGAACATGCTGTGTAGGTGTAGTAACTATAGCCTTTCGTGGAAACCCTGTTCTTTCATGGTTGTCAGAAATCTCCTGATATGGGATGTGTGTGTGAGTTAAGAGCCCTAATTTGCTTGGCTGGGTGAGATGGTGGGGGAAATCCTGTACCTTCTAGGCAGTGCATCTTCTGTGTGAGCAGGAGGGTGGGGAAATCATGAACAAGAAATCTGTGTTGAGATGACTTTATTTTGATCATACTGGGCTGTTTCCTGCAGGCTGTGCAGTGTGTTTGGGTTTCTGCGCCTGTAATATAGTGCTAGTGTAAATGAACCAGTAAACCATCAATGTTAATCCCAGCTCCAAGAAGACACCTCCTAGAAGATAGCATGTTGCATAAATGCTGAGTAATGTAGCAGTTTTGCTCTCTAAATAATCACTTCTTCTGCACCTCCTTTTCCAACTCCCCCATGTGCTTCCTTAGAGCTTTCTTTCTCTGTGGTGTCCTGGGTTTTTTCACAAGTTACAGCTCCATCGTACAGTCACTTCAGAATACCGTTTGTCTTTTCATGGGTTTTGGAGTACAAAATCAACTTTGATAGCTCAAACATTTACAGAGAGAAGAGATTAGTAATACAAAATACTGTTCCTGTTTGTTATGCTCTATGGCTATCCTTACTTCTGTGTGTGTTGTCATGTGAAACAACCGTGTGACAGATTGTGCTTACACCAGTGATGCACCCCACAATTTTGGGAACATGTAATCTGTGACAGCATCAGCTTTGGTGCACTGCTTTGTTTAAAGGATCTGTTGCTCAAGATGGTAAGCTATTGGAGATGCCTGTGTAAGCTAATATGCAGCACACTGTGTCTGCTGATTGTTCTTCTAATTGAATGTGTGTGGTGATCTGTCTTACAAGCAGTAGTGGTACATATTTAAGGATATGGTAAAGTGCAGGGATGTTCCCTGCTGTACCACTGCCTGTGTGTCTTCATGGCAGCAATTTCAGTCCTTGCACATCTTCAGGAATATGAAAGGTTGCAAGCTCTGCTGATGCAGTGATGGTCTCTTTTGCCCATTGTGGTTTTGGAGAGCTGTAATTCTGCCTTTGTCTCAGATGGAGGTAACTAGTTCAGGACAGTTGGCTCTTTTTAAGAGCTGAACGTTGGAGAGTGAGGCTTTACACATGACTCTCTGCTACTGCAGAAAGGTTATCTAGGATAAGACCGACTTGTGTCCATTATCAATAAAATGTCACATTTTGTTTATTGTTTCCTTGTGTTCTGTGCAAGCTGCTGCCACCAGTCACAATCCTGTTCCTCCTCTGTAGTGCTTGTATAGCTCCACGATGAGCAGAAGAACCAATCTGGTGGGAAAGCAACTCAAGAAATTTTTTAGCCATGTGTGTTGTGGTCGTTGATTTGACTCATTGCTCAATGAACATCTCACCCTCCCTGGTATGGTATTAAAGTGAAGCATGTGGGACAGGCAAGAAAGGGACCAGAGCCATTCATTCCCTTTCTCTGTAGCCCACACTTAGGTTTTATTGAAGTGGCCACGGAATTGGGGTGGTTGTCTGTCCTGAAAGTGCTTTTAAGTGCAGTGCCGTGCTGTCTGCTTTTTTTCTGTTCTAACACTAGTGATTTTTCCTGTGTAGGGAGGATAAATACAAATACTTGCCTCATTTATCTTAGAGTGAAATCCAAACTTAAGAGTGTACCAGCTAGGATTAGCAATAACTTAAATACAAATAGGAAAGCTTGCATTTAAAACTGGGAGTTTGAACTTTTTCTTTCTGGTGCAACTTTCAGTGGCTGTTAGCTTCAAAGGTAAAACAGCAGCCAAATTTCTGGCTTTTGCTAGTGGAGTTGTAAGTTTCTTGTCTCCAAATTCTCTTCATTTCTGAATCTAGTTCTGTGTTACTTATGTAAAACTGTCAGTTCTTGGTGGTACCAGAGCACGTCTGTGATAGACTTGGGGTTGATCTATGCCTCTGAAAACATGCTGCCCATTTATAAGCCCATGCTGTTTTCTTGCTTTCCTTAAATCTGCTTGTCACTGGATGTTCCTTTTTCTTAACTTTTGTGATTGCTGTTGAACCAATTTGTGAAGAAATAGTTCTCTCATCTCCTCCTGCTTGATTTAACCAAGTTTATACAATAATACAATACTGTAAAACTATGTTAAAGGTATGTGTTATATGCAGTAGAAAATAATACTCAGTTATTTAATCAAGGAGAGCACAAAAAATATTGAGAAACATCAGCCACAATGTGCTTTTTTTTTTTTTTTTTTCCAGAGTACAAGTTTTCCTGTGTTGGGAAAAGCAGTAAATTAGGATGTATGTGGAGAATGAGATTGCTGAAGTGGTGGTACTGTGAAGCTAGTCTGTGATGGTTCAGTTTTGACATACACAGGCCTTTGTAGTCTTAGGACAGCTTATATTTAAAAACAAACAAAAACAAAAAAGAAAAAGAAAACAACCCGAAACTACCCTTGAAAACTGAATTTTGTGAAGAGCTAGGCTGAGGAAGTTTTGCCTGTTTTAAGCAACATTACAGCTATATTGACGACTTAAAGTCAGAGAACTTGTTCACCTTTTAAAAACATTATCATTTATCTTGAATCACGTGTTCCATTTTAATAGCCTCCTTCATATAGAAAATATAGCATGAGATGCCTGTTTAAATGCAAGTTCAGCAATGCTCTATCTTCTATGTGAAAGGAAGTATTCTGTACATTTTTCCATGTTTTGACATCATGGTGTTTTGAATAACCATGTTCCATATTCATATCAATTTTTTGTTTTTGTTTTCAATTTATGCACAGCACTTGCTCTGAAATTTGGGGACTGAGTACACCAAACACGATAGATCAGTGGGATACAACAGGCCTTTACAGCTTCTCTGAACAAACCAGGTGAATATTCTGCCCTCTCTCGCATCATAGAAATCTTGTGGGAGGGATTGGCTTTGGAGGGTCTGTAATGGGATGCTTTAGCTGTCAAATAGACTAAAATGCTTCTTAGGCCTCTCATGGTACAGCATTTAGAAATATTTGCTTCCCAGTGTAGAAATCCAAGTGTTCTCAGCTGATGTTTTGACCAATGAAATTCTAATTCTGGAATATTCCTTTTTCACGCCAGTGCCGTTGAAAGAATGGGAAGACTTGTTAAATGCAAGCTCTAATGTGATTTGGTATTTATATTAACAACGTTGGGCTACTTAATTCTTTAGACCTAATCTTACAAAGTGTTTAAACTGCTTTGTATGCCACAAGCTTTCAGTTAAATCTTACTAATTGGCTCAGATATGAGCTACTAAATAATTGCTTGTAAATTCTTCGGTAGTGAATGGTGGGCAAATTCTAAACAGGGTCTTTATTTTTTCATGTCACATTACTTGATTTGTGTATTGAGGTTTGTCTCCCATCCCATAACAATCATAAACATCTGCATTTGTGTAAGCATATGCAGTCTGTCTTAAAACTAGCAAAACATTTTCAGCTGGTAGCAAGGCAGATGAAGTTGAGAAGATAAACTGTACAGCCCTTATGAGATGTGTGTTCACACTTCTTGCATCACAGTTATACTGCTATGTGGATCACTTGGGCAGCTGACTGCTTATAGGCTTATTTGCAGTCCTGGGGGAATTGTTATGCTTAAAGCCATAAAGCATGCATGCCACAGCAAAGCCTCGAGGTTTAGAAACTGAAGGGACTATTAAATGTGTGATTTTCTTTCGACAATTGTCTTCTGCATTTAAAAAATGTGTATGAAGCAATCATCCTAAATACTTGGTTGGAGGTAAAGTGGCTTTTAATGAACCCTAAATTCACTGGCAATAATTGGAGCAACTCAAAAATAAGTTAACATTATTTGATACCATTGTTTTTCTCACATTCAAAGCCTTGTTTTCACAAGAGTACAAATATCACTAACAATGTCAATCCACTGAATTCTGAAAATGAACAAACTGCCCTTTCCTGTGTGTGTGTACGCTGTTGCTTAAGTGATTAAGAGACAGAATGCAGTCTGTAAATACTTCTCAACATCTTTCCCATGTAGATCTCTTGATGGCCGACTACAGGTATCTCATCGTAAAGGACTTCCACATGTTATTTATTGTCGCTTGTGGCGCTGGCCTGATCTTCACAGTCACCATGAACTTAAAGCAATTGAAAACTGTGAATATGCTTTTAATCTTAAAAAGGATGAAGTATGTGTAAACCCTTACCACTACCAGAGAGTGGAGACACCAGGTAGGAAGACTGCTTCTGGCTTTTATAGCAGCGTCTGTATGTACATACTTGTTCAGCATAATGTTTTAATAATAGAGAAGGATAATGTGTTCTCTTGCCAAAACTACAAGATGATTAGAGGTGCAGGCTTTGAGAATACCATCTGCTGAAAGTTTTAATGATAAAGATACTGAGAAATCTTTACAAATGTGTTGAATACCCCTGATAAATGCTTCCAGTAGCGCTAGCGATTTCCAGCTGGCTAAATGTGGTCCAGCATGAAAGTGAGAATAGAGATTACGTACTTACCTTTGCCTAATATGGAATAGTCTTACTCAAGATACACTTCAGGAAATGACAGCTGGACTAGATGATCTTGGTGGTCTTTTCCAACCTTAATGATTCTGTGATTCTATTCTGTGAATGTTTATTCTAGTAACTAGCAGTAAGATTACAGCATTAGCAGTACTGAGATACATCTGAAGAAATTGTTAGATGTTTTAGATTTGTTTTTCCTTTTAGTTCATAAAGTGTGTGTTTGGGAGGGTCTTGCTAATGTTTTGTATTCTGCTTTTCCAGTCTTGCCTCCTGTCCTAGTGCCACGGCACACCGAGATTCTAACAGAGCTTCCACCTCTCGATGACTATACCCATTCCATTCCTGAAAACACTAACTTTCCAGCTGGAATTGAACCACAGAGCAATTACATACCAGGTATCTTCTTAACTTCCAGTATTGAACAGTGCACTTAACATTGCAACAATGGAACAAAGATGGTCGTTCCATCCTCTTATGTGATCAAATTAATGGAAAAATGTACCAATAAATTAAATCTTGATTTCCTTTATTAATTTCAATGGAACACCTAAACATAGTTACTTAAAGAACATGATCCTGTGTGTTATAGTGTTGCTGTGGATTCAGAATAGCTTACTCAGTTTCAATAGCTTAAAATTCAAAATGCTGTTGAGTACAAAGTAGACCATCACCTTATGCTTTAAGCTTGTTCTACAAAAATATAGGTGCTGCCAAATGCTCTGTATCATAGATGGAGTAGTAAAATGCTCAGTTTCACCTTGTGTAGTATGTGGGGAAAGCTAAGTTACAGAACAGCAACTTCAGGTTTTTTGATCTGTAGCTCACGATTGGTGTCTGCTTTGTGCATTTGTTGCTATAGTGTGCATAGTTTTGTTGTTAGTTTTCAGGAGCAATATAACACTATTGAATTAATAAATAATTCTTCCTCCTTTTTGCTGCTTATCCACCCCAAAACAAACAAAAATTAAAACTGAGCTTCTGCAGTGCAGACACAAGCTTCTACCCTTATTGAAATGTAAAATGAGTGACCTTTGTTTCCTGTCCCCGTTTCCTGTTTCCTACCACTTCAGGAAGTTGCCTGCACTATAAAACCAAGGCAAACTGAAGTTTTTGATAAATGTTTAAGACAACTTTGTTACAACATCGAAGGACTAAGGAATAAGCTGACAATTCAAATTCTGACTCTAGAAGAGAAGACTCCCTTGAAACTCAAATATGTGCAGTGTACAAATTGTATCTCCATGTCTTATGCACGGTGTTGCTTGTGTTTCCTTTAAGTGTATCCAAAAATTGAAATGTCGCCAAGAAAATCTTATTAATTAGCGCCAGATTTGTTGCCACCTAGAGACAAGAGATCTTTAAAGAGCTATTTAAGGTGCTAGAACTTGATGTTACCTTCACTTACATACTTCTTTGGCTCAATCTGAGGGCTTTTTATAGTGTTTGTGGACAGCTTACTGGAAAGTCACCATTCGAAAATACAGGAAATGAGCTTAAGGAATTCTAGGTACTTATTTGCAAGAAGTCTGTTCAAGGTGATTGCGGGTACTCACATATCTTCAAATGTTTGTGCAGCTCACCACACCTTGCCTCCTTCTCTTTGCCACTGACACTCTCCTCTTGTATTCAAGAATCGTATCTGAATCTTACTTCGATGCTGATAGCTAATCTTGACTACTTAGCTAGGTTCTGAAAAGCCTTGACAGCCTGCTTCAGAGAACTGTTTTCTTTAGCAGACTAATAACCATGGTGGCATTGTACCACAATACTGTCTCCAGTACTTG
Organism: Penelope pileata; assembly: GCA_013396635.1. Classification (NCBI taxonomy): domain Eukaryota; kingdom Metazoa; phylum Chordata; class Aves; order Galliformes; family Cracidae; genus Penelope; species Penelope pileata. The sequence continues at coordinate 45,136 of WBMW01001915.1, forward strand.
GTCTGCAGAGGGATTGACTTCACCTACCATGCACTTCATGTATGTTTGCTGGGCAGATGGTCATTGTGCAGGATAGCCTTCAGGGTCCTTCCATGTTTGGAATGTGCTGGGCTGCAGTGTCCAAATTTCTGGCTAGGAATTCTTAAGCATGCTCTTGAGCATTTATTTCCAGCTGTGTTGTTGCTTGCCTCTGACCCTAAAATAGTATTAATAGGTGGAGGGAATCTGTGTTCAGACAGACTAGATATGGAACATAATCTGTGCCAAAAGGCCTAGATTAGCAACTGGAAATGGGAGGTGTAGGTTGGATTGGAAGTCGTTATTGACCTTTACCATGTCTGTGGGCTTTACTATAACAAATGAATAAAAGATAGATGGAGTCCAGTTTATCACAATGAATTCTATAAAAATGTCCAAAACAAGTGATTTTTGTCGTTGTAGTTCTTGCTAGTAAAGATTTCCCTTGATTTTCCTTTTAAATTCTCACTTGAATTTTGTCACATCTATATTTAGCATGCTAGTTATACAGAATGAACCGAAGACGTAGTTCTTTTGGTTCATTTTTATTTAATCAACTGATTTAATCAGGTTTCCTCTTGCTGACTTCCTTCTGATGTTACTGTGCTGCTGTAAATATCTGACACAATATTGGCTATAATTTGATTTTAATTCTTAAGCAAAAGGCTTTGTCTTTGTTTCTGCTCTTTGGTAATACGTAATTAAATATTTTATCTCTTAGATGTTTCAGAGACAATTCAAAGGTGATTGTAGAGATCAGTTAGCTTTGACCACTTCCAATAAAGAAATTGACATTTTATCTTTAATACATAGGAAGAACTTGTTGCCCAGTTCAAAGAAAATTATTTCCTGAAAGGCAGTTGGTTAACTCATTATCTAGATTACAAAGAAATTCTGAATGAAGAACAGGAGCAGCCACACTCTCCTGGGTTTTGAAGATATTTCTGGACAGTTTCTAGTATCAAAATGTTCTATACTTGTTGCTTGAGTTTACTTTGGTCTGTGAAACTTCCATCTTTAAAGAAAGCTAATTAGAAGAATAGGTGTTTTTTAATAGAACTTGAGATTTATCATCATCATAATAATAGAGCTTGAGCATCATAACTGGTTAGATAATATAGTTATTGTTAATCAGTGAAAGCAACTGTTGGGAACTGAAGAAAAATGGATATGGGGACTGAACAGAAAAATAACCTTTAAATCTAACAACTTCTAAGGCGTAGGTGGGTGTCTGATCTGATGGTTATACTACATAAAGACAGCTCCTATTTTTTTTTGTAGAAGTCACCAGATGGTTTTTTCATTTGTGATTCTACTAAATGTGAAAGCTGTTGATCACAATTGCAAAATTGTTACTCATTGTAGTGCAAGTATCTTGTATTATATGGAACAAACAAGGATTGTCCGTTAATTATATAACATGTTTGAGCAATAGACAGGCATTCAAGAGATGATGATACATTTTACGTAGACAATTAAGCAGGTAATGGGTTTGAGTTTCTGCTGGCAGGAAGGAAGTGCAGTAAAATGCTTTCTGTGAGATTCAGTGTTCAGGTATCGTACAGAGCTTACAAAGACTTAAGGACTAAACCCCTGAGTGCTAAATCTTACAAGTTTCCCGTGCGTTTAAACAATAGATGGATATATTTTTTCTTCAGAAACACCTCCTCCAGGATATATCAGTGAAGATGGAGAAACGAGTGACCAGCAGTTGAACCAAAGCATGGATACGGGTAACATTTTCTTTCTCACCACTTTGAAGTCTTGGGATTGCTAATTATGATCCCTTTATATAGTGGCATCTTAAGTCCACATGATGATGGCAGTAGTTCTCTGTACACCGTGTTGATTTGTGTTTAAAATATTAATTTCAATCTTTTGTGAGCAAAAGAGGGTAATGCTTTTAAAACACTGTTCCGTATCAGGTACATTTCATTTGTTCCGTAACAATAGCATACAAGTCTAATGAAGGCTTCATCAGAAAACCTTAAAATAGATTTTTAATAGATAACTGGCTTCAACTTGTCACTAACTTTCCCTTTTGAAAACTGGTTTATTGATGCAAAATATCTATTGGCCTGAACAGGTTACAGAAATGCTGCACTTTGAGAATGTGTCTTAACTCTGACAACCATATTGCTTCTGCTATGTTTTAAATTAATTCTTGTTTGGAAAGTTCTATTGAAATAGTTGAAGCATTAAACATTTGTGCCTTTTTGTGAAGGGGTTTCTAGATAATCTGTTTGGCCTTAGACTTGGGACAAAGCGTAGTTAATGTGCTGGATAAGAACCTCCTGCTGTGCTGGCAGACCTGAGAGTGGTTTTGGTTAGCTAATGCTAGCAACCTTTTTTGGTTAATTGGAATCAACTGCAGGAGGAAAATATTGCAGTTCTTACATAAACTACTATGTGACAATAAATAGTTTAATTTAAAAAAGTCTGACATCAGAAGTAATTGTTGGAATGTTTCTGTGCAAAGCCTTTTTGCCTCTGTATTTTGCTTACTAGTATGCAAGTTGTGTTGGAGAGTTTGTATTTTTCTGAGTTTTTTTCTTCCTTCCAGGAAATAATAATTTCCTCAGATGAGGAAATCCAGCATATTCTTTTCTAGAGATAAACCCTCTCCTCTGAGCACAGAGAAGTAATATTTTGATAGTCTTGTCCACTTTTTCTTAGCTTTTTTTCACTGAATCTGGGAAGAAGTCACTGCCTTCTCACTGGAGAAGTGCATAAAGATATGTTCACAGACTGTGCATGAAGAGAGAGCTCTGCCAAATGCAACGCTAAGATGTTAATAGATTCTTTACAAGGAGGGGTATGTTCCCAGGAGTCTGGAAAATTAAATCTTAATTCAGAATAAAGATGTGATGTGCTGGAAAACTGGTTATAGGTTTTCTGAGGTTTCTTAATCCAAAGAATTTTCAGATAAAGCTAGTACCTAAATAAGTCATACCTTTCTGAAATAACAAGAATCATTTGCTCTGAACCAATCTGTGTTCCTTCAACAGGATCTCCAGCAGAGCTGTCTCCTAGTACTCTCTCTCCAGTTAATCATAGCCTGGGTAAGCTCAAAACACTTCTATTTGTTTCGGTGTGTGTGATGACTCCTCTTTATACAATTATACTAAAAATAAAAACATAGGTTAGAAAAATAAGAGTTGTAATAGGAGGAAACTATTAGATTGGCTTCCAGATGATAAATGTAATAGAGCGGGGTTAATAGCTGGGCTAACAACTACCCTATTTCTGAACTTCTAGCCAAGAGAGTATTAACTCTTAGTTCAGGAACTGGATTTGTAAAATAAATACTTGAAAGGACACTAGCCTGTCCGTAGTGCTGCCTAGACTTTCTCCTCCCCCTGTATGTGTGTTGTGATGCTCTTCTCATGTAGTGTTTCACCTGTGACCACAAGACAGTCATTGCCCCTGCATTAGTTGCCCACCTGCTTTGATCAGGTGCCACTGCTATGTGTCTGTATAAATGCCTTGGGAAGATCAGATTTCTTTGGATTTGTTTAAGGAATGGGGAGTTGGTGTGACAGGAAAATGCTGTTCGGAAAGCTGGGTGAGTAATTAGGGTAGGTAAAAAGGCGAAGCAATGCAGGAAAAGCTAAAGATACACAGGGAAGATATGGAGCTGTAGTAGGGAGAATGCTTTCGGATAGAGACAGTAAAAGATGGATGTAGTGTAATACAAGGGAACATATTTTAGACATTAATTTTTTCCTGTGTGGTTCAGTTTAATCTCTTCTTTAACATTGCCAAAGTGTTTTCAAGTTGCAGAAAGGCAACAGAAGTGTGTCAATGTCTGAAATTCATAGTAACATCAGTGTAATCATTTTGCTAAGCAAAATGCAAGTACTAAAGTACATGAGCTGTGCTCATTTTAGATCACCCCTTCTCGTCTCCCAACCCACCCCTTCTCTTCCCTTGTGGAAAATACTGAATTTCATTCTTTTTACTGGGGTAGGTAAAAACGACAGCAAGCAAAATTTTAATTTGAGTAGCCTGAGGAGACTAGAGCTGTCATTTCTAGAAGAGAAGAACAGCAGGGCAGGTAGGTTTCTTTCCAGTGTCTTAATTCTGTGCTGCTCTTTTTTTTGTTTAATTTTTTTTAGACTTGCAGCCAGTTACTTACTCGGAGCCTGCGTTCTGGTGTTCAATAGCATATTACGAATTGAATCAAAGAGTGGGAGAAACCTTCCATGCATCACAACCTTCTCTGACTGTAGATGGCTTTACAGATCCATCAAATTCAGAACGATTTTGTCTAGGTCTGCTTTCCAATGTAAACAGAAATGCTACAGTGGAAATGACACGGCGGCACATAGGTAAAGATCTGATCTCTTAATTTTTTTTTTAACATTTTAACCGTGAAATTATATCTGTAGATGTCCAGGTAGGAAGGGCAGATCTCTGTTTTGGGATCATTTCACCCTTATGCACGTAGCCTCCAGACTTCTCTCTCTTGAGGCTTGCCAAGGAGAGCTTCGTGTCTCTTACTAATGACAGAAGTGGAAAGACAGAGGTCAACACTTTCACTTTCAAAGCCAGGCAAGAGTGTAGCAACTGCTGCTACCACGGCCATTTGCAACTGGAAAGAGATAAAGTGATGTCTGGAGCTGAAGGGAGCTGTCTTTTCCTCAATCAGCAGTGACACAGCTATGAGACTGAGAGCAGGCACAGGAGGAAGTCTCTTATCTGTATATGTATTTTTGTTGCTCATGCTGCTGCTCTCTGCCTTCTGGAAAAAGGTGATGCACCAAAGCATTATGAAGGGCAAATTTTTGGCTTTCAGGCTCTGTGTTGGACTGCTGAGTCCTGGGTAGCATTTGTATTCAGAATTGCTTACAGTTGAAATTTAAAGTAGTATTCTAAGTTATTCTAATTAATGAAATTTTTATTTTGAGTGGACATTGGTAGTATTACTTGAATACTTTTTTGAATATGAAACGCTGCCAATGGAATAGCACACTGTTTAGACGTGATCAAGATTTTCTCTGTAATAGTTAAGGAATACTCCTTTCCGCGTTTTCAATAAATTATGTTACTTTTGCTGGATTCTTTTAATTAGCACTGTTCACTAATTCTTTTATTTTTTCTCATACATCTTGAGTAGAATCTTCTGACTTCCTCCACATCAAATCCAGACACTTGGTAATAAAATTTTAGGTGTGGAGAAACCCAGGATATGCCTGTGATGACTGAAAAAAATGGTCAGTTGTGATTAAAAACAACTGTGTAAGGTGTTCTCCCTTTTTCAAAAGTGAACAATAGGATTTCATACTGGTTTCTTCTCAGTAAGAGATCTGAATGAAGTCCCATTGTTTTTGTCAAAGTACTACAGAAAAAGGGGTATGCAGTGGGTTGTAAAGTTGTGTGGGTGCATTTAAGAGGAGGTTGTGAAAGTGGTATACTTGCTGTTTTTTCCCCTATCGTCTTAACAGCATGTGCCACTTCACATACAGCACTTCATATTGACACTTGTTTTAATGACACCGAATCTAATCTTTTTATTTCAATTGTGGTATTTCTTCAAGTGAAAAAGTTCTTTGCTGCTTCATATGGATTTGGTTACCAGGCATTACCTGGCTAGAAAACTCTAGATCACTCTGAACCAAAAATTATTCTGCTTTTCCTTCAAATATTGTGTGATAAAAATGCAAGTTAATAGTGTTCTGCTACAGCTGTCAGCCAAGCAGTATGGTCATCTAGATAATTGATTTCTGTTTTTGTTGTAAAGAAAAAACTTGGCCTTCTCTGAAACAAAATATTCCCGTGTTTGTTAATGTGCCTGGAACATATCATAACTAGAGTTCCTTTGAATTCTGTTACAGGAAGGGGAGTACGTCTCTATTACATCGGTGGAGAAGTTTTTGCTGAGTGCCTAAGTGATAGCGCAATTTTTGTTCAGAGCCCCAACTGTAATCAAAGATATGGCTGGCATCCTGCAACTGTGTGCAAAATTCCACCAGGTTGGTAGCCTACCAAAGGCCTCATACAAAAAATCTAGTGAATGTATTCCCAGGATGTCATTTGCTTTGAGACCTGTAAAAGATTTCTTCATGGTTTTGGTTGTCTTTGTAGCAAACACAGGTATCTAAGTGTACCTTTTTGACCTTTTCTTTGTAGGATGCAATCTAAAAATCTTTAATAACCAAGAATTTGCTGCTCTTCTGGCTCAATCTGTGAATCAGGGTTTTGAAGCAGTTTATCAGCTGACTAGAATGTGTACCATAAGAATGAGTTTTGTTAAAGGATGGGGAGCTGAGTACAGGTAAGAAAAAGAATATGCTCTTCAATTCTGAGTTAGTATTTCTTTTCTCTAATACACTACTTCTATTAGGCTTGAAAGCTATATATACCTTACTGAAACTATACTGCCTGCAAGTTGAACCCATATTTTCCTTTTCCCCCCTTCAGCTATAGGACTCCTAAGTCTAGTAAACTGATTTTATTATTGCATTGAAGTTCATTGAGTAAGGAATTCCATCCAAGTTCACTTCCTTGCTTAGTCCTGCTTGCTTGCTTGCAATAGTGAAACCACTGACAACATCTAGAAGCTTCAGAACTTGTTACACAATTGTTGTTGGACCTGCAGTCATTTTAGTCTCTGTGCTGTTCTATATGGAGTATAATGAGCTTGTTAGGCTGTGGTGTGGAATACAGTTGATGGGACCCCAGGGAAAGTACTGGAGTGAGTGCATTATGTAGACTTAAACAGCTGGAGAACATGTTTTTAAGGGATGGCAAATACACTGGAACTTGTAGTGGAAAAAGCTTTGCTGGAGTAAGATGTGTGTTTATGCAGTACAATTGATAAAAACAGTTGTTTGAGTGGAAAAAAACATCTTTTATCTCCTTTTGAATACATTCCAATTATATTCTCTATTAGGACAGACTAAAAACTATAGTTTAGGATGATGCCTCTTTTTAAGGTAGTATGGGAATTTGGAAAAAAGAGAAGCTGCTCAGTTTTTAAAGATTTCATTATTTTGGAGAGCTACAGATGTGGTTTTAACAACAGCAGCAACTACGAAATCCCTTAAACATTCTTAGAATTTCTTTACTTAGAAGTCTGACATATCAGTACCTTATTGCAATGCAGAACATTAAGAAAAAAGTCCTCATAATTTCTGGAGTTAAATACTGCCAAGTTGCACCATATATCCTGGGGTTTTGATTCTTTTATCTGCTTTTGCAGTATATCCATGTAAATGTGAGCCGTCGGTGTGTGAGGGAGGATTCTCAGCTAAATGAAGCCTATTTTGTAAAAGCCTAATTAGATGGAATGAAAAATTTGAGTAATGGAATAAATTGGTAACTCCTTTGTTAACAACAAAAAGTCTGGCTCAAGTTTAAAGAACTGTTGGATGTAGCTCGAAAGGAATATGTATACATTTACACCTAATTAAACACAAGATTCAAATCAGAATAGAAGAAAGGCTTAATCAGTCAGATTGTATGAAGACAGCTTGAAGTAAATGGGATATAAGTGTTGGGTTAAAGCAGTGGAGAGGCTTTTAGTAAAGTTATTGCTAAGAAGGGAGAATGTTGATTGTTTGTAGTCTATAAACCCTTCAGAGGTCATAGGGTTGAAACAGCTTCAGTGGAACCACTTCCAGAACAGCGCAGAAACTGATTACTGCTGTAATGCTGAACTAGTTTCTTTGCATCTCTGTTAAAGATGGTGCTAATAAATTATTGATGCACAAAACTTGGAAGTTATGCTAAGTTGTGATTAAAGTAAGAAGAGGTTGTTCCTACATGCACAACCCGGAATTTAAATGAAGGTAGTATGAGTTGTCAAAATAGATGGTGAAGGAGGGTATCACAGAATCACACCAAAAATGAGTCATTCTTGTTAAACTTCCACTCTTCACTGTTATGTCAAAAATGTTTCTCAGACTAGACTTTGCCAAAGCCAAACCATTACTTACATCTAGGCATATGGTATGTGTTCATAAACATACAGATATGGCAAGGTGATAGATTTTATAGACTTAGTAGACAAAATAATTCTTAATTTTTTGCTCGATGAATATTGGCTTAAACTGATGATTTGTGGTAGAAGTTGGGATCAGCAGTTAAGTGTTCACGTGAACAGAGGAACTAACCAAGGCTAGAATAATTCCTGAAGAAAAGTAAGAATAGGTCATCACAGCAAAGATGTAGTGATACATAGATGGGAAATCCATAGGTAGAAAGAAGAAGCTGAGTTCTAGCTTTGAGATGGCTAAGTGACTGTCACTATTTTATCTTTTGCCAGTGCAGTGAAAAGTCAGGACTGTTGACCAGAACCAGTTACAAAATATTGAGGAAGTGTGTTGTGGAACACATTGTAGGGGAGTTGACAGCAGTGGAATAATGAACTTCCTTCTTTGGGAGAGGATTGGAGATTAAATGGAATTACATTTCCTGTGGGTTAGATTGTTCTTTTATTGGATCACGTTGTTTTGGCATAGGCATTCAGGGCTAAGATAACAATGTTTTTTAGAGTGCTGAGAGAGCACAGACCCCAGCTGCTTTTTTTGTCCTAGAAAACGTAAAACCACAGACAGCTTTTGAAATCCATCTTCTCACCGGCTTAATTTTTCTGCCTTTTCAGTTCCTCTGTTTACATAAACATATTTTGTTGAAGCAAAGGGTTCCAGTGCTGAGTGTAAAAATGAAGGGGCTGGGTTTGTTTCTGACTAATCTGCTGTCTTTGAATCTTAATGCCTCTTTGCTTTGACTTTGGAAAAACTAGAATTACTAGGGAAAAACTGGCTTAGCAGCAGTAGTCTTGCCATTCTAGTTTGAGAAAACTCCCATGCCTCGAGTGAGTACTGTGAAATAACAGGATTTCTCAGGCAGAGCAGGTCCAATACCGATTTCTTTACTTTGGAGATGAGAAGAAAGATTTTTTGAGTAACAGGTCTCTGAAACAAGGATATATGGGAAAGTGAATGAATCTTTTATGGTTGTAAAGCTTTCAACTTCAGTAAGGCTTTTCAAATAGTGTTTAAGAGCTTCTGTTGTGGGAAAATAAGGCAAGTTTATATAGGAGACAAGAGAAACACAAATTTTTTTACTTCGTTTGCGTGAGGATGTACAAAACACATGTAGAAGTATAAATAAGATTACAGGAAATCAGAGATGAAGTTTAGGGTTCCTTTTGAGATAACATCGGTGAGCACAATATAACCACATACTGTATTACGGTGCAGTGTTTCTGACAACATCTAGCACTGTTTCCTTGTACATTTTTCTTGACAATTGCTCTAAAAATCTAGACCTTAAGATTACCATAGCATTCTACTGTTTAGCCACACTACCTGTGCAGAGCCAAGCATTTCTGTTTCTTATTTCTTAGTAGACTGTGAAATTCAAACATGGTTATGCATGCAAACTCTTTGAAGGTGAAGATATTAGCTGCATACAATCTGTGATATCAACACTAGAGTAGCCACATGATTTTTAGTTTTGAATTTCTTTTTAGGAATAAGGCATTTGGTATGGCACTTGCATCATTTGCTTCGGTTCTTGTTTCCCAGAGCAGAATATTCTTAATCTATTGTGGATAAAAATGTGATTATTGATGTTTATTGTAGGTGTAGGGTAGGTATTTTCGCCAAAGATAATTTGATGTAAAGCATGTTGCAGATTTTTACCTTTGCATGGTAGGAATGGATAGAACATCCTGTGATGGAGAACTTCATGGTAGACAAAGCTGTTTTCTGACTTTTCCTGTTCCACCTCATTTTTCAGGCGACAAACAGTCACAAGCACTCCTTGCTGGATTGAACTTCATCTGAATGGACCTCTACAGTGGTTGGACAAAGTATTGACTCAGATGGGCTCCCCTTCAGTACGCTGTTCCAGCATGTCGTAGAACTCCTTCCTCTGCTACCAGTGGGCTAAATATCAAGTCCAATCAACAGACTTAATATAACAGCTCCTCTGTCGTAGTATTTGTGTGTGGTCTCCATGAACTGTTTACTATCCAAAAAAGATTTTTAAAAAAAAAAAAAAGAAAAACAGCACTTGAGGTCTCATCAATTAAAGCACCTTGTGGATTCTGTTTCCTATACTCTGATACTAGATGAAAACTTAGTGTATAGAAATGCCTTCTTCAGAAAGAAGGGGCAGTTCAAAAGACTCATAAGGGTGTTTTTATTGGGTATATAATTGAGTGTCCTAATGGTTTATCAATAACATGAGTAGCTAAGTATATGTACAAGTAATGTTTCATGATCTCAAATATCACAGTATTGTGCTGTTTTACATTTTAGTTCCCATAAATAGATGTTTGATTTGTTTTTTTTTTTTGATTGAGGCAAATCTCTCATAAGATTTGAAGACTCTACTCCTTTATTCTTTTATATTTTTTATATAAGCAGGTTTTCAAGTTGTCCTAAAGATAAAAAGCAGACTTTCCTTGTAGAAAAGCTTAATTTTTTGCTGCCTTCTTTAAGAAAAAGCAAGTCCCTCCATTGGAAGGGAAAGAAATGTCTGAGATTTATCTGAAATCTCAAGACAATTTGTATATGCTTAATGGGGCCTAAAGTGAATTCATACTATAAATTGAGTATCCATCACACTAGGAGTCTACTTTTCCCTATCCGTCTGAATTGATGCATCTTTTGCCAGTAATGTTGCTGGCACTGATCTATTTTGGACTTTTTTGTACCTTGAATCACTGAAATCAGTGTTTTTCTCATGGAGTGAGAATTTACTGTAGCATTGGATAGTGGATTAAATACAAAAGGTTATTGGCTTACCCCTGATGATTCTGATTCTAACATCTGCATGTTTTCATTCAACAGATGTTACTAAAAATCTTGGGTTTTGTTTTTGGAGCCAAATACCTTGAAAAATCCTTTCCCAGGGTAAACTAGACTCTTTTGTATAGGTTTTAAATAGATGCAGCTTCTTAACATATTTCAGTAACAGAACTTAAATTTCTGATCTGAGTGGCTTTGTATAGGTTACTTACATACCAGATCATACGCATTCATTATGTCATAATGGGCCTTGTTATTAAAAGTAGTTGCTTCTGCAAAACCTCTAGGATAGTGGTTGCTGAGGTATGACCAGCAAAGGAGGACTTCTAGGTTCTTCATGACAGTGCATGTTATTGTGAACCCTTGGACACTACAGCTGCACCATATTAAAAATATTCTGAAATATATTCTACAAATAAGTCTGGGTTGGGGAAGGGTTGGGAAACTGTATAGAAGGGTTATTCTGACTTGAAAAGTATACATCTTACTAACAATCTTGTGATCTAGCTGTCTGTCATTCTTTTGTTACTGTGGCAGTAGCAGGATTGCCTTTGTCTGTTTTTTCCCATTGTTTCCTCCATTACACTAGTACTGTACTTTGTAAGTACAGCTAGTGATAACTTTAGCTTTGAGAACAAAACTGTGGCCAGTGTTACAGCTTTTAATCAGTTGACTGAATTGATGATAGTAATGGATATTTTTATGCCATAATGATTAGGGCATAGAAGCAATACCAAAAAATCAAGCCTTGAAAAAGTGGGCCAGACACCTTTTAAAAATTGGCAAAGCAGTTACCAGTTTGTGCTAGTTTTACCAGTAGACTAATGTATTGGTAGAACTTGTGAACCTAAGAAATAAGCTTCATGCGTGTTGCATTTGCCTAATATGTGAATACACTAATAAAAGTTTTAATTCTCATGTTGGTCGCTTTGTTTTTTTTTTTTTAATTGCTGCGTATCTTTTCTGTTGAAGGTTAGGAGTTATTCTAACGAACCCAAATAAATGGTATGAGTTGTCTGCATGTTGCGGCTGTATGGTTATAGTTTAGATGTTAAAATCACTTTTTGGACAGCTATCATGGAGATTTTGGATCTGTGTGTTTAACAACAGACTTCTACTTCATATCAAGTTTATTAAAGCAGTCACTTTTTTCCTACCACAATCAAATTACATCCCACTAGCTCAGATTTTTACTTTCACCTGTGAAACAGATAAGACTGACTTGTCTGGGTGAAAGACTCTTGCATGTATGAGCAGGTTGCGGCTTGAATCAATTGGATGACTTAATTCTGTGGATTCCTGTATGTGTTCTCTTTCAACTGTGGCAGTATTCAGTGCTTTGCCTTGGACATAGCAATAGCCTTGACTGTAGCCTTTTCTGGTACGCATTTTCAGCTCATGCACAAGGACGCTGCAGATGTTATCTGTGGACATGTGGTGCTGCCTGTGAACAAGGCCATCTCAGCATGTGTTTCTTGTGTCTCACTTGTTTTGGCTTCCATCTGTATCACTAAAGTATTCTCTCCTGCTGTTACTGTTTCTGCCACATCTTGGTGGAACAAGAGAACTAACCTTCATTTGAAATGTTTACCTGTGGCTCGTTTAAATGCCTTTAGCAGTCCTTGAGTAACTTTAACCTCCTCCTGTTTCATAATCTGGTGCCTTTCTGGCTTAATCCCACTGCTCTTCTGCTCTTCCTCAAAACCTGACCAGTGCCTCCTCAGGCATCTTGCAGAATGCCTGTGGTACGTAGGGAATGTGATTTCATCCCTCTTATCCCAGGCAAAGTAATGACTTTCAAAGTACAAATAAAGTGAATTTGAATTTTTTTCCCACTGAGACTATTTTATTAAATAAAACACTCACAAGCAGGGAGTAATCAACAAAAGTACTCCAAGCATGGCTAGCCAGCTGGTTATCTGTATAACAAAGCTGGAAAAATTATGTGTATTGACTGTTGCTGTAGTTTTGGACTGGGATTCCATGTGCCTGGTTTCTTATCTGGTCACTAGCCCTGTCTAAGCTTGATTGCCATAGTACTACCAAAGTGAAGTAATCAAAAATCAGGCAGATAATGTAAATGCCTGAATCATAGAAACACTAAGTTGGAAAGGACCTACAAGATCATCTAGTCCAACCGTCCTCCTATCACCATCACTACCCACTAAGGTACTAAATCTTGTCCCTTAGCACCTCATCCAGACGCTTCTTGAACAGCGCCAGGGACGGTGACTCCACCACCTCCCTAGGCAGGCCATTCCAGTGCCTGAACACTCTTTCAGAGAAAAAGGTTTTCCTCATATCTAATCTAAATCTTCCCTGGTGCAACTTGTGGCCGCTCCCTCTCGTCCTGTCAGTAGTTATCTGGGAGAAGAGGCCGACCCCCTCCTCACCACAACCTCCCTTCAGGAAGTTGTAGAGTGCAATGAGGTCTCCCCTGAGCCTTCTCTTCTCCAGGCTAAACAATCCCAGCTCCCTCAGCCACTCCTCATAAGACTTGTGCTCTAGACCCCTCACCAGTTTTGTTGCCCTTCTCTGAACACGTTCCAGGGCCTCAATGTCTTTCTTGTAGTGGGGGGCCCAAAACTGAACACAGTACTCGAGGTGTGGCCATACCAGAGCTGAGTACAGGGGGATGATCACCTGTCTGCTCCTGCTGGCTACACTATTTCTAATACAGGCCAGGACGCCATTGGCCTTCTTGGCCACCTGGGCACACTGTCGGCTCCTGTTCAGCTGAGCATCAACCAACACCCCCAGGTCCTTTCCCTCTACAATCTAAAAATTGAGTTGTCTCCTAGAAGCTTGGATGTTCTGAGGGAACTTCTCAGAACCATTCCCCCTCCAAAGAAAAAGTCAATTTCATTGCAGGATTCTTTCATTTCCAGGACTGAGGATTTGAGAACAATGTCAAACGCCTGGAGTCTTGCACGTTTAAGCTGCGGGAATTGATAGTTGAATGTCACCTCTCTGTATTTTCCCATTGCTTTTGTGCATGATGCCTGTTTAGGTGGTAAGCTTTCTGCAACAGGATTTCTCTGCTGTTATTTTAGCATCTTCTGCTGAGTCCTCCCACCTACTTTTGGCTTCCACGTGCTGTTATACAAATCCGTGACATGGTGACAGCCGTGGTGTTTTCTTGTTCTTACTCAAGGTGCTGTGCTTTATTGGTACTTAACCGCTTTGAGACTGATTGCAGGCAAACTGTAAGTTGTTTTAACTTCAGACTGTGTAAAATAAACAGGGAGAGGTAAACTCTGTTTGGGGCTCTGAATTGTTTAACAGTAGAGAGCCTAGGCTGCTGACTGAGATTCCTAATTTAAATATATGGAGTATCTGCTTTAAAAGGTACTTGGATGCTGTCAAAGTAGTCTGCTTAGGTGTTTATTTATAGCTTTAAGCTAATTCACATGGTAAAAAAAAAAACACCAAAAAACCAGAAAACACAACTGCTGTACTTCACTAACCTTATTTTCATGTGTCCAACTTGACTTCTCATGCTGAAGTGGGAGGTGTGATGTTTGGGGGTTTGATAATCATCTGCCTCCAAATTGTTGGCACAGTGAACTGAAAGTGTTTTGTTTTAACCTTCAAACTTGTCATACTTCATTGTGGTTACAGTTTTTTTTGTTTTTTTTTTTAAGCATTGCAAACTGAAATTTTCCTGCAGCTGGGTTTTGAGTTAAAATATTGTGAAATACAGGATTTCACTATACTCCACCCACACAGTGTTTTACTTGAGTATGAAGCAGTGTTCCTTTTACCAAAACAAGTCTGGCTGTAACCTAATTTTGGGGATGCTTAAGCTTCAGACTACCTCTGAATAGTTGAAATACTGTCTTTGTTAGAAGAATTACACACATCCCAAGTAACATATGCCAGCCGTGCTATGAAGCACTTCTAGGAGGACCTCAGGGAATTAAATTGCAGCCAGTCTGAAAGTTTATTACTAGTGAGAAAATAGTATTGAAATGTGTGTTTTTCCTGACCTCTAAAGCTTGGCTAGTAAGAAACCATTGCAAAGCCTTTATGCTAAAGAAGGTCATTTTGAAAAACAGCCTTTGGTCATGTTATTCCACTTTTTCCATGTCTCTTCTGTAAAACTTTTTCTGAATAAGGTTTCTTTTTCATCTCTTGGGATAGCAATGTTTGTGGACTAAGTTTCTAGTAACACATATTGTCATGGTTACGAAAACTGGAATCAGAGCTTCAAAGCTGAGAACAATCTTTGATGTTACATTTGCTGTTTCATTAACAGTAGTCAGGATTAAGTCTAGTCAGTTGGCAGAGGAAAAATGGATGGCAAATAATGGATATGTAAAGATGTCAGCCCTTGATGCTTTTGCTCTTTCCCCATGCAGAAGATGTAGGCAGAGTGGCTTACAGGAAAGCCCAGTCGCTTGTTTTGTTCCTTTTGGAGTGAGACCCAAAGTGGCAATGGACACAATGCTTCTGCACTACTGTTTTTTTTCTTATAATTTGCAACACTGAAAGGTGAAACAAAGATATCAGTGTTTTATATGCATTAAAAAATCTATCTGCTTGTCTAAAGCTGTAGTAAACTATTGTAAAAATGCATATATTATATATGCCTCATGAATTAATTGAGCTTATGAACAATATGTACCTGAGGCTGCAAATTCCATTTTATTTTCAAACTTACCTTTGCTTTAAAGTCTTGCTTATTTGCGTCTTTGCTTTGAAGTAAAATTCCAAGAGCAACTACTGTGGCACCAGGCATAGAGTCATAGAATCAGAAAGGTTGGAAAAGACCTCTAAGGTCAAGTCCAACCACTAACCCATCACCACCATTACCGCTCATAGAATCATAGAATCACTAAGGATGGAAAAGACGCCCAAGAACATGAAGGACCACTAAGACCATCATGTCCAACCATCAACCCATCACTGCCATGTCCTTAGATTGTCAGCAGTTGCAGTTTCTTTGGATAAAGGGATGGACGCTGTCCGTCAGTTATTTAATCCTTGAAATAAGTTGTCTAGGTAGTTGGTCACGTTTGTTCAAGTAGTAACTAGGCAGGGAAACTGAAAGGCTTCAAGCACACAGCCACTTCTGAAGGAAGCTGGGGTAGAGGTAGTTCAAGTTTCAGCCTTATTCTGGAGCTGGGAATTCCAGACTTCTTGAGCTTGTATTTCAGATGCTCCAAAGCCCTCAAAGATACAAGGCAGTTTGACAGAGAGTAGTATGTCTAGATTTATGAACTGCTTTGAAATAAAGCTAATGCATAATAAATTTGGAAACACTTCAGAGGTTCCATCTCTTCGTGTTGCATGTCCTTGAAAGATTGATCTGTAGGAATCATAGAGTGAAGCTGGGGAAAAAAGTGCTTAAGCTTAAGCTATTGAGATATGGGTGGGCGGAATTCAGCGTAGACTTCTCACAGGTTTAACACTGGGGTGTTTTTTTTTTTTTTTTTTTTTTTTTTTTGTAGTGTGTTGTTAANTTTTGTGAAGCCTGTGGTTAAAAGGAAAAGCTTCAGGCAGAAGTGACAAAAGGAGAGAAGTGGGAGTCTATCCTGCTGAAACCTTGAGAGGAGCAAAATATATCTTGCCGTAATACAGCAGACAGTTTTGAGAGCTGGTGGAAATTTGAGTAAAGGCCATGTAGAAGAAGACTGCACACACTAAGAGATGTTAGCTCAGGTCCTAGTGAAACTTTGTATGGACCTGATCCAAGCTGTGTACCAGTAGATCTAGTTGTGCTTTGTACTGTGCTTCCTTACATGCTTGGTTCCAGAGTTAGCAAAGGCAGGTGAAGCTCAAGCTTGCCTTTCCTGCCAATGCAGATGAGTAAGGGCTTAACAGAGTCCACCCAAGGGTTGAATGTTCACTACTCAGACTGATGTCTTACACATTGTTGAGGCATACATCCATATGCCAACAGAAGCATTATCTCCTCTTCGCTGTTGAGCTTTGGAAATAGTATCACTAGTTTAGGAGCAGTAGTCCCCTACTAGACCAGTATGCTATGTTTTCTTCTACAGCTTTCAGGAGTCTGAGAGCCCAATGGGGAGGGAAAACCACAGCTGTTAGCACTACTGATGTTAATACTGATGTGAGGGGAAAATATTTTCATAATGTTCTCAGACTTTGAGGTTTGTGCAGTCTATGAAATTAAAATGGGTTAAGAGCCAGGACTGAGGCTTAGTAGAGCAGGAATAGCGGAGCTGAAAAAATGAAAGTGGATGATGCTCAGCTTCAGCGGAGATACGTGATCATAAAAGCACCTTTACCACTATCTGAACACTCTTTATGTCTATCTACTAGATAAAGACAGAACTAGTTAGTTTTCTTTTGTTACTGTACTGAAAGAATGTTTGGAGCACAGAAGCAGCTTTAAGGGAAATTGGGCTTAATGGGAGTACAAATCTCATTTTGCATCTCTGTTGCTGTCAATGCTAAGACTCAATGGAACCATTTTAGGAGCAACTTCAGGTCAAGACTGAAGAACTGTCATAACTTGTCCTGTAGCATTGCACTGAATGGAAGAGACCTGCCTGAGTACAGGGAGAAGCTATCTTAAATGAATTAATAGTAAAAAGTCTACAGCTTCTGTGGGAAGTGATTTGATGAAGTACCTAAATGGGTTATGGTTCTGGAGATAAGAATTTTGCCTTTTCTTTAATCAGTGCTGAAATGACCTTTGTTGAGTATTTAAGCGCTCCTCAGCAAATGGTACATCTCATCCTGGGAAGTGAAGAAGGTCTTTGTTTTAAGGACTTAGCAGAGAGTCTGACTTACAGAAACTCTGCAGGACTTCTTCTGTCTCCTGTTTTCTTTTTTCCTAAAAATCCTTCAATCCAAAATTATTGGACAAACAGTAGCCAATACTCACTAGTTAGCTACTTCTTAAAAAGGGGATAGGAGGATTTGGGAAAGAATTAATATACAAGTAACAGTCTAAGTATTTTAATTGTGTTTGAATTGAGAGTACTGAGTTGGAACTTGCCTCCTTGATGGACCAAAGCTTAATTTCAAGTGTCAAACACCTGATCACAAATATGTGCAACATTTCTGTTTTGATGCGTCAGCATGCACCATTTTGCGTGGTTCTATGTAGCTTGCAAAGTCTTGCAAAAGGTGTCTTGGTCTCCAGTGAAGACACTTTACAGCAGGTCAGCCATCAGTTTAATTACTGTTGGTTTTCTTTTTTTTTTTTTTGAAATGTAGGAAAGATAGTACTGATCTTGGTACCATCCCAAAGGCACAAACTAAACCTTATAGTCCCATTTTATGTGTGTACGCGTGTAACCTCTTGGGACTTTAATTCTGGTCATCCAGTTCAAATCAAAGGAGGCTAACGGGACTTTTTGGCTGCTGTAGTAATACCATAATTACATGATAATGACTGTAATTTGTGTTCTCTCAGAGCTCTACATGCTGTTAGCAGAACTATGGCCAGCTTACACATGAGAAGACACTACACAGAGTCAAAACCCTTGCACATCCTCCCTGTTATGGAAGCAAACAACTGTAAGGTTGAGGGGATGTGTTTGTACCCAGTGCTTCTGAATGTACTCAGAAAGCTGAATGAGCGAGAGGAATGGCTTTGTGACACTGGTAGGACGAGCAGGACTTTAATAAGTTGGCTGTCTGATGTAGGGTAATTGAGGATGCAGTTCCCCAACCCCACCCTACTTAGCTGGTGCTCTTGAAAGATCTGTGTACATGCAGGAAGGTTAGAGCTCTGTTAATTAGCACAGTGGGAGGTAGCCTTGGCCACACTAATTGATGATGTCGTGACTGTTACGTCCAACTGCATGGCTAACCATAAATAAATACAGATGGCAATGGGCTTACTGATGGTTCTGATCATGGTTCAGATGCTGGCTTCAGGAGCTGCAGTCTGCTTGCAGAAGCTGCTGGTAGGGTAAATTTGCTAGGATCTTGACAAAAGCCACTTTAATTAGTTAGCTAGGTATTGAAATGCACTTGTATTTCTTTAATATTTGTCCCAATCATTGAAACATGTCTGTTTCAGAGGACAGCGCTGGATTAAAACATCTGGACAGCAGTAAGGAACTGGTGAATTTCTCTCCATGCCACAGGATGTTTAAGTGGCAGTTTCACTTCAAACCACAATTCTTGAATTGGATGTTAATAATGGTATGGTTGTAGCCATGGGGCTCTGGCTACTTGACTTTTTGCCAGCAGTGATCATGCGAATTCCAAAACTTCTAAGCTGTGCCTTTTGAGGTACACAGAAGCTATTTCTCCTGCTTTGGTACTCTTTAAGTGTCATGTGCTATAATTGATGTTGATGAAGCTTAGCCTTTCACTGAGCAGTCTGAGGTCTTTTTGTGTTCTTGTTATTTATGTGGTCAAGACAGTATCGGCTCTATCCTAAGCCAAGACCCATCAAGGCTGTTTTCCACAGAATAATTGAGTGTGGAGATTAAAAAGAATGAAATACTGATACTTGTTATGCTAGTGGTAATATGACCATAGTTTCAGAAGTTACAAAAATAGGAAAAATAGGAGAGCTCTTTTCTCACCCAACTTTTCTCCCTTTAAAGGTGTTTTCATGGATGGCTCAGTCCAGCAGAGGCATCGGGTTCTCACTGTGGGCGTCAAACCTCCACAGCAATGGAGGAGTAGGGGGAAAATGATCTGTTAAAAGTTGCGTGGAGGAGGGCCACAGGAGACAGAGCTAGTATGATCAACAATATTTATGTATATAAAGATGGAACACAGATAGATACAGTCAGTAGGTAGTATTTTATGCCCCTATTTCGCTGGAGTCCTCAGGTACATCTTGTGTTTGTCAACCCTACATGATGTCAAATAAGTGCAAACTCCTGAGGAAAATTGTGGTCCCCATTACCCAATGCTGCAGCAGTAGAGCCAGGATTAAAACCCACATTTTCCTGCTGTCCAGCCTTGGGATAATTTCACAGAGCCACGATATTTTTGCTGAGGTACCACTGGCAGTCCATAGCTCTGAGTTGCGGACACTTTGAAGTGTTCTGGATATGTCAACAGATACGTTTCAGTGTGTCCTCCTTTAGCTTGTGGAATTGTTTGGGCTTCAGCCCACTAAAAACCCTTTAGGGGTAGCTCGCTTGTCCTTAGTTAATGAGAGGGTGGGGGGGTATTGTGACGAGGCTGTAACTCAAGATGGGATTGGCTTTTTGACCAGCTGAAATCACAAAGTATCTTCTTCAAAGATGCAAAATAATGAGAAACAGGTGTTGATATTTCTGAAAGTAGCGCTGTATCAGTTGTCAGACTATTTCTGTTCTTAATGGTCTTGGAATTTGCAGATGTGACGTTAGTATGAGCTGTTCCTGGTCTTTGTAAGGGTTCAGCTAGTTTGCACAAGGACAGAGGACCCTCACTGCCCTTGATTCTGTGTGTACAACAGCTTGTTTGACCTTAGGCACCAACCCCAGAGCATGTTTCCAAAGCAATCTGATAGGCAATCTGTGTACTCCTCACTCACAGAGAAGGTGGGTGAGAATGACCAGGCACACGTGCTGCTGCACAGCTAGCAGGGTTTTAAATTTAACCTGTTGCCTGTAAGGGTGAGTGAAGAAGTTTGAGTCAGCACTTTGATTTTAATATTATATTGGGATTCTAATTGCTATATTACTATGAAAAATACTGAAAAAAAAAAAGGAGGGGAAGGTACCTATGTTAATGATAGTGCTTTAATGTAAAATATCGAGAAAGCCTTTGAACAGTGTGAGATGGACTGCTTTAGTCCAGTCTACACAGACAAGGTCACAGAATTTTTTTTGTCTTTGGATTAATGAAAAAAAAGCCAGGTACATGAGACTTGAAATGTTACATGGAAAAGTATTGATTACATGGGACTATTGAATAAAAGCAAAGCAGGCAAGTCAGTCCCTTGGTCATCTTTCCAGCCAGGCAACCTCCCTGAGCTCATGCCACTCCATATGTCTCCAGTTATTTCAAAATTAAATTTTTCTGAAAGGTTTTCTACTGAAAATTTATCACTCTGAATTTTTTTTTCCCAGAAAACATGAAAATGATTTGATTCCCTCCACACAGGGTGGGCATTCAGTTCTCACGTTCCTCCAGATGTTGCTATATGCAGCACGATAATTTGTTTGGATGTGAATGTTTTCCTATAGCTGCTCTACAAATTTGGAGCACTCCATGGCTTTAAATCCTTAGCCTACTACCCAGCAATGGGACTGCATTGTCTTCCAAAAATTGTCCGTGCTATGCCACCATTTAACACTACAGCCTCGTTATCTTGCAATTTGGGGAAGCAACCTCTTCATTTGGAGCACTGAGAGGTGTCACTTCCCCCTGTATCACAGTCCCAAGATGTTTTGCATGAAACCCTAGGTCTAATGAAGCCTAGGACAGCAAGAATCTGGAGAAAGCCCAGAAGAACAAAACTCAAAGACATCTGACACCGTTGCAGGTAAGACCTTGTGGTCCCACATAGGTTTCAAGCTTGATTTGGATCATATATTCCTGTAAGCATGGAGTTTATTAGAGCATCCTGTGACTCCTTAGCTAGACAACTTTGACTTCCTATAGGCAAGTTTTCCACTATGCTAAACTTGGTTCTGCAGCTGATGTCCCAGACAAACACCATGGTCAAATGGTGTCTATCCCTCTTGGGCACATAGTCTCTGTTCTTCACAGAAGCTTTCATATATAAGCTTTGCTTCAGGTGTTCCCAGATGGTGTTGCACTCTTTACTCTCCTGCCAGACTTTCCCACATCAACCTGGTCACCATTTGTGCTGCGGCAAGACTTGTTCGGTGGATGGGAAGGAGAGCCTGTCTCTGCTCAGATTAGTGTTAGCAAACAACATCTCTTCAGGCTGGAGCAGCTCTTGTAGGCAACTTCACTTGTCTTGGTACAGTCCTGGTAGATGCAGAAATTTTACATTCATGCCCTAAAGCTCAAGGCTGCTTTTAAAAAGGCATTCATGCAAAGCTTTCTGGTCTGTCAACCACTGTTCGCTATATCAAAAAGATTACCTTTTCCTCTGTCAAGCAGTCTCGATTACCCCCTGGGTTTGGTGCAAAGACAGGATTTGCTTGTCTCAGCAGCTCTCCTCCTGCTTGTCCTTGTACGATCTAGGAGATGAATTGAGTGGAATTTTGCTTTTTTTCCCCCAAGTAGGAGAGGTCTATTCTGAAATTATTTCAAGGGCATGTGATGTGGGTGTTAACCCAGTGTGAATGAACCAAGCCTATTTCCTGTGTGACCAAGAAACACTGATGCTTCGGCTTTTGAGTAGGTGCATACATAGAGTCTTCCTCAGATGTTTCAGACTGTGTGGCTGAACTGTTGGAGCTGCTATCTTGGGCTTTGCTTTTTCTCTGTGAAGCTTTAAAGAGGACAGGGTGAGGCTCTGATGATTCCAGTCACTGAGGTGGGTTGGAAGTATTTTTCATGTCGCAGACCATTTTAAATACTCTGGAGATCCCCAAGATTGCTCTGGGCTGTTCCCTGACCTCCTGAGACAGATGTGCCCACTAGATTCATCTTGCTGCTGCCCACAGCTGTGCTGTTCTGTAGGTCTTCTTGCTCACTAACTCCTCTTCCCATGTACTGAAGGAGGTCAGATGTAGGGGAAGGAGGTCCTTGGAGGGGCAAGTTGAATCTTCCCCTCTGTGTTACAGATTCTGACTATTTTGGGTTACTCAGTGGAGCCAGGAGTCTGGGTATCCCCCCTGGCTCTACTAAGGTCTGTTTTGTCCCCGTGTCTGCTTGCGAGTTGGGCATCTGTTTCCTTCATCTGCTTGCTTAACTCATGTTGTAGGAGGACAGAAAATCTGACCTCATGGCTGATGCAGTTTAGTTTTCAAGGGAAGATTATTCCTTCAGAATCTACCCACATTTTTACCTCAGATGGTGCCTAATTCAGGTGAAGAACCTTTTCCTAAAAGCCGGACCCTCCCCCTGACAGCTCCATGTCATTCCATTGGGCCCTGTCACTGCCCGCAGAGATCAGAGCTCAGCGCTGCCCCTCTGCTCCCTGTGAGGAGCTGCAGGCCGCCATTAGGAAGCTGTGGGCCATGAGAGGCTGTAGGCTGCCAGGAGGCCTCCCCTCAGCCTCCTCTGCTCTGGGACGAATGAACCAAGGGATCTTAGCCGCTCCTCATATGCCTTGCCCTCCAGACCCTTCCCAATCTCCACATCCATCTCTAACAGTTTTATGCCCACCTTACACTGTGGCACCCAAACTGCACCCAGTGCTTGAGGTGACGCCAGTGGCAGTGCTGGGCCTGGTGCACCCCAGGGCATGGTTGGCCCTTGGGGGTGCCAGGGCACACTGCTGGCTCATATTCGACTTGTTGTCAGCCAGAACCCCCAGATCATGGGCCGTCTTCCGTATATCCCACATGCAGTGTCCCATCTCTGAAGCTCTGCTGCGGTATTTAAGCAGTTTTGTGGTTGCTGTTGGTGTGGAAGACTGACCCTCTGCCCTTTCGAATTAACAGTGTAGGGAAATGGCTTAGGTGAGGTGGAGACCGTCAGTTGAAGAGGAGATCCAGCAAAGGTGAGAAGCAACCAGAGTCTTATTTCTGTATGGGAGAGGAAAATGGAAGGCGTGGGACCAGCCTTCATCCGTCCACTCACTGAGCTGAGGGTACGTGAGGGTAAGTCTCCATTTCTTGCATCTCCAGTGAACTGCGTTGTGCCTTTTGCAATAGGAACCTTGAGCTTGCAACACAAACCCTGTGCCGTGCAGGAAATGCTCCAGCAGTGCACAGCCAATGTGCAGATTTATAAAATATTACAAAGCACATTTACGCACTTAACAACGTGAGGCAATTCCACCCGATGGTAACTGAGGGGAAAAAAATTCCAGGAAATAGTTCATGAAAGCGCATTCAAAATACAAAGTACTAAAGGCCACAGCACACACAAGGAATTTATGAAAATGATGCACCCCAAAAAGAACTCCCTATAAAAGGGATCTGGGTCAT
Organism: Penelope pileata; assembly: GCA_013396635.1. Taxonomy (NCBI): domain Eukaryota; kingdom Metazoa; phylum Chordata; class Aves; order Galliformes; family Cracidae; genus Penelope; species Penelope pileata. The sequence goes on from WBMW01001915.1 coordinate 68,864, forward strand.
GTTTGGTTATTTTATTATGATTATGGCCAACTGTTCTTGGTATTTAAATCACGTTTAATGGGGAGAAAAATTAGTGGTAGCCCCAAGCCATGAAAATTTAGAATTTTTTTTTTTTGAAAAAAAAAGCACATGGCAAAACTTGAAATGAGAAAGTTAATGAAACCCATATTCTGCAGACCATTTGCACTGAAAATTCATAAACATGAAAGAAAATATTTCTAAGTAAGCTAATACTCATTGAAGGACTTCCTATCATACACTCTGGTATGGTTTGAACAGGGCTGTATTTCAGGCTGTCAGGAAGGTAATGAGATTTTTATGTCAAATGATTTTTTCATATGTATTACTTAAAGCAATTCCTTCCAGACATTGAAAGGTCAGCTTAGATGCTGGCACTGCATTGGTTTTATACGAGCTGTGAGGATTCAGTCTCCAAAACTGGATTTTGGTATGGGGTTGCTTTTAGTTTGGGGTATTTTTGCACAAATGAATGTTAATCTAACAGGCAGGGCTTTCATTGCAAGTGTAAGGGTAAATATGTGAAGGTTTCCCAGGAAATTTACTGTGCTGCAAAAAGATGAAACCTTGAAATGCGTGGGCATTATCGGTGTAATGTTAGAGGGGGGAGAAGCCATCTGACGTGGCTAAATGCTATTTAGAAGCGATTTCTAAATTCTTGTCAGCTGGGACAAAGTTATATCTAATGCTCCCCGTGGCCTTGACAAGCCGAAACAGCCCGCAGAGGCGTGCATGTGGCACAGCACATAAAAACATGCCGGCTCTGATGGCAGCAAAAGTAAATTAAAGGAACAGGTTTGATCATAAAGCTCCTGGAAAATATGAGGATATCAAAGCAGGCTGGATAATTAGCATAATTACATCATAGTGGATGCAAAGGAGATCATATTAAGGGATATTGTATTGTGGGAGCTTGGCTTCAACTGGTAGTGCATGTTGAACGACAGACTAATAGACCGCTCCAGGGAGCGGAGCAGTAAAATCTTGTTATGAATTTGTTTATCAAGAATGCAGAGATAGGAAGGAACGATGGCAGTTAACTGGCTGAATTATTGCTTTTTTAACCTTGCTTTCTGCTGATAGTCTTTTGTCAACGCCTGAGCAACCAATTCGCACTTGGGGCGGAGGAAAAGGGGGAACACAAAGAGTGTATTTGGGCCGTGGGTTCCTTGGCTTCTGCTTTCTGGCTATAGACTTTCTGCAACTGCCCCTTTCTTTCTCCTGTTGCCTTCACTGTGCTCTTCTTGAAGGCTCATTGTGTCTTTAGTTGATCTCCTAAACTGCTTAATTTGTGCAGATTTTGACAGGCTGGAGCCTCAGCCTTTTGCATTTGATTTTTGGTTTCTCCTGTCTCCCTGACATGCATTCACTGGCTGGCACCTCCTAGGACTGAACTATACCAGCCCAAAAATGTTTGCGGGGTGCCGGGCCAAAGGTCTACTCTTCTTGCCATGGTCTTGTCTCCAAGCAGGCCAGCTGCAGATGCCTGCAAATGGCAGTGTTACTTCATTGGAATATTTTTGTTGCAAATCCCTTATTCTTGCTGTAAATCATGCATAAAACCTGTGTTTTTCTCCCTGAAATGTTTTGTCTGAAAAAGTTTGCCATAGAATCACTTAATTTGGAAAAGACCCTTAAGATCATGAAGTTGCCTTGGTGCTGATCTGCTGCTGTCCTGTAGCTCTCTGTTGCTTGCTCATACCAGCAACCAGGACATTACTGAGGTGACACCAAGATGATGCTGCAGTGGGAAAACCCCAAGACAAAGGCAGATTTGCTGCTGGTTCTTCAAGAAGTGCAGCTTCCCCTGCCTTGTGGCTACTTTGCTTTCTTGGATCTTCTTTCTGTTGGGGAAAAGGGAAGTGCTGACAACTTGTAGGTGGTAAAAATCTGCTGGGAAAAAAACAGAAGATATCTTCTTCAACATCCTCATCTGTCACTTTGTGCTTTCTGCCTAACGTAAATACTTTCTTTGATTTTTGTCTGTGTAAACTCTTCCCTTCTGCAACCTACTCGCTGGTTTGAGTTGCATTTAACACAGGATGCTCAGATTTGTAGGATCTTCTAGGGCCACGTAGAAGAAAGATCCAAATTCTGGGTGTAGAGCACCTGGGGTAAAATGCTCAGTGGTGTTGGGAAATGGAGGAAAAAAAAAATGTAGCACTGAGGGACGTGGTTTAGTGGGCATGGTGGTGATGGGCTGACAGTTGGAGTTGATGGTCTTAGAGGTTTCTTCCAATCTTGATGATTCTATGATTCTATGAATTTCTGTACCCAGTGTCATCTTTGTAAAACCCCATGTGAACTCACTGAACAAATTGCAGTTGTTGTCTCGAACTGCTGTATAAAAGCAGCACATTGGCACACATTATAGGAGACACACAATATCATACTGCATCAGCATCAAACATCTCAGCAGTGTCAGGTTGGTTGGCTCTCCCATCAAACCACTGAAGTTTTCCTTTGCAAGCAAGCACGATATCTGTCTGAATTTCAGTACTGATATAATACTCTGACTGAGTGCTGCTGCAGCACGGAAAATAGTAATTCACACTGCTTGAATTACCTGCTGCTTTTCTTGATAAGTGCAAAACAATTCTAAAAAACTTTAGGAAGAATGCAGTTTGAAGCAATTCTCAAAAGTGCCTCGGGAGGGCATGTGGCTATAAGGATGCATTTGCGGTATTGGATAGGAGTAGTCCTTGTCTGGCACAGCTTTAGACTGCTGGAGGGAAATGATGAAATGAATGGCTTTTAATCTTGGTCAGCATCATCATTACCAGTGCATTCAGATCTCCAAAATGCTGCTGTTCTAAACATGGACCTGTCCCGTGTTTTCCTGGGCACCCCTGAAGGAGATGACTAACTCCCAAATGAATGTGTGCAGCAATCATGCTGGCCGTAGGGTCATGCCAAGGTGAGCACTGATGAAAATCCTACACGTGCTTAAAACTGTGGCCCTCCTGGGCTGAGACTTGAAAGGCAGATGATGACAGCGAGATGTAGGTGTCCCTGTTCATTGCAGGGGAGTTGGACCAGATGACCTTTAAAGGTCCCTTCCAACTCTAATCATTCTATGACATGATTCTTCTATGATTCTATGACAGCATGGCCAAGGGAAACAGCAAATCAGGTGAGATTGAATCCTGATCATAGAGTAGAGTTAAGGCTGTACTGGGTACTGCCAGCCCTCTGGTGTGTCCCAGATCAGCTTGTTGCTGGCAGGGTGGTCACATCGGGGCATTCTCACCTCTCCGGGCTCCCATGGCTTTGCCTGTGTGTCCAAATTCACTTCTCACATTGAAGCTGCTTAAAACCAGGGGGACGACAGTGGGTCTTGCAGCTGTAAGGTTAATGAAAGCAAACCTCCACCTGATGGCAGCAGAGGATGGGGAATGGGGAAGCCAGGCAGGATGGGTTCAGGACTGGTAATGCATCCTTTCCATGGCCAAAGCTCGTGTCCCTTGTCCACAGGCAGCGCTACTGGATGCCATGTACCTGGAGGTATAATTCTGGAGGTGCCAGGAGGAGCACAAGAATGGGACATTGATGGACGCAATGGGGAATTCGGGATCTGCTGCTTTACCGTGGTGTGTTCAAACACAAGAGGTCCTGAAGCAAAACTGGGATGTTGTTTCATAAGGGACAAAAGTACTCAATACTTTTGGTACGAAAGGGTGTTTCAAGGAAAGGGGTGAGACCAGACAGCTACCGCAAATACCTGTCTGTTGTACAGCACAAATGGTGTTTGCTTGACAGCACCAGCACCTAGAACGGGTATTCTCCTGCACTGTAGTGATGTGACTGTCTTCTTCCCCTATTTTCACCTTGCTGGGAGTGGGGCTGTGTCTGGATCAGACCTTATCAGGCACCGCCAAGATCATTGGAGCCACATGCTCGTCTGACACAGCTGGAACCAAACATTTAAAGAGTGATGGATCCTCTCTCCTGGCCTTATGTCTGCCCCTAGAGAGTTTCCTTTGGGGCCAAGTATTGGGGAAAAAGGAACGGGGATGGAGGCTGCAACTGCTGCAGTCCAGATGTGATTTGGTTTAGAAAAATGTGGAGACCTTAAAGGTGGTATGAGGTGGGCAAGACCAGTAGTCCTGTGAGGATGCCAATGGGTTTGTGTTGGATGAGGGTTTTCTCCAAAGTAAATCGAGGGGATCCTTCATCTCTGTTCAATGCACTGAGAGAGGTTTATACCTGCCCCAGCATCCATCACACACAGCAGCAGTGAAAACCCACGATCCTTTTTTTTTTATTTTACTTTATTTTGCTTTATTTTATTTTATTTTATTGACTGAAGTTTTTGTCAATAATAAGTAAACCTAATTTTGTGTCTTCCTGAATTTTAGCACCTGTTCTGCCAAACTGCTTGGGTCAGGAGGTTGGGCTTTAAGAAAAGCTTTGGAGAACATCTCAAAGGAATGCTCAAGGCAAAATAAAAAGTATTTTCAATAGGAATTGCTTTGAATTCAATTCTATTTGGGAAAAAAATATACTTTTAAATTCTCCAAGCTTTTTTAGCCTTCTTGCAGTGCTGCTGAGATGTTACTCTCCATTTCTCTAATTTGGCCGATGCTCATTGAAGTTGAATGGAATGGAAGGGGGATGCTCGTTGTGTGCACGAGCCAGCCACAGGGCAAGGCTGATGATAAAGTCAGTGCCTGGTTCACAGGGTTATTCCATAAATCAAGTTTAAATTTGAGTTCAACTAAAAATTCCCCAAACTGAGTTTGTTTCTCATAAAAGGTTATCATAGGGAGCACAAACAGGAGCTGAGTCTGGACTTGTGATTCCTTGGATCTGGGGCTCCTTTATGTCCATGTAAAAAACCTTCAACTCATTGCGTGCAGGTAGAATACACTAGGTGTTATATGAACTTGAAAACTAAATTTGGATGCTCACTGCTGTTGTCGTTACCCTTAAAGAACTGACTGATCTTTACATGATTACCTGGCCATTGACTGGAATAATTGGAAAATAGTATTTATATCCAGGTGACCTTTTGGTGACCAAGTAATCAGAGCAAGAGCACGTCAGTGACTTGGTTTCAGGTGGAAAGCTGTTGCCACAAATAGGTTTGTGCTCAGGGAACGGAGTGTGGGCCGGAGGGCAGCGTTGTTTGAAGACCAAGGGAAGCCGAACAAGTTGATTTCAAAGATAACCGTATTCTGCATTCAAAGCAAACCTTTAGCTAATAATATTAATTGCCAACAAAAGAGACTGGTCAGTTACGGGTAATAAACTATTAATTAGAGCTTTGTCATAAATGACTCTCGACCTTTGAGCCAAGACAATGAGCAATTGGGGTTCCTTTGTTTCTGTGCTCTTGACTCCAGCAGTGTCAAATGTTGGATACAGGTGAGTTATGTCGTTCTCTCCCCTTGGGAAAGGTGATGCCCGGTAATTTGAGGATATTCAGCAACTTAGAAACTAATTAGTTGAAAATTAAATTTTCCACTTGGCCAGAGCAAGCACAATAAGGTGGGTCTTAAGACACAAGAGGCCACTTTGGAAAGGAGCAAAGGGTGAATGGGCACATGGAAGGGCCAGCACACATTTCAGGCAGATCCAGATGAGCTAATTAGGTGGAACACAAAACCATTCTGACCCTGTGGTCCTCCTGATGTCCTCAGCCCCTTGAGACCTCCCCATCTACCTCCTTGCCATGGGCTGACTTCAGTACAAATTCTGGTCTCTTCTCACCATCTTCCCTCGTGTAGGGGCTTGCCTAACTTATGCAGCAAACTGGGAGGATAAAAAGCTCAACTGAAGACTGTTTAAAATTAATTGAAGAAGTAATAAATCAGTTAATTTAGGCTGAAGTGATGCAATTGTAAGATATCACCATGCATGTTCAATCTCATTGTTTTTAGTTCAATCTTCCTTGGAAGGAAGATTGGATCAAAATCCTATCTTTTTCCTGATGTTTGGATTTCTGTTCCTGTGTTTCTTACTTGCAAATAATCTCTTTGAGTAGACCTTCTGTTCCTCATTCCCAATGTCCTGCTGTAGCCCTATTTTGCTGAGGGGACATTTCTGGGCTCCTTCCCAGCCCAGGCCAAGAACAGCTGAGAATAGGGTTGTTTGCCAGATGGGCAGGGCCATGGTTCCCCTTCTTGGCCAAACTCATGGTCATGGTGGGACATGTCCCAACACATGTCTGGATACACAGTGTTTGTGATGATTAAAGGTGAGGTTGGCTCATGGGATGTGCCTCGCAGCAGCAAAACTTTGGAGGCATTTGCAAGATTGGGCTCCAATTGAGTAAATCTTACCAAATAGGAAGACCCTAAAGGGTCAGGTTGCAGTTAATTTGGGTTCCTATGGGAAGCAAACACACAAACAAGAAGAAACAAACCCCACAACCTTCAGAATGCCCTCAAAATAATTTTTTAAATACACAAAACCAGAAACCATTCCCCAGGGTAAATTAAAAAAGCTAAAATCTCTCCCTGGACCCCCCAACAGTCCCAAAGCCCTGCTCCAAGCCAGCTGTGCGCTGTGGTCCTTGTGCTTGTGGTTAGCAGTGCTGAGTGCTGGAGAAGCTGTAATTGCTCCTAAGAAAAGTAGCACTTCCTGAAGTACAGTATTTGTTTAATGGATCGTTAAACCAATATAAATAACACTGAAGCATGCATGGAAGCAATGAGGATGGAAACGTAATTACACAGGGAAACTTGGAGCGTGACTGTCCGCTTTCTGAGGCTGCGGTGCAGCACAGCAATGGGATAAAACCAAGTTCAGCAACGGTTTGACCCTCCTAGGCTCTGCTTGGGGTTTCTGCATTTCCTTTCTCTTTAAAGGGAAATTTTGGGGACAGACTCTTTTTGACCTTTTTTCTGAAATAGTTTCCTCTATAATCATTGAACCATTAGGGTTGGAAAAGACCTCTAAGATCACCAAGTCCAACCCAACCCATCCTCACCATGCCCATTGAGCTGTGTCCCCAAGTGCCACATCTACACATTTCTTGAACACCTCCAGGGGCACAGACTCCACAATTTCCATGGACAGCCTATTCCAGTGCCTGACAACTCTTCCTGAGAAGAAATTGTTCCAAAAAATCCAACCTGAACCTCCCCTGGTCCGTCATTAGGCCCTTACCTCTCATCCTAAATGATTCCATCAAGATGAGTAGGATGAAATAAAAACCAAAAAACTTTTCTCCTACCAGTATGGGAGCTGCTGAAAGTGAGCTAAGGTATCACAACACTTGAGGCCAGTTTTGCTAAATTTTTGGTGGTTGTCCTTACGTGTCCAGTGAGAATCCAGAATTGATTTGGCTGGTTTGGGCAAACCCAACCTTGGAGCTGCCTCACTGCTACATGGGAGTGTGACCAGTGGTCTACCAATGTGGTACTGGGAAAGGGGAAGCCACCAGGAGCTTTGGTAACAAATTGCAGAGCTCTCTTGTCTGCAGTTTAGCCAACTGTTGCAGTTGTATTAGGACATAAGTAATACAAGGGTATGAGGAAAAAATTATTTACACTAGGGGTGGTGAAGCACTGGAACAGGTTGCCCAGAGAGGTGGTGGATGCCCCATCCCTAGAGATGCTAAAGGTCAGACTGGACCAGGATCTGAGCAAGCTGATTGAGTGCCTGTTCATTGCATGGGAGTTGGGCCGGTTGGACTTGCAGGTCCTTTCCAACTCGAACAATTCTTTGATTATATTGAAGCCTGGTTGTATGCTGACTCTAAGCTTGTATTTTAATCCTCTTAACTGTGTGAGGAGGTAACTTATTCTTCTGAAAATCATGGTTATCAACTCTATTGCAACCTTACTGGCTGGTCAATGACAATTTGCCGTTCTGTTTGCTACTATGCAAATCAGCATAAACAAATTGACCAATAGCCAAAACTGCTATGTAAGTCTGCAGGTCTCCTTGCTGCCCAGCTCTTTCTCTGAGCCACATTTCGGCATGGATCCTACACCAAGGCAACCACAACGCTTTGTGTGTGAGCTCTGTTAATTCTGTTTGTGCAGGTAAGTCATCAGCTGGATTTTTTTTTTTTTTTTTTTGCTTCTTTTGCAACCCCTCCTCAGAAACCCCACACCCAGCTCTAGAGCCCTAGGCTGTGTTACCAGCAGCTGGGTGATGCTAGCAGGGACCAAGTGAGGACACCCAAGGGTGCCCAGGAGTGTCCCCTACTGTCCCTGAGACGGGACAGGTGATAGCTCTTCCCCTTGCTGGACCTGGAGAGGGCAGCAGAGAAAAGCACAGCAGCCCTGGCTGTGAGTGCCTGGATGGAGCAGGAGCAGCTGTGTTGCAGCATCCACACACACTTCTCTGTGAGGAGGGTAATTTAGAGCAATTACACCGATTATTATTGCTTTTCTAATTAGTGCTTTTCCTACAGAATTAGCTGAGTGTTTATCAGGAGCCGCTTGTTGCCAATAGCTTAACTGCTTCAGTACCAGTTTTTATCAAACATTAGAGGGCATTAATTTTTTTTTCCTGTGTGTAACTGGTTTTGTTATCTGGTTTCACATAAAAGCTCCGATTAAATATTCATTTTGCTTTGTTACATATGGCATGAAAATTTCATGAGCTGCATGTTCTCCTTGAAATTTGGGGGGAGGAGAGGGGCAAAGTAACCCCTTAAACACATGGGTGTGCATTGATGATGGGGCTCCTTCAGGAGGGGACAACAAAATATATTAAATAGAGGAAAATAAAATACAGAAACCCTTTTCTCGTGGACTATAGAGATCCAGCCTTAAACCCATGCCACAGAACTGCAGGTGGAGCTTCCATCCCTGCTCTCTTGCTGCAGCACAAGGTTGCAGCATCATGGATGATCTTGGGGAAGAAGGGGTCTGATTTTCACCCCTTTTTCTGCTTCCTTGGTGCCCTTGAGCAAGTTTCGTGGGCCCACAGCTCATGCAGCCCTTCCTGGGTGCGGTCAGGATGTGAACTTTTTTCTTGGGAAGATGCTACATTTATTGATGCCTGTGGAGAATGTCAGGGGCAGCAATGCTCTGATTGAAAAAAACTGAAAAAAAAAATAACCTGTTTGCAATGGTGGGAAAGTATCTCAGGTTCTTTGGTGCTGGACGAGGATTTAAAGAACTTATATATACCATTGCTTGTGCATGAAATTCTGATTTACTGAAGACTGATATCTATCTCACATCCCAACATGCAAGGGGTTTTCACCTGGATATGGCTGGCCTGCAATGAGAGCCCAGCTCTGGGGCTTGTGTTAAGGAGAAGAGTCGGCAGGATCAGCACTGGTGGCCATCACTGGTGTTCCCTGTGTCCTCTTCTTCCTCAGCTTCACCCTGAGGACACCCAGAGTGGTGTCCTCAGTTTATGGATCAATAGCAAAGAAACTCTGTACTGAAAATATGAGTTTCTAAAAATTATACAGTATGATAAAGGTAGGAGAGAAAATGTGAAATTCGTATATGTTATTTATATATGTTCGTGTACATGTGCACATGGATTATTTTCAGTTTCTAAGACAGGAGATGTAATTCCAACAGTAAGAATAATCCTGCATTTGAAGCAAAGGTGTTCCAAAACGTCCTGTTAAAAATCTAAGAAAGGATTTCCCTGAAAATATAACTTCTTCATGCACCTTTGAGTGTTTTTTGCTGTTGTTCTTTAGTTTCATCAAGGTAAAGTTGTATTTTTGTTGACTTATTTGATCAATTCTCCTTGGTCAATTCTCAGGTAACACCACGACCTTGGTAGAAATTAAGATCTCTCTTCCTTTTGCCCCAGAAAATGTTAATTCTTCCGACTTGTCTTTGTAATTAGAAAGGAGAAGAAATTTTCAAAAATGAGGGAAAGTCTTATTTTCAGTTTTTTTTCCCCTTCCCTTGCTTTCAGAGGGCAGAAAGGGTGGTGGCACATGGTAAGCCAGGGGTCACCTTTTTCCTCCTCCTACCCTTAAAACTAGAGAAAACAACCCAGCGTTCAAAAAACTGGTAGTAAAATTTGTTCTGAGGACTATTTAATGTCATATCTTGTTTTTTTTTTTTTTTTTTGCCACAGGACACAAACAAATTCCCATGCTTATTGAGAAATAAATTATTAGCCATAGTGAAAAAGTTTCCAAGTGGCCAATTTTTGCTGATTTTGGGTAGCACAGCTGCACACGGCTGGCTGAGCTCAAAGAGCTGCCTCCAACAAGGAGACAGAATCATAGGGTGGTTCAGGTTGGAAGGGACCTTAGAGATCATCTTGTTCCAACGCCCCTGCCATGGGCAAGGACACCTCGCACTAGACCAGGTTGCCCAAAGCCCAATCCAGCCTGGCCTTGAATACTTCCAGGGAGGGGGCATCCACAACTTCTCTGGGCAACCTGTTCCAGTGCCTCACCACCCTCACGGTGAAGAATTTCCTCCTTATATCTAGTCTAAGTCTACCCTCTGTCAGTTTGTAGCCATTATCCCTTGTCCACATATTTTTGCCTGTTTTAGGGTAGATAGGCTCAAAGTGTCTGACACAGGCAGCCAAACTAAGTGTCCAATGTGCTTCTGGATGCTTGCATTGGTACAACTCTAATTTGTTTTGCTTTGTTTTTAGAACATTTTTCTCCACAATAGAAGAGCTTGCACAATAACTACATCACAAAACATTGACCAGAACACCAAATCCTCTGAATTATGTCATACTTATGGGTTTCCAAAAGCGAGCTTTAGAATAAATTCCTGGGGATAAGTAGGACGGGAAATACACAGGCTAATATGTGTGCGCACACCACAAGCAACGCTGTTGCAACTGCTCAAACCGAGAAAGGTGGTAAGATAAATGAAATTCATAGTCAATAGATCATTTCTTATCCCCCTCTTGGGGCAAGGGGTTCAGGTTTTGTTTGGTTTGGATTTTTATTTTTATTTTGTTGCCTATAAGCAGCAATGACTTATCTGCAATTATTCCTGGATGTGGGGGACCCAGTGGGACCACCCCAACCTTCCTGGGGTCTCCAGGCACATCCCAGGCACCTAAAGTCCCCATCTTTGGATAATGTCCTAAATGCCACATCTTTTTTTTCCTTATAGTTGTTGAGGTGAATTAATTATTCCTCTGTGTTTTAAATAACTGAAGCATAACCGAAAGTAAACTGTGGAGTGCATTAGAGGTGAATGAAAGTGGGAGAGGAGAAAAGACAAAGGGTTCTCATGTCAAAAGGTGGACATTGGGATGAACAGAATTGGTCAAAAAATGGTGTCACATATTTTGTCCCAAGAAAAATAGTACCCCAGAAATTAAGAGACAAGGCATCATTATTGTTTAATCCAAATGAGATATTTTCATTTCAATACAGTATCTTGAGACTGTCCAAAACTAAGTCAAAAATGTGAAACCCGTGCCCCCATTGCTATCCTGGAAAACAATGCATTTACACAGAACTATTTGAGACAAATTAAGCGTTCTTTTAATCTAAAATAAATGTTTTCACCTTTAAGGGAAAAAAAACCACAAGAATTTCACACGTGGGTCAGATAAGTGATTTTTCTCCAAAATTTTGCAGGGAACAGAAAATAAGGGAGAAGGGTTGAAGCTGTGCCATGGGCCAGTGGATGGTGGAGTCTGCACCAACAGCCCTGCAAAAGGCATTTGACTGCCCCAGTTTTCTCTGCTTGTTTGTTTAAACGCATCTTTCTCTAGAGTATGAACAGATACACCATATTTGGAGGTTTTGTCCCGGTTTGGCATTATTTTTTTTTTCTTTTCTATAGCATGCATCCACTTTTTGCTTAGCTCTTGGTAAGTTATCCTAAAGTCATTCTCATCCTTCCAAGTACATTTCTGCTTAGAGTGGAGAGGTCTCTTCTGGATGCAACAGTCTCCAAGGTGACTCATTTTGTTGAGTTTACCTTGAGATTATGAGACAAATGGGGACCACAGCAGAAGGAACAGGTGTGGGAAATGGCTGGAATTTCCGGAAATAAAGGGTTGTCATTGAAAAATATCTTTTTTGAGTGTGGAAAAATTTGATGCCCATTTTCTGCCTTGTCTGAACGTTGCTTGAAGGATAATTTCCCATCTGAAACAAAACTCTTTTTGGAATTTTGTTTTGGATCGGTGAAAAACTTGGCTGGAAAATGCAAGAATCATGTGTAAACAAGTTCCTCACTGTGAAAAGATGGTCATTGGGTCATTGCTTTTTTAAATATTTTGCATTCTGGTAGGTGAGTAGCAACTGGAAAAACCATTCTGGGCACTTCAGTGCTCAATTGTGTGGCTTCCTTGTTATCTTTCACGCCCCCTGAAGTTGTTTATCTGATATTTTACTGCTCATCTAAGGGTGGTTGCATGGGGAGAATTTGGGACAGAAAAGGTTATGCTCCACCTGGGGAAAGCAAACATCCCATAGCTCTATTTCATCCAAAAAAACTCAACTCCCCTATAAAAATGAAAACGAAAAGAACTCCAAATAATTATTTAACTTTGAAAACAAAGTAAAATATCTTATATTCAATAAGCAAAATTGTTTACAATCAAACTGAAATAATATTCTTTTTCTTCCTTTTGCGCTCTCTTGCACTTCTAAAGTATTTGGCCATAAAGCAGCAGGACAGATGATGCTATCCAACCAAAATTTTCCAAAATTACAAATTCAAGGAAGGACTTGTGGTTTAGACCAAAGCTTGAAAAACATAATCTGGTCCAGTTTAGTGCCCCAAATTCCCAGCAAGTCCATTCCTTTTCTAAGCACTGTCATCTGACTCTGCTTCGTGCAGAGCCATGCAGCCCAAAGCTGCCTTGCATGGAGGGGTCTCCAGAAGTCAGCTTTAGAGTAAAGTCCTTGGAATACGTGGGATTGCAAATACTCAGGCTAATATATGTACACATGTGTTGAGCAAAGCTGTTATAACGTTATAAATAGTGCAGAGAGGCCAGGAATGAATTTTGATCATTTCAGTTCATTTTCAGCCACGGGGCTGCAGCTGTGGGGCCATTTCAGGGGCTGAGCAGGAGGTAGCTGGAGTGGGATGGGGCAGTGCTGGCCAACCAGGGCTGCACAGTATTTGAGGAAATGAACAAGGGGGAAATGGCTTTTGGAGAAAGTTCAGGAGCCTTTGCACCTTCCCCCACTCTCAGGCACCCCACCAGGGATGCTGGGAGCAAGGAGCTCCTTGTCTCCTGGAAAATCCCACTTCCAGAGGCTGGAAAACATGCAGGGCTGGTGCAGAATCCCTAAAAACCAGCGTGGCACACCCCTTAAGCACTGGTCCCCACCAAGCCAGCAAGGCAAGGGAATGGAGCCCCATCCGATGTTGTGGAAATCAGGCTGGTCCTGGCTGGGTTTGGGCTGGAGGTCAGAAATCGAGCCAAGTTTTCCAGCCTGTGGCTTGATGGCATGGAAACTGAAACGCCCCAGCAGGTTCAGAGCAGGTTCTTCCACCTAAAGGATGAAAAGAAGGGGGAAAAATAGAGAGAAAGAGCTGCTACCATTGAATAATTGATGAGTTTCAGACCAATCAATGTGACAGCAGAGCAGGGCTAATTAAAGGTTTCTAAGGAATCCCTGTAGTAATTTACTTGAATGTAAGAAGTTCATTCTCTCTTTCCTTTTTTTTTCCCTCCCTGTTCCCAGGAATTCCAGTTTTAGGCTTCGGCGGTCTCTAACCACCGCTCACTTTTCCCCTCCAGGGGGATGTTTGCTATGGAAATATGCAATTAATATTGCAGCGATCATAATTGCTAATTATTAAAACAATGCTACCCCCTTTTTCATGGCCTACTTTCTTGCTCAAAATCATTTAAATAACAGGGAGAAGAAAAAAAAAGAAAAGAAGAAGAGACGAGGGCTCGGCAGATCCAGAATTAAGCACCGAGGGTGGCTGGGTTTGGCTGCAATATGGTGTGTTCCCACTGACACCAGTGGGAACCCCTGGCTGTAACCCTGTGCCATACCAAAAAAAAATTCTCTTGCCATGCTGGATAAATCCCAATAAATTTACCAGGCAGGCTGCCTGGATGGTCCACACTTTCTGAAGCAGCCATTGGAGTGGTGTCCTCATGTTGGCTGTTGCTATGAAATACTTGAGGGACATGGTTTAGTGGGCATGGTGGGGATGGGTTGGTGGTTGCATTCGATGGTCTTGGAGATCTTTTCCAACCTTAATGATTCTATGATTCTGTGATTATTGTTGTTGATGAGGAATTAAATGCCACAGGTATGGGCTGTCAAGGGAAATGCAAATCATGCAGGAGAGCGGTGCTCAGTGTCTGAGCAGGATTTGCCATCCCCCCACTGGAATGTAGGAGTTTTGGCATCCCAGGTGTTGGGATGTTGAGACTGTGGAGAAGACAATGGCTAGCTTGTGGTTCTTCCCACCGGAGTAAAGCCCCAAAGCAATAGTGCAATGGGCAAGAGCTAAAATGTCTTGAGGCTGAGCTGGGACAGGAGCTCTGGGACTACCTCTGGTTGCTTCCTGGGTTTTGTATCCCAACCTTTTACTGGTCCACAGTTTGCCTAAGGTTGCTGGGGACCTGGCTAAGCCTGGCGTGGATTAGATAGGATGATGCACATGGCTTCATGCAGGGGCAGGTGCATTTGGGCACGAGTGAGAGGCTGCTGCTGCCAGGAGTCTCAAGGGGTGTCTTGGAGGAACTCCTTCATGGCTTGGAAACATGAAATCATTAAGGTTGGAAAAGACCTCCAAGATTATCAAGTCCAGCCATCAGTCCATCACCACCATGCTCTCTAAACAAGGTCCCTTTGTGCTATATTTCCACATTTCTTGAATAAAGCCGTTGCAGACATTAAAGACTGAGGACTTAAGTAATAATCCACACTTAGAAATAGCACAACCAAGATGTGAAGAGCACCAGCATGACTCCACATGAATGTGGAGCAGGAAAGGATGAAATGCCCTCTGCCAGGGTGTTGGTGATGTGCTCCACCGTGCACCGAGCATCAGACTGCAGGAATCCAGAGGGGGTTTCTGCAAGCAGTAGATGCAGAAATAAGGCTAAAACAGTCCCCTTGTGTGCTGAGGCTAACAAAGCAGCCATTTTTCCTGCACACAAATGAAAGCAAAAAGTCAGCAGGGTTATAATAAAACATGAAAGGCTTATGTATAAGCTAGGAAGCAAGGCTTTGGATGGGTTCCTGGTGGTCTCAGGTGGTTTAAAGTGTAGATATAATACAGCAAGCAATTAGAAATAGGTTTTCTATTAACTGGCTTACTTTGCTGGCTGCTTTGATAGAGCTGACCTTTCCCTGCCAACCCATCCTGCAGCAGGCGACAGGTTGAAGACTGGCTGGCCATCATCCCTCCGCATTAAGCACAGGTTTCAGTCCCACATATTTTATCTTTTCCTGCCAGAGGGAAGTGATTTGGTGCCTGCAGAGCTGGTGGTGTGATGGCTGAGTCCTGGCAGTGCAAACTGCACTGGAGGAAGATGGAGGAATGGGCTGTGCTCCCTTTTGCTTCTCTGAAAAGAAAAACTTCCTGGTGTGTCTGGGCCATTTGATATCATTACAGTGGATGCCTCATCCCTGAAAATCCGTATTTATCCTGTAACGCTCTCAAAGATTTGTTACAGATATTCCCATCCTGGAATTGCTCCTGATTATTTTGGGACTGAATGAGAAACTCTGATAAGAGACAGAAGTTTTCCTGATTTCCTGAAATTTCATTTTCAAAGTAGTCCTTTCTTGCAGTTCCTGAAGATGCCTGGAACTCAACTGATTTGGTTTCAAGCCCGCCACCAATCCTGCTGGGATTTGAACCAGTAATTGGAAGAGAAGCTCTCTTCTGCTTTTCTTGGGTGTGCTGCTTCCCATCCCAGCTGTCCTGCTCGGTCACTTGTGATGAAGAGGAGTGGTGAGCAGTGGGCTGACTCCATAAAGGCAGGGCAGAGAGAGGAGAGGAGTTGCTGCTGGGTTTTTTTTTGAGGACGCAAACTGGTTTTGGACTGTGACTCCAGCCAGGTGGCTGCTGTCTCCATGCTATTTCTAGTTTATGTAGTCCTGAATCTGCACCTCTTTGGCCTGAGTAAATGCAAACTTTGGATGCAGAAGTGATTGACAGGAGTCTCTCAAGACTGAGCAGAAGCTAAGAGGGCAGTGGACTGTTTCAAACCTTTTTTTAACCTTGTGCCAGTCAGAGGTTTGACTAAGATATCTTCCAGGTCTCTTCTCCACACTTGATGTCTTCCTCGTCTCCATCACACTGATGCTCCTCCTGAGTAAGAGAAAATAGCCAGCTGCAGCTCTCCCCTTCTGCAACTTTGGAAAAGGCTCACAGTGAATTATTCCAAATAATTCCCACTTTTAGCGTTTGCAGACTTGAGCAGCACTCCATAACACTTTCAAAGAGAATCACACCGGGGTCCCTGTGATGTGCTTGTCTTGTTTCCTTCCAAAGCCAAAGTTGTGTCTTCACCTGGAGCTTGTAGGTGAGGAGTTCAGACCATCCCCTGACTTCTGAAGGTCTTGGAAATCATTGCAATTTTTCAGGAGGAAATCAAAGCATGAGTGAGACCATCCCCGTGTCAATGGCTGGCAGGGCCTTGCATGCCAGGAGCCAGCTCTGCTCTTGGCAATTGGCAGATGGTCGAGCAAACTAGACTGTTAATCCCACTAAATTACAGCAACAGATGTTTGAAGATGTTCACATACAAATTCAAACTGTTTGCCCTCTTGGATGAACCAGGAGGGGTGAGGATATCGGTTAATTAAAAGGTGGGGAGATGGAAAGAAAAATAACACAACAAAATGGAACGAAAAGGCGGTCATGTCAAAATGCTGGAAGGCTTTTCACCACCTGTAATCGAAGGCTGAGTTTCTCATCTTCAGGTGTAAAAGACAGAATGTCCTGCTCTCCCCAACCTCCTGGGTTGGATGGAGCATCCCCGAAGGAGAGGAACTGGTTAAAAGCACAGCTCCTGTGTAGCAGCAGGATCCGAGGCGAGCAGTGAAAGATTGGTGGGCTGTAATGATGCGCGGGCTCTATGGAAATGCCCGGCAGCCCTCTGCAGCGGCCGCGGCGCAGACGGGGGACGCGGCACCGGGAGGCAGAGGGAGCGTTATTGATGCGCTCGCCTCGGGGAGGGAAGCGGATAATGGATGTGGGATGTTGGCCGTGCTTTGTCATCAAACGAGGGGCCTGAAAGATGGTGTGCTGGAATATTATCAGTCATTCCTTGATCAAGATGTAATGCTCTCGGGGTCCTTCTCTTTTTTCTCTTTCTCCCCCACCGCACCGGTGAATGCTTTTATTTCTCACTCTCTGACCTTTTTGCTCTGGCGTTCGGGGTGCTCGGATCCATTCTCTTCCAACGAGGACCATGCAGCCCTCCTCCCTCCCTGCCCCCAAGCCCTAGGATGCTGATGTGAACTCAAAGAAATCACTGTTCCTGATCTGCCTGGCCTCATCCTGAAAGGACCTCTTGCTTTTATAATTCTCCTACCATGGCACTAATAGATGATGGGTATGCATGCACATACTTAAGTTTTATTTCTATGGTGCTATACGTAAGAATAGTGCTTCATAGGAAAATAAAAAGGTCAGTCACTGTGTTGAATTTGGCATAACACAGCAAGGGATGGCAAATAAGGGGTTTTATTACATCTCACCTGTATTTAGGCAAATCAAACAATTGTATTTTTTACAGCCCTGTGTAATGGCCTGATGTAACCAAATGAGACCTCTCTCCTGAGGAGTTTAAGCAGCATATTATCTTTATCACTTGATGACCCATAAAATGGTTGTTCACCCCTTAGTGATTACCTGACTTACTCAGCACAGCTCTGTGGGGAGGATATTTAAACATTTTTTGCATTATCAATTTCACAATGTCATAGCTCCAATCCTCAGCCTTTCAAAGGCAATGGCTTTCATTTTTTCCTTTGTACAGCACAGTAAACCAAGGAAGATGGGAATGGGACTATAAAACTGTGATTTTGCTGTATCTTGGAGGCGAATCTAGAATTTGAAGCATCTTGTCTTTCACTCTGTCCCCTCTGATGATGTTGCATTGCATGAAAAATTCCTTTGGTAGTTGTCAACTTACTGATGGCAGTGTACATTGTAAATGGAAAAATCTTCCCTCCCACAGGAACTGGTGCAAAGCAGTTTTAAAGATACAGGGATCAAGAGCGAAAGTAAACCTTGCACATCATCTGCTCATGGGCTGGTCTTGTGGGCTGTGGAGCTCTTTATCCCTTGTACTTGCAAATGACTTTTGTTCTGTTAAGAGCTGCTAATTCGTGAACAAGACACTTTTCTAATTGGTGAAACTCGCTGGACTGATATTAGATAGAGTATTTCAAAACATCAATGGCCAAAGATCTCTTCTATTCTATCTGGGGTCATCACTCCTTCTCTGAGAGTAATACACAGTGAATATTCCGAAATAAATTGGGTATGTGATGGGAGAAATCGTGCTTGTCTGAAGTTGAATTCTCCAAATTTACAGACAGAAATGTAGAGGAAAGTGATGCAGTAGGAAATGTGTTGCAATTTTTGAGAGAAGAACAATAAACTATGTGGGATGAGATCCAAAAGTGTTGCCTTGAGATTTTCTCATGATGATGTTTCTGAGTGTCTCAATTTTAGGAAGATATTTTTGTGTCTAAAGCAGATTGGAAAATAGATTTTTTTTTTATCTTACAGGAAATGTAAAGGTTTCAAAATCCATATTTTACCAAACTCAGATCAAAATCAAGTGTTTTGGTACCTTTTTGAAATTAAATTTGGTGAAAAATCTGTCATGACAACTGTTTCATTGGGGGAAATAAATATATACTTTTTTACTCCTGAAAATATAGGAATTAAGAAAGTCTTAAAACAAAAAATGCTCAGAAAATAATTGGAATGAGACATTTCACTAAATCTTTTTCCATTTCTTTATTATTGCAATCAGTACAAGCATAAGAAACATTTTGATGTTGTCAGAAGCCAAATGTGTGACAAATGTCCCATGCCTAGCTTTACCCAGTGTGTTTCCAAAAGCTTTGTTCTGCTTTTGTTCATTTCTGTACATTGAGTAGGGTCAACTAGACTGTCCTGGGTGAAATGAGCACAGTGCCCAGAACTTCCATTTTAGATCTACTCGGAGTACAAGGACAGGATCTGTTCTCACAGTGAATGTCACTGTGCTGAAAGTGGAGAAGCATCTCCACTGGACCTTTTTGTTTTGATGAGTTTTTGTCTGTAGTCACCTGGAACGAATCTATATAACAAGAATCCAGCGTGGCTGGGTGGTAATTCTTGCAAGTCAACGGGTATTATAGTTTTACTGGGAAAGTGTTATTATTTTTCTCTTTCCTTGTCGCTTGTGGGGTGAATCTCAATAGGGAGTTACTTCTCTGACATGCTTGTCCTCCAAGTAACTCTCACCTATTTTGTGGCCCAGGTGTCCCCCAGTTTGTCCTAGTCACCACATTTGTGTGGGCAATGACACGAACAACTACTGCCCACAGGATCTGGAGTTGGATTCAGATAAAAACCTAGGTGTTCACTCACATTTGAGATGTCTCAGTGCACCAAACAAGATCTCCAGCTGCTGTGCAAGAAATACTTCTCTAAGTCATTTCTTCAGGCTGTTATGCCCCTGAAGACTTTTTGGACAGTCCTAAGACATTTAGCACTGGGTACCTTTGTTTAGACAGTTCGTTCTCATCTCC
This sequence comes from Penelope pileata, assembly GCA_013396635.1. NCBI lineage: Eukaryota > Metazoa > Chordata > Aves > Galliformes > Cracidae > Penelope > Penelope pileata. The sequence continues at coordinate 88,491 of WBMW01001915.1, forward strand.
TTTGCTAGTTTGGCCAAGAGAAGTTGTACCTGGCAGTACCTATTGAGACCTGTTGAGACTTGATCCAGTTGACCTGTGTCATTGTAGAGTGGATGAGATGTCCAGTATTAGTGCTACCTGCTACTCCTCCACCACACTGCCAATGGACCTAAGTGCCACCAAACCTTAATTTGGGTCCAAAATCACATCGTGTTTGGGCTGCGAAGAAGTTTAGTAGCAGAAGCTCTGCTGTTGGCCTCTGTACAGCATCTCCGTCTGCCTGTGGTTTGAGAAGAACCAAACACTAAGTATAAGTGTTAATCTTCCAGTCTTTGTGGTAAAGTTTTGGGGGTTAGGGTGTGCTATCTTTTCTTAAATTCTGAAACTGTACAGACTTCCCTATTTTTACTGGTTCTCTTCCATAAATCACTCTGAAACTTATTCTGTCTATGTGGGAAGACAATCAGTAGATATCACACAGGGTTTGCATGGCACAGTGATAGATCATCTATTCTGAGGTATGCACACTGAGCATATCTGTAGTGAGATTTACTCCCAAGAGCAGCCCCCGGAGATAGATCTCAGGCCTTAGTTAAAGACCGCTGTCTCTATTCATTATCTTGTCACTGGTTCCAATGTTGGTTTGATCTATAGCTGGTTGTATAGGGAACAGATCTTAATAACTGGAGAAGGAGAGCACTCTGGGGTTTTGCCACTAACTAGCTGGAGTCACCTTGGATAAGTCCTTTGCTCCTAGATTGCCAAGGAGCACATTAGAACTTCAAACTTGTTGATGTGGATGGGAGATTGTAGGGTTCTTGAGAATGAGGCCCCTTTGGGGCCATTAGGGTCAGTGTACGCTTTCCTTTCAGTTCCCTGGGTTCAGTCTTCTGGAGACAGAGGAGGTGGAAAGGCTGCAGGCTCTCATGCAGGAGTTGTAAGAGGAAGTGTCACTGGTGGTTTCTGGAGCAACGTTGGGATGCAGCTGCGTGTTGGAACAGCGTACCCTGGGGCAGCTATGGAGGAGAGATTTGTTGGGAAAGGGATTGGCACATATGTACTGGGGATCCCGTTTTACTTGGAGGTGTTCTGAAGGTGAGGAGAGAGGAGATATTCTACTTCAATTTTTAATGAATGCTTTTACAGGCTCTCTCTATTGTGCAAGACATTTGCAGTCCTAACTTGAATTAATCCTATTGTTTTCATATCTCTAAAATTAATGGTAAACAGACAGCACAATCAGTCATCCAAATTTTTTCTTCCCTGGAGAAATTTCAAAGACTCTTCTCTGTAAATCACCAACTGACAAATACTCAGATGAGTAAAGGGTAAACTGAGGTAAGTGTCGTTGACCCATTTCTAATTAGTTCACAATAATGCATATTCTCTTTTCATCTGCTCCAAGGACTGAAGCTTCCTTACCCTTTTCATTTTTTCATTTTCATTTTTTCATTTCTTACCTCACTCAAAGTGTCAAACAACGCAAGAATAATTCACCTCATTTTTCAGCTGTCTTTTGGATGTCAAACCAAACAAAAAGCCAGACTTCTGAGATAAATGTTTCTTTTTAAGCAATTTTTTTTTTTTTTTTTTTTAA
>WBMW01001915.1:90085-134018 GCA_013396635.1 Penelope pileata
TTTTAGGTCTTTAAAATACAACTTGACCCAAATGCTTCCTAAGTCAGGACTCTGGCTTTGACAATTCTTTGGTGATTTCTGAGACATACAGTGAATAATGTGTCTGGCTGGTAGGGGTTCTGCTGTGGTTGTTAGTTTGTGGAAACAAGTTCCTAACTGTTCTAGTCTATAAATCCTGAGTGTAATGCCGTGAGATTTGCATCAATGAGTTCACTCCCAGTGTACAATCCCATTTAACCATGATTTTTTTGCAGGTTTGGATGTATTGCTTTTCAGGGGGAAATTTGAGTTACGATGGAGTGGAAGGAAGATTACTTCAGCACACTTTGATATTTAATTTGCAATCCTGGAGCGGTGTAACTTCAGTTAAAGTGAAGTCATCCCACATACCTGTCTCCTGACCTGAGTTCCTTTATGAACATGGCAATGTTCAACAATGAGCAAAAAGAACACATAGTAAAACAAGCCCAACGTATCGAGTCTCCTTAAGGCACCACCTCCTTTTGTTTTTTATTATTATTTTTTCCCCTGCAGTGGCTTTACCCACCTGTAATTGCAATAGAAAGAAGGAGCCAGGAGATATTTCTTTGCAGACGAGACAGTGGTTGTGTTATTATGGTGTATTATGTTACTTTCCATTAGACCAAAAACTTTTCATCTCTAACCCTGGGAGGTGACCTACAGTAAATACAGTGTCGTATTTAGCTTTTGTAAATAGCTTAGCTCTCATGAATGTTTTATAGTGGGGTAAATATCATGTTATCTCTACTTATTTACATCCGCACAGCATCACAGAAGACTTGTTGGTATTAAATATTAATTGTAAGCTTCAGTGAATGTATGCTTTTGTCAAGAGTGCACTGGGCCACACATCTTTTTTGCCCTCACACATTGAGAAACCACATAATCTTCTGAAGAAAGAACAGGAAGTGCATTATCAGTGTTTTTACCAAACTGCCCTCAGCTTGGTGGCTATGGCTTCCATTTTTTTGCTCAGCTGGGAGGAAGGAAAAAAGTCTCAGATGAAGATGAACATGCCCGATCCAATGCTTTGACCTTAGTCTATGTATCTTTTGCGACCTGGGGCAGGTCTCTGTGGATGGATTTCAGAGATTTATGAAGCCCAGAATGGCCAAGTCTGGCTTGCTCTGTATCTTGGTCCAGTGACCTTCCTGATTGAGCCAAGAACTTTTATCTGCCCAGAGTATATCTTCCAGGGAAGCAACCACACTTTTGGCTGGAAGACATCAATCAATGGGGAATCCACGATATCCCTTGATACACTGTTATTACTTGATGCGTGGTTAATTAATTTTAGAATTACCAATTATTTCTAATGCCATGCTATAATTTTCCTGGCCTCCATTTCCAGCTCTGATTTTCTGTTGTGCTTTTCGTGGTAGGTTTGCAGATCTTGTCTTGTACCCCATGCTTTTCACATCAGAAACACAGATTCTTGATCTTGTGACAGAGGGTAATAATTTCTTCTCTTTAGATTTGCTAAATGCATGCAGTTCAAGCTCTCTTGCAGAAGTTTTCTCCAACTAGAAATTGTTCATGACAATTTTCTGAATCCCAGCCAATTTTTGTATCTTGTCTGTCTTAGAGCTGGGGGATGTACTCAGTATTTCGAGATTAGTCTGTCATTGGCTTATGAAACATTCCTTAGATGTGCTCAAGGTGGATTTTTCAGTATCAAGTCTTGCTCCAGAGTGACTGTGACTCATCAGAAGTTTTGGTTGCCAAGGTTTGTCTTTTTTATATCACATCCTCAGCTTTTCATAGTGACGTTCTTGAGAAACTACTCCAAAGGGAGGCCCAACTTCAGACATGAATGGGTTTCTGGGAGATGGTATTAGTATTGTCCATGAGCACAGCTTATGTTTCCCCCCAAATTTCAGAATAACTTTTCTCAGGCAATCAGCATGGATTTATTGATGATCCATAAACTATTTGTACCCAAATTCATACCTAGCTGTTATTTCAGCCATGTAAATAAGGATGCACAGAGTTGTGAGCATCAGCAGTGTGATTGAGGCTTCTCACTGCTTATTGATTTCATGTTCACCTGAATCGGTACATCTCTGTTGACTTCCCTCAAGTCTCCACTGAATTGTATGAATGTGGGAAAGTAGAAAACAGGCAAATTGGGCTGAGGAGATTACAGATATTCTGCAAGTGGAGGACACAAAGACCTGATGTCTTTCAGGTGTTGTATTCAAATAATCATCCAGAATACTTAATCTGAAAGACTACTTTTCTCATTTTCTATCTGTTACTGGTGCTGTTTGGGGCCACTCCTTGTGCCCTGGCTGATGCTGGGGTGTGATTGCTTAGGTAGAGAGGTGAGCTATTGTAATGGAGTTTAACAGCATTGATTCTACATGGAAGGCTTGTTGTGCACTTAAACCCCTCCTTCCCTCCTCAATAGCTTACTTAAATGGTCAGTATATAATTTCTTAATATGTTCCTTAATCCATCCAGCCAAAGACTAGGAAGGCTACCACTGTGCAAGCTGCTGGTTCTGTTAACTCCCTGATTTTCTGATTCATTGACTTTGGTGGCCTTTATTTGGCAAGAAATGCTTTTTCTGCCCCACATGACCCCAACTCATTAAAATGATTGCAGAAATCAAAGCAGTTGCTGGTACACACTGGAGTTTGTCAAGTGACTCAGCCCAGAGTAGCAGCCTGGTTATTTTTAATCAATGCCAATCAAGTTTTGAAGCATCCATTATGTCCCAGACCAGGAACAAATGTACAAGGCAACTAAACTACATTACAAAACACTTAAGCCCTGTAAAATTTCCTGACCTCTGAAATCTCTTACGACCTAGTTGCAGCTTCACAATGTCTAGCACTAATCTCTCCATTAAAGCCTTTTCACCTATTTCCTAAACTGCACACACTGTATGTATTTAGACAAAAGCAGCAGCTTTCAGAGCCATTAAAGGCTCAGGCCAAAAGTAAAGATGATTTTCTTATGGTTGAGGATGTCTGACATCCCAGGGGGGTTGGACAATACCATATTCTTCAGCTGACCCTTATTTAAGATATCTTGTGAGTGTCAGGATTATGGTGCTAAGATTACTGTGGTATTTAAATATTATGTTATTAGGCAAATACTGGCATGTATAAACCCAAGATCATTTCTTTTTCCTTTTTTTTTTTTTTTTATTTTGTTTTAAGGAGATAAGGGGTGATTTACTGTCAGGGCTCTGACTTTAGCTATTCAATTCAGATCACAGCTGAGTATTTAGAAATACACTCTTCCCCTAATATAAACTGCTATTTATGTTTACGGTGCCAAATTAAATCTTCCAAGTTGGTGACTGTGACATGCTTTCTTTTCATTTACTAATCAGCAAATGACCTTTCCAATTAAATCAAGTGTGTTCTGTTTGTGGGAGGGTGTTGTATCTGCCTCTGAGCCTCCTCGCTTGAATGGAGGCAGAGCCTACAATGTGTGTTATTCTCCCCTATTCTTTTAATTCTTGAAACCTGTAGGTCCCTTACGAAGGACAGATGAGAAAACAGTGGCTTTGCTCTTCCCAAATTTCATTTGTAAGAAGAACCTAGCACCTGGATTAGCAGAGGATTCACTTTCCTCAGTAAAGATGGGAATTAAATCAAGGTTCTCTTCCAAACTCACCCTGATTCTGTGACCTTGTCACAAGAGGAGCAAGTTATGAGGTCAGAAGAGTCATCCCTATTGAATCTGTTTTTCTCTGCTGCATGGGCAGAGTGGTTGGTCAACATCACCATCGCTGTCTCAAGATAGGCAGGATGACTTCCAGCAGACACATACAGATTTGTTGTTTTGCAAAATATCTTTCCAGGAAAACAAAATCCCATTTGTTCTACATGCTCACAAAATAATGAGCCCATGGGCACACAGGGTCTGCTGAGTCTGTACCACCTCCCCAGTGAACCTGGGGATCTGCCTGACTCCATGGCAGTGCAGTGCAATGGAGTGCAGCTTTTACTTGAGCAAAATCAACTTCAGTGCAGCTCTGATTTGAGCAAAATCAAGAACTCCCACTTTCCAGAACGGTTTGCTGAGTGGGTCTGGATACCATAGGTTTTGCAGTGCTTCAAAAAGATGTCATCTTTGGCACCTTGTGAGGCATTTCTGATTTCCTCCCTGCAGCTTGTGATGACTACAGCAATCCTAGGAGGAAGAAATGGAAGGGCATCTCATGGATAAAGCCAATATTCATTATTTTCGACACCAATGGGATCTGTGACTCTTTTTTTCCCCCTTATTTTAGCTCTGACCCCATCCTTTGGGGTGACCTTGCGTTGGGTGCTGCACCTGTAAGAGCCTGAAATTCCTCCCCTGTAAAACAGGGATGGTTCCATAACCTCTCAGCACTTCCTGGTGCAAAACGAAAGACCAATCAGGAGCATTTTGGAGCAGCAACCTCAGTTCCCCTCTCCAGCTGCACAGAGTGGGTTTCCCATAGGAAGGTACTGGTATTGCTGAGGTTGTACCATTTGCTGTCCCTCAATCTCCCACTTTTTTTTGGAGTTTTTAGTTGCCATTCCTCACAGTGCTGTGGTCTCAGGATCTAGTTAAGCAAACCCTGCATTATCCACACTACCTAACAGTGTGACATCTGTGAATGGCTTTCTAATTACTCAAATAAATCAGCGTGATTGGAAATTCTTGAGATTTTATTGGGAAGGAAATTTATAGTAATTAAACCCAATTAATTTTGGATTTCTGTTAATCCAAAGAAGGTTTCAGAAGCTTTGGGTTAGATCTGCATTGTCTCCAGGAAGTGATGTGGGTGAAACAATGAGAAATTAATTGATGTGGGACAATATGATGATAATAGGAAAGTTTTTCAAATGAGTTTGTTATGCATCTTGCGTCAATTGCGGTCTTTTTTCTGGCATCTAAAAATATCATTCAGGGCTTTTACTAAAGATTCAGAGAGACTGAAAGGAATCTTTTTTAATCAAAATAAAGAACCCTTTTTAATTACTCAGACTTCTTCACAGTTGGAGGTAATAATTGTCTTACGTTCTTAAGTAGTGCTGTTATTAGCCTGCCCTGGGGCTCTTCTATTTTCCAGAAGTTAGCATTGCTCTCTGTTGAGTGCCAGCATACAGCGTGCATCAACTTAAATATTTCTGTGTCCTCAATGCTGGGAGTGACATGAGTTGAACTTGACCTCTTCCTTCTGTGCTGGCATTCCCAAAATGACTGCACACAGCAACAAGCAGCGATGAACACCAAGGGATGCTTAGATCTATGTTTTGCAGAAATGTGTCTTCAGGTCCACCTGTTATGACCTTCACCTTTTGTTTTTTCTTAAGCATTTTTTGTTGTTGGATTGGTAGGGTCTTTTTTTTTTTCTTTCTTTTTTTTTTTTTTCAGCAAGCAAGTGCCAGTCAAGTAAGTAAATACTTCACCTCTCTGATTTTTGCTCTGCACTTTGTAACTTCCCTCCTATACCAAAGGAGATAGAAGGAGAGCATCCAAACTGTTTCCTGGCCTCCCACCAGTGGGAGTTTGCAGACTGTGCTGCAGGTTTATCAGGAAAGCAGAACATTTTTTGTGGGGGGAAAAGCAAGTTATGGGATCAGGGCTTGGTGTTCTTGACAAAGACTTGCTAGATGCCCACTAGAAATCTGGCACTCAATAATTAACAGCTCCCAGTTGAGGGAGAATATTACAGACCCTGAGAAAGGCTTTCGAATGTTTATGGAGATGTTTTTCTCTTTGCCACATTCTTGGCATTGGATATTGCTCCTGTGTCCATCTACTTTTTATCAAAATGCTTTTCAGCTGATGCTTTTGGTGCCACTTGGTTTTTGTAGGCTACTTACAATACTGCCCATCATAAAGCTATGGTTTGTTGCACCTGAAGTTGGAGAAAACAGAACCAGCCAGCAAGCTTTATATCCACCATGCACTGAAACCTGTAACATAGATATGTGTAGGTGGATTTGGATTCTGCCACTTTGGCTGCTGCTATTTTTTTTTTATATACGCCAACATTGCTAACATAGCTCTCCCACCCCTTGTTCTTTTCTCTGTAGGTAAAAAAATGGGGTTAAAGTAAATGAAGTTCACTCCAAACCACTCAGAGAAGTGGCTAATGCAGAATCCCAGCATCCTAATGCCCATTTTCCTGCTATGAACCATTCAACCATCCAAATCAATGCTTCCTGGATATTTCAGTCTGTCTCCTACAACCTTCCTTACAATTATGCAATACTTTCATTTGGAAGGGACCTCTGGAAGTCTCTAGGGTGATCCCCTGCCCACAACAAGGCTAGGTTCAAAGTAAGATAGAGTTGTTCAGGGCCTTGTGCTCTGTTGAGTATTGCCAGGGATGGAGAATTTCTCTTTCCTGATGTCCATCTGGAAATTCACTTGCGTTTTCTTTCCCTGCCCTCTCCACACATTTTTGCTCACAGATTTACTCGTTTGTAGTACTGCATTCAAAACACTGATAAGAGATTGTGGTTTTCCCTTCTAATATTTCCCAAGATCCCAAATGCTGGAGCATAATTGATGCCATAGGTTCATTAATTATTATTAATTATCTTTTTGTATCACAGCCAAAGTAGACGCCTGCATTACTGAGTGCAGACACAGCTAAATAATCTCTCCAATCATTGAGGAGCCTGACAAGCCCATCACTGATGTTACTCCATGTGTCAAGCCTACATGTCTAACAATGACTTTGTCATGTCAACCATGCATGGAAGGTGAATCAGTTTTCACCCAAAAAGCCCCCAGCAAGAATAAGTGTGATAGGCATGACTTTTGGAGTCAGGAAAATACGATATTTTGGCATTAGATATGGTTGAGTCTTTTCTCAGAATGGGTTTGGTGGAGGGCAGATGGCTTCCAATTAGCATTTGCCAACCATCTTTGGTTGCTGTCGGGAGCTAGTTGTGTTGCTTTACTGCAGTGACAGTCTGAAATGAACCATAGAATCATACAATTGTTTGAGTTGGAAGGGACTTTAAAGATCATGTAGTTCAACTCGTCTGTAACGATCAGGGACATCTACAGCTATATCTGTGTGGTGACATTTCCCCACATTAACCAAGAGAAGACTTGTGCCATATTGCTAGAAAGAAGAAATTACTTTGGAAGACATCCCAAACTTCATTTGGACCACCAACCAGTGTAGCCACTGTGTCTCAAGCCTTTGGTATAGATAAACAAATTCCTTCCACTGAGGCAACTTCATATTGCTTGAAATATTGCAATTTTTAGTGTCTCTGCCTACTACTAAGGTGAGGTCTGGGTGAAGACCCAGGGGGCAAAGAGTTAAGCTGCTTTCACATCCAGGTGCTTTCTGCTCAGGCAGCCCCATATCGGAGGGCTGTATCTTTCTGAATGTGAGTTTAGACTGCTTTTGCACTAATGCATTTATATTGTGATTGTAAAAAGCTTTTTTTAAAGAGGAAGATAAATCTTACCCAAATCTGATAATCATTTTTAAAAATCTCGGCTCTGAGATTTATGTCGTTTTTTTTCCCCCTCCCCCTGAAAGAAAAAAAAAAAAAAGAAAAACAGCCACCCTACTGCATCAAAGACAGAAATAATGGCTTGTAAGTACTTAAAAGCTTATGGATAGGAAACTTAAAAAACTGGTCGGATTCAAACCAAATCCTATCAGATTTTCTTGGTTCTCATAAACCTTTAATCAGTTCCCATGGGGCATTTTTGCTAACCATAAAACATGTGATTAGAAGGCACATGAACTACTGGAATTATGACAGCGAGATGGGCTTTGACTTTAGGCCGACGTAAGGACAAGAATTTAAGAAGCTGTTGCAGTGATAGCAGTTGGTGGCTAAAGAACCCAGGCATTTTCCTTCATGGAACCCTGTTGTATTCAGCATGGGACAAGCTTTGTGATGTGCCTGTCTCTGAAAGCCTTTGGATGTTGACAGGGTACAAGAATGAGAAAATCTAAAACTATTTCCCCAGAGGACCAGGTTGACCCTAGTTGCAGAGGGGGGCTATAAAAAAGAAGGGGACAGACTCTTTAGCAGGGTCTATGGTGATAGGACAAGGGAAAAGGTTTCAAACTAAAAGAGGGGAGATTTAGATTGGATACAGAAAAAGCTTTTTTACAATAAGGATGGTGAAACACTGCACTAGTTGTCCAGAGAGATGGTGGACACCCCATCCATCCCTGGAGACATTCAAGGTTAGGCTGGATGGGGCTCTGAGTGCCTTGATCTAGCTGTAGGTGTCCCTGTTCATTTCAGGGCAGTTGGACCAGATGACCTTTAAAGGTCCCTTCCAACTCAAACGATTCCATGATTCTATGACGTTTTGCAAGCACTTTGCAGGAGGTGGTGTTTGTGGGCTGACTGATGTGGGCAGAGTATGGCTGAGGCTGGTGGCATCCAGGTCCTGCTGCCTGCTCTTGCTAGCCTATGAGCTTGGCTCGGCTTCTCAGGGCTTTGTTGGATTAAAATATCAGTTTTTCTGGAGCGTGAATGCCCTCTTATGAGACAGGACCATTGCGTCAAGTGCAATTCACTCAGGATCTCTAGGTGCTTTTGTTGTATAAATAATATCTGTAAGGGCACAGCCATTGAGTCTGCTACAAAAATAGATTCTGAATTAGGCTGGAAATGGCTTCTTGGTCCCTTTATGGGAGAAGATAAATATTTTATAATCTATGAGTGGAGATCTGAGATATCAACCGGCTACAAATATGGTGTAAATAGCGTAGAATTTCAGATTGGATGTTAGGAATTTTTTTTTCTGTTAAAGAGTGACAAAGCACTGGAACAGGCCATGCAGGGAGGTGGTGGAGTCACCGTGCCTGGAAGTGTTCAAGACATGTGGAGATGTGACACTTGCAAACATGGCTCAGTGGACATTAATGATTCTATAAGTCTACAAAATCACTTGAGTACTAGACATGGGCTGCAGATTTATTGAGGGGTGTCCATGATGTAAGGAACATTCCAAAGGTCTTAACTCTTTAACGACTAATTGTGAGGTCTCCATGAGGTGGCCACAACTAGAGAAGTAGCACTTTGGGATTATAGTAACCTGAAATCTCATGAGTGTATCACTAAATATAGGCTGTTGAGCTTACTCTGGGAGAGCCCTTATTGCTGTATAGGGTACGTTATTCTCTTTTGAAGGCTATTATGTGCCTGGTTTGTCAGCTGTAAAAACTAACGCTTGGGATCCCACTTGATGAGCAGGGATGGTGCCTTGTGGACACTTGGGCATGAGAAACTAGACCAAGGAGCTGCAAGGTTGGGGAAAGGCAGCAGCTTTGTGTACCACTTGGTGTTATAACTCAGTCCACAGTAGCTACCACAGGCAGGAAAATGAGTTATCCTGGGTTCTGTTGCTTCAGTGTAAACCTACAGAACCCTCAGGTCCTTAAATGGGTGTCAGAAAGCATGGAGTGATGTTACAACCTCTGATAGAAGAACTGTAATCATAGAATCATAGAGTCATTAATGTTGGAAAAGACCTCTAAGACCATCTAGTCCAACCATCCACCCACCACCAGTATTGTCCACTAAACCACTAAATCATGTCCCATCTGGAAGGTGGAAACCAGCCTGAACTTGTCATGCAAGGCACATACTGCAAAAGAAGCTACTGGCAGATTTTCCTTGAAGGACTTCTTATTTCGTAATTCACTTTGTTGGTTCTGAAATTATCTCATTTGTCTTAGTATTTAGGAAATGTTACATGTTCTGTCTTCTTAGCTAGGTGAATACCCAAGCCTGGTATTTTAAAGAACAAATCAGTGTAGTGTGAACAGACCTGTACGTCCCATTGGGTAATTTCAGGTTAGGGAAAACTGCTGATCTTTTAACTGATAATACTGCAATTTAAAAATTACCTCCCAAAGTACATAGGTTGTTTGTACATGGATATGATAAAATTCCCACTTAAATAAAAAGATCAACAATATATCTCTGCTAGAATCCAAATCTATTACCAAACCATAATGTAGCATAATCATTTTGGGAACCATGCAAAAAACGTTTTAGAAAATTCTGCATATATGGCATTATCTTACTCATCCACTAGACACTGCACAAATAACTTAGCTTGTCCACACTGCTTTTTCCAAACTCTGCAGGCAATTTCTCGAACGTATCTGGAGGATTACATGGGTTTGCATTACACAAGCTACTGAGATGCTCTTTACTATAAGATAAATTTGTAATTCCTAATGCTGTAATGTCTGCCAGAGGATTATTGCGTGTTAATGTGATTGGACTGTATACTGGCTGGAGCAATATAGAAAAGATAGAAGAGCTGTGAGTTACAAAATACAAAATTACCAGCACGAGCAAACTCCCCAAAAAATCCCAAACTCTACAACTGTGATTTTGAGAAAAGGTAAAACTGGAAGCACATGGTCTGTATCTGGACCAAGGTCCAGCTCAAATTGTTCCATGAGTTGTGTACTTGTCCTTAGCATTTTGGTCTGGTTGGGTGTTGTGACCAAGAACTAGGGTATCCCCATCCCGTGTTGGGATGGTAGGATGTAGTCTGTGGCCTTCCTGAGTCAAAAACAGGATTGCATCTCAGGGAATAGCCCCTTGCAATGTGCCATCCATTTTCCATGTTTGCAGTGGGGAAGAGTAGGGCACAATCCTTGGAAGCCATTGCAGGGATGCATGGGCCAGGGTGGAGCATTGCCACGAACTCACGCTGTGGTCACCCCTCTGCAGATGTGTCAGCACGCCTTGCTGCACACAGTGTTATTTCCAATGCATGGACACTTTTGCTGAGAAAATCCTGTCTGCACACTGTTGTTGTCATTGTGTCTGCATGCAGTTACGCAGCGATTGCTCACACGGAAGCGCTTAGGTCACTTGGACTGGAGTCTTCAACTCACAATGACTTTTAACAGGCAACATCTGACAGTACCAAAGCCCTTTGCAGCCCTGGGTGAAATTATGATAACAAGAGAAAAAAGCTATTACTGCCACCATGCTTTCATTATGCAAATGATATTAAGATAGGCTGTGCAGATCGCCTGTGGCTATGCTATAATCTCCATGCAGTGATTATAATGTGTCAAACTTAGTCATTTTGATTATGACATGTTAATTACATGCCATCCTCATGCAGACATGAATATTACTCGCAGTCAAACAAAACACAAATTGGGGGCATTGATTTTTTTGTTTTGTTTTGTTTGTCTTTTTTTTTTTTTAATTTGAAAATTCGTTGATTAAATGGATTAAAAGATAAAGAGATACGTAACAGTGTAAACTCATTTAACGCTGCCCAAGTCCTCCTTGGCTGCCTGGGTGGAGGGGAAGGATTTTTTCACAAACCACTCTGCAATGTTATTGTTTTATTTTTTGTCCCAGCAGGGACGACATTTTAAAAAATACATATTTTATAAAAACCCTCTTCGGATTTTAAACGGGAGAACTGCCTGGAGTTGGAGAGGATTGGGTCCTTTAACTCTTTGTGGTGCTTACCAGAAGAGGGTGGCTCAGAGCCATGTGGGTGTCCCTTGGTGTCCCCTTCTCTCGTGTGGTGCAGTGCCCATGGGTCACCCTTCCATGGATGTTTCCCAACCTCATCCCCATCCTCAGGTATCTTCATTTTAGAGGTTGTTTCTTTCAAAAATATATTTAAAAAAATGAAAACAAACAAAATGTTGCAAAGTTTTCAAAGGACGATCCCCTTTTTACCTTGTCTCTATGGCAGTTCCTACTTAATCCTCCTGAAAGAAAAGGAGAAAAAGAAATCTTTTCTGTGTTTTCCAATAAAAACATATTTTAAAATATTGCCATTTTGAATATAGCTTGCTGTAAAATACACAATTTCAAGGGAGATGATTCAATAAAGTATTCCCTCATGATGAGTTACGCCATTAAATATAGAAACAGATCAGATATCAGCTCTTCCCACCAAGATTCTCTGGATGCAATATCTAGGTAAGAGGCTGAATTACTGAGGCACCTCTGTAAGTATGGGATGGAAAAAAGACACCTCACAAGGGAGCAACATTTAACAGGACTTATAAATAGCTGAGACTGCAACTTGCCTGATTAATTTGGGGAAATAAGGTTCTCTGAAAGTGTTCTGAAAATTCACCAGATTTCTTTGCTTCTTCAGCCCTCACTACTGTTTAAAAATGAAATACTAGCATCCACAGCTTGGGTTACTGGTTCATCAACAGAGATCTCTCCTACCATCATCTGTTCTGAGTTCAAGAAAGAAGGAAAGAAAGAAAGNAAGGAATGAGAAAGAAAGGAAGTGAGAGAGTAAGAAAGAAGGAAAGAAAGAAAGAAGCAAAGGAAGGAAAAGGGGAGGAAAGAGAAGGAAAGAGAAGGAAAGAAGCAAGGAAAGGAAGGAAGGGCAGAAGGAAGAAAAAGAAAGAAAGAAAAAATAAAAGCAACAAAAGAAAAAGGAGAAAAAAGGAAGGGCGGAAGGAAGGGCGGAAGGGCGGAAGGAAGGGCGGAAGGAAAGGAAAGGAAAGGAAAGGAAAGGAAAGGAAAGGAAAGGAAAGGAAAGGGAAAGGAAAGGAAAGAAGGGAGGAAGGAAAGAAGGAAGGGAGGAAGGGAAGAGAAGGAAAGAAAGAAGGAAAGAAGAAAAGAAAAAAGGAATGAGAAAGAAAGGAAGTGAGAGAGTAAGAAAGAAGGAAAGAAAGAAAGACAGACAGATAGATGATGGTGATCAAATGATTGAATAAAAATATGCACAAAAGACTTTTTGCAGCTAAAATTTGCATGGCCCTAAAAGCAAACTCTGCCTGACCTCCCTGGAGAAAAGTTGCATCCAATCTGTCCCTCCTGCCTTTGCCTCACTGGGGCTTGGAGGTAGCTCTGTCACTGGTGTGCTGAGCAGAGCAGAGCTGAGCTGGTTTTGGGTTGGCTTTGGGGCATCTGGAGTGGGGAATGCCCTTTCCCACGTTCCTTGACTGTGTGCTGCTGTCACCATTCTGGCAGCTCCTAGGCAACTTGGCTGTTTGCTATAATGCGCAAAATAAATTTTAAATAAAATAAAAGGCATCCCCTAAACATCGTGTTTTTACAGAGGGACATTTCAAGGCAAGTTTTACACAGGTTTAGCCCAGAGGGAAATTAAACTCTACATGTAAATGGAGATTACACACAAAGGAATCCATTACTTTCAATATTTCTCAGCAGGAGGGTTCAGAGTTATTTAAATAAGTTTAGATATTAAACCTAAAGTAGCCATTAAAGGAATGTGGATTTGTTTGCCTAGTTTTTATAGAAATCTTCTCTTTCTTTCCAGCTGACTGAAAAATCCATTGCTTGCATGATGGTGAATATTTTTAATGCATAGAAAATCAAAGAACTTTCAATATAGTACTTCCTTTGAATTTTTAAGCACCAAATTACAGAATACTTATTACAGCAAAATGTCTTCTTTAGGAGAGATTAAACTGCAAACATATTCCTTACTTTTTTTTCCCTTTTCCATCTATTCTTTAGAAGAAAGCTAATATAAACACTGACATTAAACCATATTGGCTATGTAAGGCACTTTGATTGTCATTGAGATTATTTTAAAAGTTATTTAGGTCCCCGTGTTACATCTTTGCAACTGCATGGAAAATGTTTCGCCATGTTTCTCTTTGCAACATTTCTTTGGGGATTCATAAATATTGATTGTACCGTAAAAAATTGATGGAATCTTGAAACAGACTGCAGTCTTGGTAGCTGGGGAATTTACTCAATTTTTCTCAATAGCTGCAGTCTATAAAAAGAGGAGATTTTGCAAATTGTTTCTCACCTTGTCTTTTTAGTATTTAATAGCTCTCAATTCTGTAGCCTTCTGAACCATGCACTGGGTGCGTTTTCCATCAAAACTGTATCAGGCCTATTCAAAGGGAATTAAAAGGCGAGGAGTCACCAAGGGGTTAACCTGCTGCTGTGGCTGGCAAGCACCAATTCCATTACTGGTGGCAGTGTAGAGCCATCCTACTGCTTGCTGTGTGAAAACTTTTGTTAAAAAAATGTCCTTAAATGTTAATGGGTGTATTCAGGGATGGGGGAAAAGGAACAGAGATTACTCTTGGTTTAAACTAAATAATAATAACAAACAAACAAACAAACAAAAAATCAGAACATTTCCCTGGATGCCAAGGAATCCCTCAGCATCTTAGTATTAAGCGTGGGATGCACAGGGAAGAATGGCACAGGGCTTTCTCTTGGCACAGAGACGTTTACACGGCCTTAGCTGCATCCCATCCCTATGCACCGCTCTGGGCCATCCTCACTGCAGCTCCTTGGAGAGGTTTTTTGGTAAGTGGTATAAAAAGGAACACAGGGAATATAGATAGGGTTGTGCATGGGCACAAAAAGCAGCAGTGGCTTTGCTTTGCTCCTATTCCAGTGAGTGAGCATCGTGTGAATAAATGGGAGTAGAAGGGTCACTGAGGCACTGGCAGAAACCCAAGGCCAATGCTACCAACTTATTTCTGGCTTTCAGTGCATTTGCACAGCCAGCCTTGATCTGCTGTGTGTTAATTTGGCTCCCATGTACCAGCCAACACTGTTGGGATAACATTCTGTGTTTTTTAAAGAAGCCCATAAAAGTCTTCTTATAAGAAGACATCACAGTGTCCAGAAGAAAGTTCCACAAGATCATAGAAACATTAAGGTAGGAAAAGACCTCTAAGACCATGTAGTCCAACAGTCCACCTACCATGGCTATTGTCAGCTAAAGCACGTCCCTAAGTACTGCATCTCCATGGTTCTTGAACAACTCCAATAACGGTGTCTCCTCCACCTCCCTGGGCAGGCTATTCCAAAGCCTGCCCACTCTTTGGGAGAAGAAATTTTTCCGAATATCCAACCTGAACTTTGCCTGGCGCATCTTGAGGCCATTCCCTCTCGTCCTATTGATAAGATGTCCATTGAGGTCCACCAGGTGTTCACAGGAAACTATCTGCTCAGTGGTGATGGATTTTCTCATTGGGTTTCCTCTTTGCTCCCTGTTATGTACTTCAATGTGCATCAGACTTCAAGGCATTGTAATTACAAGAAATAGATGTAGATAAGAATATGATAAGAAATAACCCCTCTGGAAATAGATATTTTTCCTGTCAACTTTGAGACCCACTCACTGCTATTAGAAAGGACTGAAAAATTTGTGATAATCTTGAGGCAGGACATGATCTATAAGGAAAGAAGCAGGGCTATAAGCGCTGCCATTCCTGGGGACCTTGCCTGCTGCTCTTGGTGTGTAGCATCAGTTAACATGATCTTCAATGGCAGCTCCATACGTGTACAAGCCTGCATAAAAGTTGGACATGCTGTAGTAATGTGCTGTGAGACCTGATTTATGTAGTCAATATGTTAATTCCCACAGATCGAAGGAGGAAACCCAATGGCTGGAAGCAAACAGTGGAGATGAGCTGTAGCATGAACAGGGCGGGCAATGAAGCTGTAACTCTTAACTGGGGAGCACCATATGTACACAGTTGGTTATTGTATGGTCAGGTCTTGCTTGTGGCTTCTCCATCATCTCTCACATTGTCTCTTTACAGAGCTGAGCATGGGAGCATCTTCAAAACAATTCCTACCATTAAATTTCCTCTCAATTAGGGCATCCTATGGCTCCTGAGCCAGAACATGAGCATAAGCCATCGTGTCCCTTTTGGGGGATAGCATCTGAGAGCATTAAACACTTTTACTGCTGCAGGCAGGGAGCTGTATCCTTCTCCAGTCACAGAAACCAGGCTGGGACTGATGGATGGAAAGGCTGTGGGTGATAATACCCAAGGCCATTTTTGCATGGTTTCTTACAGCCATTTCTGTAAGCCCCAGGTGCTGGGAGTCCCATTCCTTTCATTGCTGCCAAATCAGGATACCCTCATGGCACAATTGAGCAAAATTTCCTCGGGTCTGAATTTGTGTGATTCTAGGTTTCTCACTCAGTTACTCTAGTGCAGAATGTTTTTTTCATTTCCTTCAAGCTCCAAATCTCTGTCTTGGGACTGAAATGCATCCTGATTTAAGTTTTCTCCTAGAGACAGCAGAAATGTGTTCCTCTGAAAGAGCCTGGGTTTATTTTGTCCAATCTGCCAATCACACATTTTTGTTGGCTTTCCTTAGGCTGCTTTACCCAAGCAAAGCAGTTCCTATTTTTAAGTATTTTCTGTCGAGCTCCAGGCTATGTTTCCCATTCCTTAGCCACATCTCATTCTTCCTTAAAAGAAAAACGGAAAAGATTGGAGAAATCTCATCTCTTCCAGTGAGAACAGGCTGTGCCTGATTAGCACCACAGAGGCACAGTTTAGGGCTGCAGAGGTGAACTTTCTTGGCCATTGCAGAACTTCATCCAAAATGTCTTACATGGTAGTGAAGTTTCACAGATTGCCTCTAGGAAAAGGATGAAGGATAAGAAATATTTGGCTGCTACTTAGCCTGAATTTCTGTGGATTTGAAATTATTCTGAAGGTCAAGATTTTCTGGATTTTGGGATCCTTTTTTTGGATTTTTTTCCCTAGATTTTTGGCTTTGCTCATAGAAAACCAGGCCCTTCACTCCCAGGCTTCAGCATGAAGAATCTGTTCTGCCAAAGAGGATGATGGAAGTCATAAGGGTAATGCTGTTATCAGGTCAGCTCACCTGAAAGAAGCAGACTGAGCAATAGGAAAGACTTTGAACACTGAAATTAGAGGAAACAACTAATTGTTCTAGTACCTAAAGGGGTCCTTCAGTACTTAAAGGAATTGTACAAGATGGAGGGAGACTCTTTATCAGGGAGTGTAGTGGTAGGACAAAAGTTAGTGACATTAGACTAAAAGAGGGGATATTTAGGTTAGACACTGGGAATAAATTCTTCACTATGAGGGTGGTGAGGCACTGATACAAGCTTCCTAGAGAAAGCCGTGGATGCCCCATCCCTGGGGACATTCAAGGCCAGGCTGGATGGGACTTTGAGCAGCCTAGTCCAGATGGGTCAGAACTGGATGATCTTTGAGGTCCCTTCCAACCCAAACCATGCCGCAGTTCCACAAAATGCAAGTACTTTAGGAATATCCTGTGCAAAATTAATTGAAGTATTCTGTCCTGGGAAATGGGACTATTTCACCAGATCCTGGGGACCAAAATCCAACATGATGAGCAAAGTGCAGGTGTGATGACCCCCAGAGCAGACCCCACATCCCTTGCTCTCATCTTCCCATCTGGACAGCAGTCTCCTACCAAGCTCTTGGAAAAGCCCCTGATCTTTGTCCCTCCACCCCCTCTTTTCTGTGGGAATTGGAGCAGAGATGGTTTTTTTGTACAGCCCACAGCACTGGGCTGTGATTTCTCCATGTAGGGTGATGGTCACAATGATGGTCTCTCCCACCGCCAGAGCCCCACTCCCAAGCTCAGTGTTGAGGACTATCATCAACATTTAACATTATGCTAATCCCTTCCTCACTTGGAACCCGGCCAGTTCATTTTCATGCTACACTGCTTGTTTCCAGCTTCTAATGTAGTTTTAAAGTTGCATTAAATAAAGAACGGATGTAAAAATCAAATTAATTACTGGCCACTCCATGCTACTTAATTTTAAGACTCCCATTCCACCAGTATTTCTTGTAAGCACAACAAGCATCAGAGTGCCAGGATAGCCGTATTGCTCTTAAATATGTTGATTAGAGACAAGTATAAAAAGGAGCTAAGTGTTGGAGCATTGATTTGCAATATTGTTTGGAGCAGTCATTTGCAGTTTTCAGTTCACTTCCCTAAATTACAGAAAGCATCTGCAACCTGAGGTAACACCCAAGTGATCTCCAGGAAAGGAATCCACATTGCTTTGTCTGTGCCTCTGCTCCAATCCATCCACCTCCTTTCATGTCCCATCCAACAGTCAGAAGGAAAGGCCCTTGGTATCAGAGCGAAGTGATTCATGTGATGTTCTTCCTTGATGAGCTTGGAGGAAGGCCCTAGTAAATCCTTTTCTTTGAGGGACATAGCTCAATAAGTAGAATCAGACATGCTAATGAACTGCTTTTTATATATGCTTGTTAGAAGGCAAGACCAAACGCCTTGGTTGACAGATGATGAGACTTTTAAAACATGCTTTATTTTGAACTTGAACTTAAATGCAAAGAAGAAGAAATTGAGAGATTTGCCTCTTTAGTTAGAATTAAATATCAGCTGCAGTTAGAATCATAGAATAGAATCATAGAATGGCTTGGGTTGGAAGGAATCTTAAAGATTGTCTAGTTCTAAACCCCCTGCCATGGGCACTTCTGTAGCTAAAATAAAAACAATAATCAACAAATCATTCAAGCTCCATTAGACAGACAAATATTATGATCTGCTGTTTTTTTCAAGAATTTGTTGCACTTTAAAATTATTAGTTGATTTATTGTCAAATGTTCACTCACTACAAAATTCTAGTGCTGTGTTTTTATAGGTAGGCAGATAACTGGAATTTGCCAAAAAGATGTCCTTTTTTACTATATGTATAATTTTCTAGAACAGATGTATGTTTTGGGTGGGAAAAGTGCCAAAGATAACATTGCTTGCCAAGTCATAGCCTTTTCCTTCTATTCAGCTCAGATCTGGCTGTCAATATCGGGGAGAGATCTCCCTCTCCTCTCCTCTCCTCTCCTCTCCTCTCCGCTTTTTGCATTTTCTACATGAGCTAATCGAATCCCTGCAATCCTGGTTTTGTATTTTTTTTTATTATTACCAGGTTTGTGCCACAGCTGGATATTGAGGGTCTTTCTGCAGCCCCTCCCGCCCAGAGAGGACAACCGTAAAGCCCCCATCCTTCCACACACCAATGCCTTTCAGCCTCCCTGGGCTTCTCCTGTGCCTCTCCACTTTGCCAGGGTGTACGAGGACTGACCCTGTGCCCATACCTTCCTGTGAATGTGAAGAAGTGGGGCAATCCCAATACCCCCTCTGTTACAATCACCAAGCATGGGGAGGATGCTTCAATATTTCATACTAATCTGTCGGTCATTGAACTCCATGTGAGTTTATTAATCTCTATTCTTGAGAGAAGAGGAAGGAGGGAGTCTTTAAATTCTGATGGTGAAAATAGACAAAGCAGTGGCACAGAAGGGGTTACACCTGCGCAGCCATTCTTCATGGTGCAACTTCTTCCAGGACCCACACAAAAACTTATTAAGCGGCTGCCTGTCACCTCTCCTTAATAAATAAGAATCTCTTTTCAGCCTCTTTGTCTCCTTCACCTCTGGGGCCGGCGTCCTGTAAACACACTGCCAATTAAACCTCACGTCTAGCAAGGCCACAGCTAATGAAAAGCAATAGAGAATTCACTGCCTTTTAATGAGGAAAACATTGCTTTTTACAGGGAACAATTTATTGGGCCAATTCCCCCCGTCCATCACCCTGGGGAACTGCTGCCTTTTTTTTACCCCCTGTTTGTTACTTTGTCAAGCGCGTGTAAAATTGCACACTGAACACAGAGGTGAAGGCTCTGACTCAATTTATGGTGTGACATCTCTGATCTTGCTCCCCGGATCAGTAAGCGATCCTGGCAATGATATGCATGGAAATTAATTACTGTGCCCGCCAGCGGTACAGCAGGCCCCTGCCGTTGATAATAGATCAGTTTGCAGGAGTTTGTTAGAGGGGTGGTTGTGTCTGCTTCTGTTTGCTCACACACAGACAATGTCAGCTATGTGTGAACCAGCATCGCTGGTCGCGTCTGTGGGAGCTGCTGGTGTACCCTTGGAACAGGCACAGAAAAATGGGAGGCTGCAGTTTTTTGGAGAGGGGAAAGGCAGCGTTACCTTGTAACGAGCATTCTATTTAAGCAAGGGAGAGTTTTATCAATTAATGTGATATATATTCAAATGAAAAAAATGGATTGAGCGGTCAAATTGTGCATAAAACAATTTTGGGAATAAATGCTCTTTAAATACCTCTGGGACCATATCATCCATGGGTTAGGTCCATTAGCTTTACAGCTCTTTTTTTCCTAGGCTTTGCAGTTTAAGATGCATTCCAAATCTCTTGGCTGTGGTATTCTGTCTGCCCCTGCCAAGCAGTGCATTGCTTTGCTGGTGGCTGCAAAGGCTTTTGCTTGGCTTTATTCTCCCGTGGCCACAGCACATCCAAGGGATGGCTGGCACAGTGGAATTTCCCAAAAGCAATTGTGGAATTAGTGGAAATACTGAAATTGCCCAAAACCTGTAGGAATTCCCCTTGCACCAAGCCATCAGGCAGCGTGGTCCATGAGCATCCTGGCACCCTTTCCCTGGGAAAAGGTGGTGAGTGGTGGAACATGGGGAGTGGTGAAATCAGCCCCACCTGTGGTATGGGTGAAGGGATGGAGGGATGGGGGGATGAAATAGAGGGATGAAGGGATGAAGGAATGGAGAAATAGAAGGATGGAGGATTGTAGGGATGGAGAGATGCAAGGATGTAGGAATGGAGGAATGGAGAGATGAAGGAATGGAGGGATAGAAGGACGGAGGGACGGAGAGCAGGGGCATAGCTCCCTGTCCCTGTCCCTGTCCCTGTCCCTGTCCCTGTCCCTGTCCCTGTCCCTGTCCCTGTCCCTGTCCCTGACCCTGACCCTGTCCCACCCCACCTCTGCTGCTCCCAGCACTGCCAGCTTCTACACCTTGGTTTTCTGTCTGTGGATGAAAGGGGAAGAAAGGGTATGTGGAGACTCAGCACATGAGCAGGGACACCAGGCAGGACAACTCCTCCAAGCATTGTCATCAGATACTTTCAAGGTAGTTTCATTTGATGGGTTTTTTATCATATTCTTTCTTAACCCTTTAGTGATGTCCTTTTCTGCTTGGTCCTCAGACTGTTCTTGTGCTTGTGGAGTTATTTATATACAGCTCAGACTTTCACTTTACCAAAGCCCTGGTTGTCTCATCTGTGGTGCTGCCGTTTGGCTATTGATTCAACAACATATTTCAATTTTTTTCACATTTCCCTTCACACTCTTCAAAATTATTGTTGGACTTGATGACCCTTGGAGGTCTTTTCCAACTGCAATGATTCTATGAAATTAATATTTGTCATTATTTCTCAGCCATTTCATAGAATCGTCTAGGTTGGAAAAGATCCTTAGTAAGTTTTGCATATTTTTAAACACTTACTTTTACACATCACTGTTTTGTATATTTTTAGAGACCTTGCTCCTTTTATGACCTTAAAGGATATCATAATGTCTTTGTGGGATTAGAAAAAGACAGGGTACCCCTCCAGCTCAAACCCCAGTTTTGGGGTACCAAGGCGAACATGGATGATGCTGTGCTTGGTCCAAACATGGCAGGATTCCTCCCAGAAGCAAACGTTCTCAGAAGATAGGGAACCCAGCTCCAGCTTGTGACTTTGGAATCCCTACACTCAACCCAAGATATCTCCAAGTCTCAGCACTATTTCTTTTTTTATCGGATCCTTCGTATGTACATTCTGTTTTTCATTTCATCCCTTCTGAAACAGTGATAACAGCCTTTCACAACCAGACAGGCACTTTAAAAATGTGTATATATAAAAGAGTAGGAAACCCTTAGAAAATGAGGCAGATGGAGAGGAAGCAGGGATATCCTTTACCTCACTTTTGATCCTCAAGCATCAGCAGTGCCTGTTGCTTCCACATCCTGAATGCTCATGTGCTTCCTGGCCCTCCACCTTTTGCAGTGTGGCATTCAGTAGGGGTATGTTTCCAAAAATAGCACTGGTTGAATTAAAGAATAAATCACACTTTTGGATTTACCTGAGCATCTTCTGTGACCCAGTTTGCGCGTGCATCAAAGAGACAAATTTGATTCTTCCTATTTACCCCCTGCTAGTGATATCTAGAAACTGCCTCATATATGTAAAAAACCCAAGATTATTTCAAAGGTTTGGGAAAAAAAAAGTAGTGGAGGGGTTGCTGTGAAAGATCATTTCTTTCCTAATGCGACTGCTAGATTTGGCTGCTTTAGCAATTAAACTTTTCCTTTATTTGTTACCCCTACAGACCCCTGGTTAGAATAGGATCCTGAAGTTGAGTCCGCCAGAGCATTGGGCTTACATGATTCAATTAACCTTTAAGGTAGCTCTGGAAGTTGGTACTCTAGGAGATCCTTTTGTTAATTGGCAGCCTGACACAGACAATTAAGTTTGATCAGATGAAGAGGGCATCAGGGACATCATTAGCATACTGTACTGAAGACTACGTGGTGTGTAAAAGTTGTTTAATTTCTGTCAAGGAAGAGAGTGGGGGGCTGGGGGAGCCCTCCTTGCACATACAGCATTTTGCTTATTAAATATCTCATTTCCCTTGCCATAAGCCATGAATGTTCCCATTTTTTACCCCTCCTTTTTGGTTTCTTCCCACTGCAGTGAAATCCACCAAATGCTCATTCCTCTTTTATTAAAACTTTTCACCCACTGGAAGTATTGTATCAAAAACAAACAAACAAACCAACAAAAGACCCCACAAAAAATCCCAGCACAAAACCACAACAAAACAGGAAGACCAGGAGAGAGACTGAAGGGGTCAAGTCCACTACTGGATATGAGTACTCATGGCTTTAGAGAGCCTGATAAGGTTTTTCCCTTTCCTGAGTCTCCCTAAGATGCTCCATTTGGTTGCAGAGCCACATGCATCTCTGTTCCCTGAGACGACACACGACTACAGGGCAACAGATGAAATCAAACTACATTTCCCCAAGGACAGAGCAATCTCCCAACCTCTGCCCACTTTTGAAGGGAACATCTCAGGGAGAATGAGCTGCCAAGTGGGACCACTTCCTCCCTTCCCAAAAGCATAATTTGTGTGGATATGCAACCCCTTGCTCCCACCCTCCTGCTGCACTTTCTTACTTACTCCTTTCTCCCAGCACTCTTTCTGGGAGCCAGAGAGAAGGCTCCTGGAAAGGGAACAAGGTATGTAAAGCCTAAGAGGGTCATGGTATGGGAAGCTTCCATCTTTATATTACACAACCAGGCTCTCCACTTTCTCATTAGACTTGCATAGTTGCTTCAGCAATTATGGTATATATTGCAGAATTCTTATAGCATTAGCCTTGCTACATAAGTCATTAATGTGCTAAGACAGTGATAGTAGCAAATGTAGACTCCTGTGCTAATAATATCTATGAGATTTTAGTCCTAATCCAGTGAGACATTTTTAGCCCTCTACTGCCATAACATCATGTAATGGAAAATTAATGGGAAGTTGCAAGTGCAGAATGAGCATGTTTTGTCTTGCTGGCTAGACGTGCTGCGTTAAGGTTGTAAAGAAAGATCAAAGGACTAAAGATTAGTCCAGACCACTATCCAGCAGTGACCAACAGCCAAAGACTTGGGGAGAAGATGGTAACAGGGTGAGTACACAACATCTCCTCTCCTGTCTTCCCTCAAAATAGAAAATCCAAGATTTTCAGTTGTCTGATCTCTAAGCAGGGTTGCTTCCCTTGCTGGCAAGCAAGCGTCTTTCATACAACATGGCCCTTGGGTGAAGACCAGCAGGTTAGTGGTAAAACTTTCAGCCTTGTCATTCCAATGGATGTGTGCTACGAACATCTCAGTGAACTTGATTCAGCTTGGTTAATGCTGGTCTCCTAGAAATAACAGTCTGTGGAATTTTAGGGAGTAGAGCTTTCTCTCCCTTTTCTGTAGTGGCTTTCTTCAAATTCTTCTGTTAGGACACTTACAGGTAAAAACTTTGCGGAGTTTAAACCTTATTTCATACCTATGTGCTATTTGTAGTATGGTGGTACTACACGGAGAGAGGAGCTGTCTGTAGTGACCCAGGTAGAGTCAGAGGCAGTCTCCTTCCTTAGCTGGTGGACGCTGTCTCTAGGCCGTCTCATAGTGTGAACACTCCAGACACCCAAGTTGATCATCAAGTCTGAGATCAAAGCTTCGGGAGGTCATGCAGTGATTTGTGCTGCTTGTGTTGTGTTCTTTGCAAGCGCACAATCAGCAGATTTCTGGAAACAGAGCTACATTCATCCATGTACTGACTTGGAAGAAGCCATGTAAAATGATGGGAAAAGACTTCCTTTTGCTTGTCTATGAGGATTTGTGAAGCTCTTTAAGGAGTCTCTCTTCTTTTAAGAGTACTCAGTCCACTCAAAGTACCACAATCCACTAGAGGATTGCACAATGCACTCAAAATCTGTGCAGTTTTAGTAGACTACGTTGTAATAAAAAAAAGAGGAGGGAAATTTCATAAGTTTGTTGAGCATTTACTTGGATGTCATGCAAAAAGGCAAGAAAAGGGACAAAAAAGTTTGAGAGTCATGAATTTTTGTGGACAGGCACTCATTGATGCCATGTGCTCAAAAATGGAAGGGTACATCATGACATAGAACAATGGAAAAGCCATTTCTGCTCAGGGATGGAAACCATGCACAATTCTTCTTCAAAATCCACCTGTGGGATGGGATCTGCTGCTGTCTCGTGTCACAGAGAAGTCCTGATGTGAATTCAGGGACAAATAGAAGTTTTCATGCTCTGTCTCCCAAATTAGAAGCATAAAAAAAGAGGAAAATTGGATTTGTAAAGCCAAAAAAGTGCATCAAAGGCAAATTACTGCTTTAATGGACTGCACTGACCTTTGGGTATCACTCATGGACGCCTGCGAGGAGATGTTCCCCTTGCACAAGGACTGAGGTGGGCCTGTTCCTGCATAGTTGCAGCAAAGGAATTCTTTATTTTTGAAGCATAAGGAAATAATACTTGAGATGTATAGGCTGTACAGTTTCATTAAGATGACATAACATCTTGGATAGATTATAATTTTATAATACCTTTGCATGCCACTGCTATTACTACTATGCTGCTTTATGACGATGTTAATATACAGATGTTGCTTTAATCTGTTTTTTAATTTACTTTGTATATCCCCTATGTACATTTTGTTGTAAGGTAGTTTATTTTGCAGCAGCTCATTTATTTTAAAAGTTGGAGGTTTTTTTTTTATATCACTGCTAGCATGCTAATGACATTTATACATGTGTTCTCCTTAATCTCTCCCCTAGTTGCCTTGCACAGAGCACAGACATGATCATTTCTCTGATTTTTCTAAGTGCTGAAAACTGTTTTATTAGGGGTTTTATTTTAGAGTTTCATTTTTTATTTGTAGGTTTACTAAATACCACTTGGCAGTACCATATTTTGGTGCAGTTTGCCTTCCTTGTGTTTTGATACATCGTGGTGCTCCCTAGGATGCTCTTGAGGGGTGGATTTGTAGATGGATGTGCATCTACAAATGGTCAGTTATCAAACCCCCAGCAGCCACTTCTGAGTCTGGATTTTAAAATTCTCATCCCTATCATAAGCCAAGACTAAGACCAAAGACTAAGATGTTCTCGTGCTCGGATACAGATGCTGTACACAGACTAAGAGTGAATTCTCCCAGCTGGGTTCACTTGGAGCGGAAGTTTTTGGGTCTGTACCTATGGAGTTGTGTTTGGGGTTGTACCAATGGAGAAAGTAGATCAAATTGGGGAATAAGAATCCAACAAAGAAGCAATCTGATTGAGCTATAGATGTCCCTGTTTGTTACAGGGGAGTTGGACCAGATGACTTAGAGCTCTCTTCCAACTTAAACGATTCTATGATTCTGAGAGTGTAGGCTGGCACAAAAAGATGTGAGGCACAGTGTGAATTTCTGGCCTTGATTGAAAACCCCCACTAGCATGTAGGTCGGTGTTTAGCTGCGGTGGTGATGTGAAATCCCATTTCAGAAAGGGCTTTGTGCAGTGCCAAGAGATGAGAAAGAGGGGATGTGTTTGGTGTGGGGAAGAGGAGGAGGGAGCAGCACGTTTTTGAGCAGCTTCCCATGCTGGACTTTTTGAATTATGTCTAATTAAGTCTGCTGCCCAGAATGTCATCAAATTAGCAAATGAACAAATTACATTGAATTTGGTGCAATGACTCCCGTGCTTCATCCTGGCACCATCCTGCCCCACAGCGACTGCTCTGTCTCCAGCTCTGCCCCATCGAGCTCCCAATGAAACTATTCCTGAAGCGAGGAAAAATTAGTATCCTCCCTTTCCATGGGCTTTGATTTCACCGCCTTGCTGCATTGTCTTGCTTAAGCTCTCCCACCTCCTCAGGGAGACCTTCCCACTTTCCTCAAAAAATGTATTTCAGGAGATGCCTGAATATTTTTCCCATAACTTGGTGGGTTGGAGCCCGAGAAACACTGCCTTAGATGGTTTCATATTGCCAAAATGTATTTGCTATTTGATGATGTGGGCTTTGGAAGGCCTGCTGTTCCCAATTGTCCATTGCATATTAAGGGACGTTATGGCCAAGAAGACTTTTCTATTTATTTGCTCCCTTTTCACTGTGACTTTATTATGCATGAGCAGCTTGACTGTGATACTTCTTTTGTTTTACATTTTGCATTCATTAAAAACCAGTCATCTGCATATTTTGTGAACCCTCAGGGGTCTCTTCTCCCCTTGATGCATGCGTGCCAGTCCCATTAGCATGGATGGGAATTAGGAGCTCATGCTAAAGGAAAACACAGGCACCCCTCCCCCTGTTTCTCCCCTTACTGCTCAGCTAGGATACAAAAAAAAAAAAAAATCATTACAGAGGATATTCACTTTAGGTTTGAAAAAAAAATAGATAAGAAGACAGGAAGGAAAACTTGACCATGTATCTCAGGAGATTCTTCCTATCACCCAGGGCTAGAGGCTGCATAGACAGAGGGCATAAATCATTTTAGCGTCACTGAGGTTTATAGCTGTGTTTTTCTCAGTAAGTACGGGGAACCTTGTTTCCCTTACTCCAAAAATGGCTGCACCGTGGTCCTTGTGGCTTCCTGATGATGCTGAGGGTGCGGATAAAGGAGCTGTGGAGTTTTCCTAAAAGCAGTCACTGGGAGAACTGGCAGAGTCCTTGCTGACCACCCCAATGCTGGTTCCCAACAAGCCCCAGAGCTGGAGGACCACAGCTCTGGTGAAGCTGAGATGGTGGATGGGGAGGGTTGATCCTGCTGTTATCCCTGTGCCCTCCTCTTTCCCCTGCTCCTGCTGAGGGTGTGGGCTGTGCAGTTTGGCTCCCTGCCTACAAATAAGTGATTTTTTTCCATTTTGATTAAAACCACCCGTGCATGGTGGCCTCTGGGGTAGGGATCTGCTATTATCTCTGCCTCATCTCTGAGGGTTAGAACAGTCATGCTTCTCCACCCAGACAAAAGTTTTGTGTAAAAACTCCCCTGCTCCTCCGTGTTTCAAGTTTGACAGTTCCTTCTTTCACACGTGTGTGCATGGGGAGACTCACAGAAAGATATGAATTTATTTTCTGCATTGTTAAAGCTTCAACATTGCCCTCAAATCATCCTGACACAAAGGCAATGTAGCTCGGTTCACCAAACAGCACATTTTGCCCTGAGCAAAGACACTTTCCCATGCATGGAATGATCTCCCACTGTTTCCCATAAGAGCACCAGGCTGGATGGAGAGAAATCGAATCAAAAGCTTTCCAACACAGCAGCCCACACAAAACAATTGAAATAAATGTGGACTCGAGCTGTGACTGGACAGCCCTGGTTGAAGCCATGTGAGATTTGTGGGATTGGGCAATAACTCCATTGTCTTGCTGTTGTCATGGCTGGTGCATCCTACGTTTCACTGAGCACCCAGCTCATCTTGGCATCGTAGTGTTTGCTAGGAGGACCAGGTCTCTGCCCATGTGCTTGCAGACTCATCCATGGGCCATATGTCAAGGACCCTGGCAGATTTGGGGACAACAGATGCATTAGCAAGTCAACCACAAAGATGGAGCCAGCCTGGCTAATGGTGGATAGAGGGGGAGGGATGAATGGTTTTGCAGGATGACGCATTCTGTGCAGCACAACTCCTGGATGGTGTGAGTCTGCTCATGGTCCAAGAGCCCTCTCCAAATTAAAGGAGCAGCTTGAGGGTCTGTGATGAGTGCGTGGCGAGTGGAGCTTGGCTCCAGAGTGCTCCCCAGCTATCCAACTCATGGCTGTCTTTGTGCTGCTTCGTAATCATCTATGAATCACAGAAGTTGATTAAGTTGGAAGGGACACTCAAGAACCATCAAGTCCAACTTCTGGCTCTACACAGAACCACCTGAAATTCAAACTACATGTCTGAGATGTCACAGAATCACAGAATCACAGAATTGCTGGAGTTGGAAGGGACCTCAAGAGATCATTGAGTCCAACCCCCCCTGCCAAAGCAGGTTCCCTAGTGCAGGTCGCACAGGTGGGTGTCCAGACGGGTCTGGAATATCTCCAGGGAAGGAGACTCTGCCACCTCCCTGGGCAGCCTGTTCCAGTTCTCCATCACCCGCACTGTGAAGGAGTTCTTCCACATATTGGTGCGGAACTTCCTGTGCTCCAGTTTTTGGCCATTTCTCCTTGTCCAGTCCCCAAACACCACTGAAAAGAGACTCCCCACATCCATTTGCCTCCCGCACTTTAGATATTTGTACATATTGATCAGATCCTCTCTCAGCCTTCTTTTATCAAGGCTGAACAGACCCAGATTGCCCAGCCTTTCCTCATAAGGGAGATGCTCCAGGCCCTTCATCATCTTTCTGGCCCTCTGCTGGACTCTTTCCAGGAGGTCCCTGTCTTTTTTATACTGGGGAGCCCAGAAATGGATACAGTACTCCAGATGAGGCCTGACCAGGGCGGAGTATAGGGGGAGGATCATCTCCCTTGACCTGCTGTCAGTGCTCTTTTTAATGCACCCCAGGGTCCCGCTGGCCTACTTGGCCACCAGGGCACACTGCTGGCTCATGGACAACCTGTTGTCCACCAGGACCCCCAGGTCCCTCTCCACAGAGATCCTCTCCAGCAGGTCATCCCATATGTCCTTAGCAACGTATCCATAAGTAGAAAAATTACTTGGCAGAGACACAAAGCAAAAGGACATAATGGCCAGAGGTTTCACCCAGCACTTGCTCAGTTCCTATCTCATCACTTAGTCTGTTTGGAGACAGCGTATGGATACTGGAACAAAATGATATCCAGATTTCTGTTCTGCTCAATCCTTTGGCTTATTTTAACCTACAGAACATTTGAAACCTAGGACAAACATTTGCTTAATTTAGTTAGGAGGCTGTAAGCTGTCCTTAGGTTGGTGCCCACCACTGGAGTTTGGGGGTTTCTGGCATCCTTCACATTACAGTGCAGAGAATTGTTTGCACAACTCGCCAGTGTGAGTTTTACATTTGTACCTCGACTTATTGCAGCCCAGCTGGTAACTCTCAGCCTGTCCTTATGTGTGGATAGCTTCACTGAAACATCTGTTTGCTGTCTTGTCCATGCACTTGCCTCTCTTGGCATCAGAGCTTCTGGTTAAATTGCACAATAATTGCACCTCAGCTGGGAATGACGGCCACACTGAAGAGTCAAATCCAAAGAAAAAGTGTATCAAGCACTGCTGACTTCCTCTTAGTCCACTGAAATAAAACAAGGAAACCAAAAAGGATGGGAAGTGATTTTACGGGAAGAAGCATCAACTTTGCCATTTGTGAACCAGTTTGTTAAGAGAACGAGTCTCCATTTAGCTAAAAGGTGCTAGCTAAATTGCACAACTGGCCTTCGTGTCTACAGCTCGCTACGTACCAGCTTTGACTCAGCAGTTTGTAGTAGTAAATCATTAATGGTCCCATAAGAAAGGCAAGTGAGTTCATAACAAGAGTTTGAAATGGGGAAACGAGATGAGCGGAAGAAGATTTATTCCCAAAATAATGCTTCGCATTTGTTTTGAATATATGGGGAGTGCATGGAGGCCCAGAGGCATTCTCTTTGTTAAATATTTACTGTGCAAGTATTATTTCACAGAACATTTCTGGAACTTTAGCTAAGCACGATGGAGTAAGTGTAATGCTCAGATAGGTCAGTAGGACCATTTGCCAGAGTGGCTTGTTCTGAAATGGGAATTGAAAATAAGTCAGAGAGAGCTCTGTAAAGTTTGACTACTAAAAGCATTGCTCACAAAAACACAGCCATCATCTCATCTCACTGACACAGCTAGGACAGGAATTCTTCTCCATTACCTACTCTGCAAAATCCTTGGTGTGAGCAGGGTAAGCTCCTGTTGGCTCGGTAGGAACCAAAGGGTGCAGAGAGAGGTGTCAATAAGATGTGCCCAATATTCCCCCCAAATCACATTTACTATTTACAGAACTGTCCCATGTTTTGAGTGGTTTTAGCCCACTAGAGGTCCTACAATCCTCCCTGTCAATCGCAGGGCTCAGATCCAGCGTCATCCCGATGACATTGGCACATTCTCTCCAGCACTCAAGGCTTCACTCATAGACACAGTTAAATCACAGATAATTCAGAGCCGCCCAAGTATTGCAAAGCCACCAGGAACAGAAAGAGGAGCTTCTTACTGGTCTGTGTGAAGCCACTGTGGAAAACACCTCTCTGTAGATGCAAAATCAGAGTGAAGACATCATTTTTCCTGATTTTGGGGGGAAAAAAAAAAAGAAAGAAAACAAAGGAAAAAATAGTTATTTTAGATTTCACATAAAAATGAATGAGGTTTTCTTTTCTCCCTACATATTTTTAAGGAAATTTTTTTTCTGGAGTATCTACTGGCTAAATTACTCCCATTGTCTACTTAGGAGATAACATCTGCATTGACCATGATGTCATTTTGGAGAAAGAGGAAAGTCCTTACAGTTGCAGATTGGCATGAGGGCTGCTACCATGGCTGTTTCTGCATCTTCTTCTGACTAGACTCCCAGAAGCTTAATTGGCACGGAGGAAGGATGTCTGTAGGGTGATCAGTGTCAATACTTATTTAGGAGGTGTTGTCACGTGCATCTGCTTTTCTCCTTGGGTATTTCCCATCGCATGGATAATGTTTGATTTTTGCTTGGGAAGAGGCTACAACCAAGTACGCATAGAAAGCACTGTAAAAGAGGTAGGAATGGCTAAAGAAATATGGGGAGTCCCATGAAGGAAAGCCAGCTGTCACTCTTTTTCACAAAGTCTGGGAGAAGTAAAAACATCCATGAGTGAATGGAGGGCAGGTCTACCAGACTGAG
This sequence comes from Penelope pileata, assembly GCA_013396635.1. Taxonomy (NCBI): domain Eukaryota; kingdom Metazoa; phylum Chordata; class Aves; order Galliformes; family Cracidae; genus Penelope; species Penelope pileata. The sequence goes on from WBMW01001915.1 coordinate 121,030, forward strand.
GCTGGTGATGCCGCCACTTGCACTGTGTATCGTTCTCTTGCACTGCTCCTAGCCACAATTTAATGGTTTTGAATCCACCTTTCATCTTTAAAATATCAGTGCATACTAAGGCACATTCAATACATGTGATAATTCCTCTGAACTCTCTCCCAGCTCCCCCAGATTTCCATTTTTTGAGTGACTTGATCTAAATGTGGTTGCTTTGTGCAAATTGCCTCCCTTCCATGAGCTCATCTGTCTCCCCTTGAGAACAGGCAGACTTTGAGCACACAGTGTGATTTAAGGAAGCCAGGCGTGACAAATAAGGATGAGTTGGATTTTTTTTTTAAATTACGATGTGCAAAACACATGGGTGGCTAATTCTGATTCACAAATACACTGGAGAAACTTGTAACCTAGGAACGTTTTGTGAGGGGGAAGAAAAGCAGAAAATTTGTCATGCCTCAGGAAACACAACTTCTTTGCACTTCCAAAATTTCCATCACGCTGAGCAGGTATGAGGTACAGCCCAAGTCCAGGGAATCCAGCCCTTGCTGGGGAATTGCTGCACTTCAGCCCACTGCTGTGATGTAAGTCACCTAGACGTCTGAGTAGCATCCAAAAATTAAAAATTCCATGAAACAATTTTTGAGATCTCACCCTGTACAGAGAATTATAAAAAGTGGCCCCTCATCTTCTATGAAATATCAGTGGTGTTTTTATTTATATGAACCCGTGTAGGCTTCATGCCATTAGAAAGAACATTTGATGGAAATTTTCCATTTTTGTTTTTTATTTCGTTGTATTGTGGTTGCACGTGTCCTGGTTCTTTATCAGCAAGGCTTCTGAAACCCGTTTTTCCCAAACTTGGATTCCTAATCTTTCCCTTTTGTGTCTAATAATGTGATTGAACTCATCTTGGGCCTTTCTTCCTGAGGAAGAATATAATTTGAAGTTCTTTATTTTTAACTGCCTAACTCTCTTCTCAAAAAAATTTGAATGAGCTAGGTTTATTTGATGTATCTGAGATCTGTAACTTTGTCATGTTTCCTTGAAACTGTTTAAGAACTTCAGAAGTTATCAGCATAATTTCCTTGAGAAATGTAGTTAAATTACTTTGAAAGCATGGCATAATTTTTCTTTAATGCAACATAATGATTTTCTAAGGTATAGTCCAGTCTCAATTCTTCTATTATTTTCCTTGCAATTTACCATCACTTTTAGTTCCTCTTTAGCCATTCGACCGTTTGTATTTCTGACCACTTTCCTCTTCCCAGATGGCACCAGTGCGTGCTGTACCATGAAGAGCAGGGTCTGTTAGCCCTTTTGATTCAGATGTTGCAGTGCATCCCAGCTTGCTGCCATCTGCAAAACTAAGGTTCTTACACTGTTTTCCATATTCTAAGGGTGTGGGTGTTGGCTGAGACCAGAGGTCCATCTAGCTGAGCATCCAGTCCCCAGACATCTGTGGTTCTGAGGAACATCAGAGATATTTTTCTGTCCATCGGATTGAATCTATTAATATTCTGCAATGTTTTTAGCCTAGATTCCTAAGGAAAGGAGACTTTTGCAACTGAACAACTCGTCATGATGTAAAAGCTTTTGAAATTTGTTGCTCAGCTTCAGCCACTAGTTCCAATGATTTTTGTTAAAATATTCTGGTAAAGCCGAATATGCTCCAAAGTGCACAGAAGAAATATCAGAAATCAGAAGTATCCTAACACCAGAAAGTGTGACTCAAACCTTGCACTATGTTACACATGAGAGAACACACCCAGAAACATCACAAAATAGGAAACAGTTTTCCAGACTGCTCATGGCACAGCTTGTTTAATCAGTATTGTACTGAAAAGTCAAATATTTTCCTAAATTCTCAGCCTGATGTATCTCTGCAATTACCTTCATCAACCCATCAAGCAGTCTCATCAAAGAGCAGAGGAGATTTTTTGTAAGACGTTTTCTATAATACCACACATTAAACGAACCTCTAATACTAGGCCGATTTTTCACCCTCTAGAGTCCTGGTTGTCCAAACATAAATATCCTCCTTTTCACTGAACAAATGACAAATGTCCATCTTTATTCATGACAAATGTCCTAGACTTCCTAAATTTGCAGTGGAGGATTGTAGAAAAGGCTCTCATTTCTGACACCAATGCTTGCAGACCTCTAACACTGATGAAATGATAGAGGGGAGTGATTCTGGGTGAACATGCATGGTGGGGGACTAGCTTTGTGCTTATGCAGTTGACAACACTTGCTGCTGATGACTGCTAGTACTGAAGGAAGATCAAAATCGGGGATAAGGAATAGACTTTCAGCACCGCTAGCATTTATCTTACAGGGTACAGTCATTTGGCTCTTGATACCAGTTATTTCTATTGGAAAAACAATGAAAGAGGCTGAAGACAAGAGGAAGAGGATATATGTGCTCCATGGTCTGACCAGCAGCAAAACTGTGTCCATACACACACCCACTGCATGCTACCTCTGTCAAAGAATCATGGAATCATAGATCAGAAAGGTTGGAAAAGACCTCTAAGATCATCTAGTCCAACCATCATCCCATCACCACCATGTCCACTGCATCCATGTCCCCTTATTCTCCACGTATTTGCTTGGATGGAGAGGGAAGGATTGAATTAGGTCCTGAATTCACAAGAAGCTCTTACGGAGGCACAGATCGTAGCCGGTGTATATTCTCATTGACACGACAGGTTTGTTCAGCCTGGTTTATTTGCCAGCCATAATTATATAGCACAGAGACATCTGAAAACGCAGGAGCCCTTGCTTGCTCTCCTGTAGCCTGGGTAGGCAGGAGGCATATTAGGAAATTGCTCAGATAATGTTAAAGAGGATGGATTTGTGATTATGGCGTTTTGACCCACCTGGTAGTCTGCCCTTGGAGCTCTACTTAACAGGTCTTCCCTGTGTCTTCTGAAGCCGTTAATTTTGTGGCCAAGTCCCTGAACTCTCTTTCTGTTCCTTTTTCACATGTAGAGCTGTTTGCTTCTCTGCCATCCAGTCATCTGGCAAATGCTTGCTCAAGGACACCGTGGAAGATTTGTGCTAATAATGAAAATCTTGAAGGGGGCAAGAGATTTTGCCCAGGAAATTAATGTCAATCAACCCTATAGCGTCGCTGTCCCATTGAGAGAAGGGAGCTAATAACAGACAGGGTAGCTAACAAGCTGGTTTGGAGGGGTTGTGGCCATGTGAATCAATGCACTGTGTTCACTTAAGCAAAATTTTCTACTACCTTCTAGAGATACAGGGTTTTAAAATATTTTCTTCTTTTTTATTTATTTATTTTTTTGTGTGTATTTCTAATTTACAAAGAGATTTTTTAGGTCTTTCCATCTCTTCTGTTGTGGATCGATAACCAGAAAAAGAGAGCGGAAATTTTCTTAGCTGCTTCTTTGCTTTATAATGGGATATTTTCAGCAGTCAGTGGGGACTATGTTTCTAGGATTTGGGGTTGAGGGTTTTTTTCATTTGATTGTTTCTCCTTGTACCACAACCTGCTTGAAGGGGACAGGAGCCTTGTGTGTTACATAAGAGTGGCCCTTCATGCTTTAATGTGGGTCTGTGCCGTGCCATGCAGTGAACATAATGTGTCCTCCCAGGGACAATTTGCATAAAGGATAAATAAGAGAATCACAATGTGAAGTTTATTCATTTTTAAATCCTGCAGCGTTTGTGATTGAAGGCCCAAGCTCAGATGTTTTCCTGATGTGTACCATTAAGAGTCAGGGCTTTGCCTAATGTCTCTTCTGTTTCTGCAGGGGGATGTAATGTGCAGTATTTCTCCACACTGGAGTATCATTTTCAGTGCATACCACTCGGCTAGGGAGTGACGAACTGCAGGCTGCATTATCTTGTACCGGGCCCACTCTCCTTAATTTGCTGTAACCGAGCCAGCACATTAAATACAAAACATATTGATGTTCTCTGAGAACCCTTGAGGGTCTTTACCCTTCCTTGTCAAAGGAACTGTGCAATCCAGGAGGAAAGAAAAAAGGCATTTTGCCACGGTGAAAATAGTTGTGCTGCTGGCATGCCGGGGCTGACATAATGCTGCGCTTCCATTTACTTCACTTAGAGGAGAAAGTCATAACAAAAGCCATTTTATCTCCTAACTGCAGATCAGGGTCAGTGGAGAGAGACAGTCTGAACCCAAGCTCAAGTGATGTTTGTAGCAAAGACATTATCCCACACATGAAAGGATTTACTGAGAACCACTCTGGTGATCCTACAGCGGAAATCTGGTGGTGAAAGAGGGATCACAGGCATCAGCTGGTATGGGTCATTCTGGTGATCTTCTGACAAAGGTTAGTAGACTTGAAACAGTGTGGTGAGCTGGTTCAGATCCTGTTTAGGTTGCTCTGGAAAAGGACAGCCTGGTTTCCTTTTGGGCCTGCTGCCAAACAAAACCACCAATACGTCATTAGTGAGAACAAAAGCAAGGTCTTCTTGAGTTCCATCACCAGTAAGAGATGTAAGGGAGGTACCCCAACACCCCAACATCCCACATTGGTTTACGAGTTCTAGTGCATGCCTTTAGAATGCCACCTTCTATTGTTGTGGTTTTGGGGGCTTAGAGTGCACTATTTTAGTGCACACTTTTCACTTCATTGATAATGAACATTTGAAACTAGAACAATTGCTTCTTCACCACTGGTGAGTTTGGGCATTAACTCCTCTTTGGATCCAAAATCTCTCTATTCAGTCCTTCTCCTATGTTGTCTGAAGGTGGTTAATAGCAGCTATCTCATCATCACCAGAATCAATGAAACATGATGGTCTGTGAATGTGCACCTTGTGATCAGCTCAGCTTAGTGTCTAAGAAGAAGAAAACTCCTTCTGTAGAGTTTTCTGTATTTTGAGGAATTTATAAGGTCTCTCTTACTGACACTATTGAGGTCATTTAAAATATGAATTTCAACCTTCTCATATTCAGAGGGTTTCTGTCTTTGACTTGCTTGCACTCATGAAATTTGTAAAGACTGGGCAACATCGGGATCTCTATTCTGTTATCAATTTTGAATGAAAGAAAAAAGGAAATAGAATAAAAACATATCAGGAAATACGTTGAAACGCAGATAGTAAAGTAACAGAGATTTCCTTAAGAAATAACATTAGACTGTGACAACATGTAAGTAATACTACTATGAAGTTTCCCTGAAAATTATATACAGTACAGATTTATTTACTGGTTACTCAATTTACTGGATAAATTTGCTGGGTGTTGGGCAATTTTGATATTCAATCAGGCACATCTAATTGCATTAAGTGAGATCTGGCATTGAACTTGGGCTCCGAAAGTCAAACCCAGAGATGAAGCTTTTATACTCTGCTCTGCTGTGTCTTTGAGAAGGAAGTTTGGGGTAGGTGCTCCACACATTTATCTGGGGACAGAAATCCAGCATTCTCCATTGTTTACACTCATTGATTTTAGATGACACACACTTCAGCAAACCCTGCAAGCTCCAGCTAAAGATACAAAACAGACCATGCTGCCACAAATCAAGCCATGAACCTATGTTATTTTAGAGTATCTCTGGTTTTTGTACAACAAAACCCATAAGGAACATCATTTGCAAATGTATCACTTTGAAGGGAGGCAAAAACCAAAGCAAACCCAAGGCAGCAATTCTAAGCTTGATATGTTGGGTTTTCTGCTTTTCCTACTGAAAGCTCATGTCTGGCTCATTAAGTTACAAGATATTTGCCATGAGTAATGTTTATTCCAAACCATTTTATGCAGCTCTAGCCACAATCCTTCAGATCCCGTGAAATCGTGTGTTGTCTTTAGCATTAGAAAGACTTTCTGTACCGATGGAATACTAATTGCCTCTTCAGCCATGGGTTGTAGATGACTCTTGTGCTGGGTACACCAACATTTCCCTTTTGCACGCTTTTCAGTGTGTTCAAAGAGATTTTTTATAAATCAGAAAATATTTAGCAAAATATATTTCAAGGAGTGCAGAGGTGAGAAAGTTCTTTGGTGAAATTGTTGTTTACAACCAATAGTAAGGATCCACGTAGAAGTTCTTAGGCTTGCTTATTGAAAGAATTTCTGCACGAGATCCAACACAGCCTGCTCCTTTGCATGGAAGGAAGATCCTTTGCACGGATCAGGAAGACCAATGTTCCACCTAGCCATTAAGGGCTAATTCACTGCGTGGTGAAAATGGGCAGAACCCTCTTGAATCCGAGTGGTGTTGTGGGGAAAACAGAAGACATAAAATGAAAATAGATGTGTACAGACAAGATATTGCCTTTGTGGAATTGGGTTTTAGTATTCATTCTGTGGCCAATGCATAAGTCCATGCTGGATGGTGGATCCACCCTCACTGGTCCCACACCCCATCTCCTTCCAGCCCTGCATTGCCTCTGGTTCCTCCCAGTTGCTCCTCACCCCAGGTGGGCACGCAGCAGTTTCTGTCTCTTTGTGCACCAGGACAACAATCCCAACAGCCCCAAACATTTCCACAGGTGACATGATTTTGCTCCTTGTTGGCATTGTGCAAGGGGGAACATCAGTGGGGAGACTGTATCATATCAGTAGCTGTCTAAGCCCTGGCTGTTTAGTTCACATGGACACAGTGTATGTGGCCCCTGGAGATGCCTCTCCATTCTCAGATTATCCCTAAGGAGCACATAAATGCCATTTCCAGTAGATACCAGCTCCTAACTTTACTGATGTGTTTGTTTTGAATTTTGGTCAATGAGCATCCTGAAGAGGCCAGCATGTTGTTGTGAACTTCACATGGTGCAGCACAATGTAACCTTCACTGACACCTCCAAAAAAGCCCTAATTTTCTTTAAATTCTTCATATGGTTTCACTGTGAGCTCTGTGGAGCTATATGCACAGCACCTGGTGCCGCACATGGCTTGACTTCCAAGAAATACTGGGAGGGAATTGCAAGAAATAATTTGAGGTCAGTGCTGTTTTTCCTCTCTTGGAAAATGCAATAGAAACATATTATACGAACCAGCTTAGCTAGGGGAGATTTCTTGTTACTCATAGCAAAATTTTTCTGAGGGGATTTCACAAACTCTTTTTTGCAAGATGGCAGCACTTCATTAACTCAGGCAATGAGGTCCCTTACACAGTAAGGACACTAAGTTTGGGACTCTAGTGGCACCAAACTACAGGGACTTTTCTTATCCATCCCCTCACTCATGCACCCAACTCCTCTCCCCTGTGCCTATCTCAGGAACGAGCAGGACTGCAACACTGGGACATCTGGCCATGGAGGCAAGGGTGAAACACACACCCTTTGCTGTGTTTTGCAAAAACCCCATGGCGCTGAGCCCCCTGGAGTCTTCCAGTCCTGGTGCTCATGGAAGCAAATGCGAAAGGGTCCATCTAGGAGCTCCAACATGGGCTTAGACAGTGCATGGACAAGTCATCCACAGATATTCTGGATTCCCCATCCCTGGAGGTGCCCAAGGTTAGGCTGGATGGGACCCTGGGCAACCTGAGCTCGTGGGTGGCAACCAGCCCACAGCAGGGCTTGAACCTGGATGGGCTTTAGGGTCCTTTCCAACCCAACCATTCTGTGATTCTGTGATGAGTCTGATTCCCTGTAAAACTCACCCCACACCCATCCTCTGTGTCTGCTTCTTCCCTACAGCCCCAGCAAAGCCCTAAAGCTCATGCTTTAGTCTTATCCAAGGGAGAGCGTATGTGTATGTGCGTGCGTATTTTTTTTTCCAGAGTGACTTGTTTGTGCTGTCATCAGCCGTTGTTTTGGTAAATGGCGAGTTAAACAGATATATCCAAGCGTAAAATCTAAAAAATGTTCCCTGTGGGCGCCTGGGGGGTGTTGTTTGAAATCAACTACATATCAATTGAGCGGCGGCGAGCGGATCCGATGATAAATTCCAGTCCACAGACGCCTTATAAATTACATTTTTTTGTTCACGATCTAGCCTCATCTCAGCTCCCCAGAGGCCCTTAGACTGAGAACTATGATTGTGTTGGAGAAACGTTTGCTCAGCTTGAGCGATGCCATTAGTGTTACATGTGCTGGGCCGCTCGTGCCGGCACCCCCCACTTCCCTCTCCTTCCCCCCAGTCCCAGCCCAGTCCCCCCCCTTCCTCCCTTCCACAAAATGCAATATGTGCCTGGTAATTTTTCTGTTCATTATCTCATTGTTTTCTGTAAGTACAAGGTTAGATTGAATTACTGCAGGCTCTATTGTCTATTTGTAATTCTCCTTCCATGCCGCGCTACTAATGAATGGGCAATTTAGTCAAATCTTTGTAACGGCTTCTTCTGTGCGTCAGCCACTTAATTACTCTGAGCTTTTCTCACTGCTGCTTTATTACATGGAAACTCAGGCTGCTTCCAGGTCTTTGCTAGGGGATCTCCAGCTCCGAAAGAAAAAAATCCTCATAATAATAACCAGCCCGCATCATCCTGATCCCTCTGTGTAGCAGCATCCTTAGCACACAGGACGTTCCCCTTCCACATGCTTTATTTGCTCAGTAGTGAGTGGGTTTGTTATTGTCATGTGCACAGAGGAAACTATCACCATGCAAATTAGGCAAAGTATGTTTAAGGTGAAGATGGTCCGGATCCTTTAACATGGGGATTGGGGTTTGAAAATAAGGCAAATTAGATGAATACATTGGAATTAAATAAATATATATGGAATATACCCCCTTCCATGTAATTCAGATGAAACTGAGGTGCTATTCTCAGTCTATTACAGGAATTCCAAAATTTGGAATTTTCCAAATTCCAAAATTTTAACTTGATCTTGGTACCAGGGGCAGAAGGTGTGCTTTTTTGTTTGTTTTCTTGTTTGCAAAATGGATATGTTCACCTCTTTGTCCAGTATCATGTATTTCAATCTGCAAATGAGGAATGGGATGTGGGAACAAATGTATTTTGAATGCATTTAATAAAATTAAAAGTGATTATTTACAACCAGCAGTCAGATAGACATTTAGAAAGCTTGAAAACAATCCCGTTGCATGATAAATACTTTTTTCTTGCCTTAGTAACAGAACGTTAAGAATGAGAATAAGATGTAATATGGGTGTTTAAAAGGAAACGTTGTGGATTAGAAATAGGATTCTGGCTGATTTTCTCCAAGCATGATCTCTCTCACCTGTTTAAACTCTTGAAGAGACTCTGTTCCTTTATGCAGTGGTAGAAATGCTTAAAGGAAGTTGGAGTACAGGATCAGGCCCAAAATCACAGGGAAGTGGACTCCGTGTGCATTTGAACTCCCCTTTACCTGTGTAAAGGAACAGGCTAGACAGCAATGCTTGGTATCAACCACACTTTTAGAAAACCACACTTTCTTTGAGATACTAATATATCTTCTTTCCATTTTTGCACAGGGTTTACTTTCTTCAGAAAGGAAACAGTCAAAGGACTTTCCCCATTCCTGTTTCAATTTGTGTCTATATGTCCAATCTATATGTTGTTACACAAAGGCTCAACCTTTGGTTGTACTTTCCTTTTTTTTTTTTTTTTGGCCATGTTTCTTGTTTTTTTAAATTCAGAATTGAAACCCCAAATTTGTTTGACGATTTCACTTATTTCCATCCAACTGTCCTTTTACAGAGGATTTCAAATACACATGGCAAGGACAGACTTCACGTTCATTTTGCACAGAAGATCTACATGCTTACTGATGGTGACTTGAATGAATATTTAATACACAGGCATGAAGAGAAGTGATAAACAGACCTTTTCTCTCTATCTCCTATGATTCAAATCAAAATTATATTCTGCAGGATTTCTCAGTAATGGTCTTATCCCACAGAATTGTCACAAATCGATGGAGAATTTCATGCAAACTTTACAAGAGTATGGAAACACTGATAATAAATTACTCTACTAGCGATTATAAGGACCTTTCAAAAGACTTTCAAGGAATTTTCCAGTAGGGGATTTTCCCAGTCCCCAGAGAGAGATTTCTGAACAGATCTTCAAGCCGAAGACCCAACGTCATGGCACTGCAGTTTTGACTAATGTTTATGCTCATCCTTGTCTCTAAAAGTCAACATCTTTATGCCTATTACATGCAGCAGGAAATGGAGTCTGACATGCCTCAGGCATCTGCTCCTAAGTTCTTAAATTTCATAGATTTCAACAGAAATCAGAACTTTACATGATCACAAGCAAGATTTTTCTTTGACATATGGGCGCCACTAACTTTGTCCAGGACTTAAACATGCATCTCTGAGCCAAACCTCTGGACCAAATTCTTGTTTTAGTAAACGTGCATTTTAATGACAGCAGTGCTATCAAGTCAGTCTGGTCATGAAGATGGAAGCATTAAATAGAAAATGATTCACCCATGTTAAGTCAAGCTAAGTCAATTATAGTACAACCAAGTTATGAGTTTGATGTGTTTTATTCCTCTTCATACCCAAAGAATTGTGTTGAGCTCGACAGAACCCCAACGCCATACAAAGCACTGCTCTTTCTATCCCATTCTACAGACGTATGTGTTCCTGCCCTCATGTTTGTGTGCACATTGGAAGAGCAACAAAGATTCAGATCCTGTTGGGGGATTTGAGTTCAGTTCTGGATGCAGCCAAGAAGAAAAATATTGCATGGCCATCACGTTCCATGGCCATGACTGAAGGGGCTGCCCAATGTTCATCAGACCAGCAGCGATGCGCTGGGCTCCACTGCAGTGTCTGGAGTCTCCAATCTCAATATGGAGGAATAATGGCATTTCTGATTTCAGCAAGTGCTGGATTTCCAACAAACCGTCCTTGTGCTTCTCACAGAACCAAAAACACCATGTGTGTTCCAAAACACACACTAAATAGTAGCTTATTTATATTTGTCTTTGCAAAAGAGCTGAAGACAGAGAAAGAGGCAGCCTGAGAGCAAGCTGGAGCATCGTAGACCCAGATAGGCTCTTTGCCTGCTTTGTTATAATACTTCATTGAAACTGACACATTGATAGCCACAGTTTTTCTAGGAAGTGACCTTCATGCTGCCCATTGATTCCCAGTGGCCATCAACTCCTTGCAATTGGAATGACAGGCTGGGTTAAGGGTCAGTCCTTAAATAAAGCTTCTGGATTACTAAACACCTGAAGTTCAAATGAAAATGGAAATCTGCACCTCATTTTATGTGACATGTTACTGCTAATGACACTTCGGGATCTTAAACGGCTCCTGCTCTTTAACTCATATGTGCATTTCACTTGATGGCCCCTTAAACTGGACCCTTACAGGACAGCCAGTGGCTGCAAGACGAGCAATCTCTCTGGGATATATGGTTTCTGGAACAAAGCTTTTGCAGGAAAAGACATCAGAACCAATTAAAACGTTTGCCTTTCAAGTGATGGCCAGAAACAATCATTCCCTTAATTAAGATTCACAGTGGAAGGATTTTATTTACATGAGCTGTGGTGTTAAAAAGGCCCCGATAGTATTGCTGTGCTGGGGATGTGGGATGCGTTTTGTTTGCCTGTGCACGGTGGGGCAGCACTGGACCGCCCGGCTGAGCCTGGCTGTGGGGAGGGGGCTGCAGGGTGCTGTCTCCCCCATGCATTATGGAGATGTTGCAGTCATCCTCATGCTGAGCTCCCAGAGCTGGGTGCCCGCTGCCTTGACAGGACCCACTGTGGGCATCCAGAGCTCTCCCAGGGCTTCCAGCACCTTCCTCTGCCCCACCAGGCGATCCCCAGGGCATGGTGGGCTCAAATTTACCTTTTTGTTTTCTCCTTCAATTTATTTATTTCCTGCAAGTGAACGTCAGTGAGGAATGTTGGTAGACAGGACAACAAACTTCCTATAATTGACATTGCAAGTCCAAGAGTTATTACTTATTATTAATACTTATTTTGTGTGATTTTGATTTTTCATTTTTTGCAAAAATGCTTTGATAGATTCTGTTCCTTTTCTTCAATGTTACTATGAGATCTCTAGTTTCCAGCTTCAATCAGTGAACCCTTGTACCATATGCAGTACGTATTCCCTGTAAGTTGTAGTACCTGCTCTAAAGATCCTACTGTCTGTACAATAACTCAAAGCTATTTGCCTCCAGTGGAGATTCCCTGTCCATGTCAGAGGGCATTGGAACTAGATGATCTTTAAGGTCCCTTCCAACCGGAGCCATTCTAGGACTGTATGATTCATCCTTTTCTGCAGTGTGTCAGGGCAGCAGGCACCAGAATCAGGTGGACGTGTCATGTTCATATTTCTCAATCCAGAATCCCCAGTGTTCTATATATGACCATACAGTAAATTAAGCATGTTTGAGGCTGCTCGCTGACACTTAAGCCAGCTGGCAAGGTGATTTTCATCTGTGTTGGCCTGTTGTCCAAGCAGGTTTGTCATGCCCAAAATACTTGCTTGGAGCTGGTTAGTCAGGTTGATAGTTGGACTTGGTGATCTTGAAGGTGATCTTGGTGATCTTTCCTTCAACCTAGTTGAGTCTATGATTCCATTGTATAATTCTATGATCTGTAGACCTAAGACTCAAGTTATGCTAGGAAATATGCCAATAGGAAACTGGCAAAAAAATGGCTAGTGTCCATTCAGACAGTCTGCAGAGCAGTGGCCAAATTCTTGTAATTGGGAATGTCCCCTATGTTTAACTTGCCATGCAATATTTATCATTAATTTTCCATGTGCTGGTATGCTGGTTTGTACCAAACACAATTTCCATTTGTGCTAGGTGATGCTTTCATTGTTTTGGAGGATCAGCATGGGGGAAAATGATTTAAAAGAGGAAAAAAACAGACTTCATTCCCAAATCTCAGCTTCTCTACAGCCTCTGTGGTAAAGACCATTTGGTCATCTAGAGGAAGGATGTTTCATAAGGATATAGCTGAAATATTGGCAGAACCCTGTTCCATTAGAAAATAATACCGCATTATAACTTGAATAATTCCATAGGCAGGAGGACATTTCCTAGTCCCAGACCCCAACCAGTGGGACTTGCATGGGTCACTGGCAGAGGATGTTGGGGATTTCTGGTGGCAAGGAGAAGGGGAAGGGGAAGGGGAAGGGGAAG